>JAVLUX010000035.1:14957500-15500000 GCA_032164185.1 Moxostoma hubbsi | reverse complement strand
CCCCCAAGCCATCAGACTCCTCAATACTCAGAGACTGGTTTGATGCACACACACGTGTCCTGAGTTGCACTTTAATTTTTTCACATATACTGAGGAGCCCATCATGGTAGTCATCAACAGTAGTTATAAATAGCAAAATTGTCCCCAAATGTGAGCTAAATCTGACAAAACCTCCCTTTGGGGACATACAGGGATGTCCTCAATTGGAAAATCTACTCATAATTAATAATAGTTTTATTATTTTATTATTATTATTAAAATGCAAGTGTCCTTTTAGGGATAGATTAGTGATATATTCCTCAGTAATATATAGATTTTTGTCTGTGTTTGTCTGTGTCTCTGTGACGCATTGGTGGTTTTTTTTTACTAATCACAGACTGTGTGTTAATTACAAGACAATTGTCCTAACCAACTGTGGCTATGATCCCAATGTTCAGTTCTGACACAAACTCATGCATATAGCATAACTAGGGTTGATTCTTGACATGTCAAAAAACAACATGGCCTTGCACTTTAGGCACTAATTTGCACTTAATGGGAAAAAGAGCTGAAATAGGGATTAAAATAAGCTTGGTAATATGTGGGGAGATTAGAATACTCTCTGCATGAATTGTTGAGGGATTAAGTTAACAGTATACAGATCATTTGTAGATGGGAAAGTATCATTTGAAGACAAATTTGGGGAAAGTCTATCACTGAAATCCACTCACTTTTTGTGACTATTACAAAGAGATTCAATAAAAACTTTGTAACTTGGAAAATCTTTGGAATTCACTTGTACACCTCATACATTTTTTATTGGGGGGAAAACATCTTCTTGGGCCCTTCTCCACTGCAGGAACTAAAGCTTGTTTAAGGTACTTTTACATAGAACTACTATTTTTCATTGAATTTGCACATGAGAAACTGTAGTTCCCCGTCTGTTGCTCACTTCAACGTTGTGTCGAGTGAAACGACACTAGGGAACTTTCTTGAAGGCCTTGGTTACCTCTGATCTTAAGAAAAGTCCAATGAGAATTTGACAGACAGAATTGACATGTCCCTCCCCCATTCGGGTATAAAGGGAGGGAATTGTGCATATGCTAATTCAGATTTCTTCTTCGGAGCTGAGCGGTTGTGCGATCAGTGAGCTGAGATCAGTACTGTTCCACTCACCTCTGTAGAACGTCTGCTGTTGGATTTACGGAACAGCGGCTTTCTCTTTCTCTGCACGGCAGTGCAGCTTTGCACCTGGGCGCTTCGACAGTGCCTCTAAAAGAGAAGATTTCCTAAAAGAGTTTATTTTCTCTAAAAGAGAAATACACAGCTGGCATTGAATGTCCTTTTCAGGACGGTTCTCCCCTCCAAGGCCTGTGGGATGACGTCATCACTGACCTCCAAAGCCTACAGCGCCACCGGACAGGCCGTCTCCGCTCTGCATGCCATGGCCCTACTGCAGGTTCACCAGGCCAAGGCGCTCAAAGATCTGCACTTGGGTTGTCCTGACCCCGACGTGCTTCAGGAACTGCGCTCGTGACCGACCTCGCTCTCCAGGCCACGGAGGTCACAGCGTGGACACTCAGGCAGGCGATAGCCACAATCGTGGTCCAGGAACATCACTTATGGCTGAACCTGGTTTAGATGCGGGAAGTAGACAAAGTTTGTTTTCTCAACGCACCCGTCTCCCAGCTCAGCCTATTCGGTGACACCGTTGATGACTTTGCCCAGCAGTTCTCGGCAGTGAAGAAACAGATGGAGACCATTTCTCACATGCCGCGGGCTGTGCTCCATCTGCTCGCCAGGGGGCCTCCCTGTGGCTCCCAAACGCCAGGCAGCTCTGCCTCAACCTGGGCCCAGCTCTCAGCCCCAGCGTCGAAGCACATGCAGGAAGCAGGAAGCACACGCACAGTCTCCCGAACATCAGGCTTCCAAGCATCCCTGAGATGGGCGACCCAGGGAACGAGATGTTTGCTCCCCCCGGTGGAGGGCTGGGAGGAGAATCCTTGTTTGACGTTATTTACTTTGCAACACCCCATTCAGGCTGCAGTACCCACATTCTCAGTAAAAGAGCGATTTCCTCATTCCCTGGGTCATCTGGCCCGTAAATGTCATTCTCATGGCAACCTGGACGAGGACCCCTCGCCTCCGGACCCACGACTGCTGCCCCCTGGCCGGGGGTTCTGATGAGCCTAGAGCCTACACGGGATCTCCTCCTCAGTCACTAACCCACCTGCCGGGTGCGTGGAATAAGGTAAATGCTTCAAGTCTTCTCTCAGCACCAAAGCCTCGGGACGCGCTTTTGCCTCCCGATGAGACACTACCTGCTCCGCCCCGCTGAAGCCTCACCAGGTACGTAAAAAGCAATCGTCTCCTTAGTGCCTCTCAAACGGAGCTTGGATGCATGGCTTTCACTTCCCAACCTGGCCAGGACCATCTGACTCGGCTATTCAATTCAGTTCGCCATGCCGACACCCTACGTGCGGCGATCGCAACCCTCTTACTCAAAGACACGATAGAGCCTGTCCCTCCAGCCAAGATGAAGAAGGGTTTCTACAGCTCTTACTACATTGTACCCAAGAAAGGCGTTGGCTTATGACTGATCTTGGACTTGCGACTTTTCAACTGGGCCTTGCACAAACTCCCGTTCAAAATGCTCACGCAAAAACACATTCTAACTTGCGTCCGGCATCAAGATTGGTTTCCAGCGGTAGACCTGAAGGATGCGTACTTACACGTCTCTATCTTGCCTGGACACCGACCCTTCCTAAAGTTTGCGTTTGACGGCCAGGCGTACTAGTACAAGGTCCTCCCCTTTGGCTTGTCCCTGTAACCTCACATCTTCACGAAGTTCGCAGAGGCAGCTCTTGCCCCAGCTAAGGGAAGTGGCCATCCGCATACTCAAATAACTTGATGACTGGCTCATCCTAGCCCACTCTTGTGAGTCACTGTGTGCCCATAGGGACCAGGTGCTCAGGCACCTCAGCCGTCTAGGGCTTTAGGTCAACAGGGAAAAGATCAAGCTCACCCCAGTTCACAGCATCTCTTTTCTCGGCATGGAGTCACGCGTGCTCGCAGTCAGTGCTGAAACTCCCCACCATATTCAACAGTGGTTCCTCTAAAACTTTTCTAGAGGCTCCTGGGGTATATGGCATCCTCCATGGCAGTCGCGCCACTGGGGTTGATGCATATGAGACCGCTTCAACACTGGCTTCAGACTCGAGCCCCGAGATGGGCATGGCGCCACGGCACATACCGTGTGTTCATCACTCCTAGACTTGCTGGCTGTAATCCTTGCCCTGCGGAGGTTTCTTCCGCTACTTCAGGGAATGCACATCTTGATTTTCTCAGACAGCACTGACACGATAGTGTACATAAATCGCCAAGGCGGTGTGCGCTCTCGTCACATGTCGCAACTCACCTGCGATCTCCTCCAGCAGCAACTCAGGTCGTTGCCTGCCACTCATATCCCAGGCAAACTCAACATGGCAGCGGATGCGCTGTCGCGACAGGGCACCCTCGGCGGAGAATGGGGGCTCCACCCCCAGGGGGTCCAGCTGATCTGGGAGCGGTTTGGCAAAGCACAGGTAGACCTGTTCGCTTCCCAAGAGACCTCCTACTGCCCGCTCTGGTATTCCCTATCAGAGGATCCCCTCGAGACAGACACACTGGCACACAGCTGGCCACGGGGTTGTGCAAGTATGCATTTCCCCCAGTGAGCCTACTTGCACAGGTGCTGTGCAAGGTCTGGGAGGATGAGGAACAAGCCACTCTGGTGGCCCCTGTTGGCCCACTCGGACTTGGTTCTCGGATCTCACGCTCCTCACGACAGCCCCTCCCTGGCGAATTCTCCTGGGGAAGGACTTTCTTCATCAGGGACGGGGCACCCTCTGGCATCTGCACCCAGACCTCTGGAACCTCCATGACTGGCCCCTGGATGGGATGCGGAAGATCTAAGTGGCCTACCACCTGTTGTCATAGACACGATCAACCAAGCCAGAGTTCCCTCTACCAGGCAACTTTACACCCTGAAGTGGCACTTGTTTGTGATTTGGTGTTCTTCCCAATCTGAAGTCCCGCAGAGATGTGCAGTCGGGTCAGTCCTCACATTTCTGCAGGAGAGGCTGGAGGGGAGGCTGTCTCCCTCCACCTTGAAGGTTTATGTAGCCGCCATATCGGCTCACCATGACGCAGTGGACGGTAAGTCCTTAGGGAAGCACGATCTGATTATCAGGTTCCTTAGAGGTGCCCAGAGGCTGAAACCTCCCAGGCCATGCCTGTTCCCCTCATGGGATCTCTTAATGGTCCTTTCAGGCCTTCAGAGACCCCCCTTTGAGCCGCTAGAATCAGTCGAGCTCAAAGCCCTCTCCTTGAAGACGGCCCTCCTGATTGCCTCGCTTCTATCAAGAGGCTTGGGGACCTTCAAGTGTTCTCTGTCAGCGACACTTGCCTGGAGTTCTGTCCCCGCTGCCGTGATTTTAGCAACTCCTCCTCAGGTAGGATCTACCACTGTGCCATTTCCACGTGTGGCCTGAAAACCCATGTGACATATTTCTCCACTATTTACCTCCCCCGAGACTGGGCAGGTGGTGGTCTCCGTGGGGTCTTTTCCCCCTGAAAGAATTGGAGTTGTAAAAAACGCCTTCCCCAATGCGTGTGATAGCGTTAAGATGGCCCCAGTCACTTTTACTCTATGCGAGAAACATACTGTAGAGAGAGAAAAGGCGCAGCTGGTGCGGCCTGCTCCCATGCTTGGCATGCTTTCTTTGTTCCCTCCCTCCGGGATGCCGGGAACCTAAAAAGTTTAGAAAGATTATTTATGGGGCGTTGGGGAAGGGTACGTGCAGTCTGATGCAGCCTGTTGCTTTGGCACACAACTGCCTCCCCGCACCTGCGTGGCGGTGTGGTGTGATTGAATAGGGACCCCTAGTGTTGCTTCACTCGACACAACGTTGAAGTGAGCGACAGAAGGGGAACATCTAGGTTACTGTTGTAACTTCCGTTCCCTGATTGAGGGAACGGAAGTTGTGTTCCCCCAGCCACAATGCTGAATCGAGCCACTGTAACAGCCGAACCTTATCCTCAGCTCCTCAGTGCAAAACCTGAATGAACAGATGCAAGAGTCCCTCCCTTTATAACTGTATGTCCGGGGGAGGGACATGCAAATTCTGTCTTCCAAATTCTCATTGGCCTTTTCTCAAGTTCAGAGGTAACCGAGGCCTTCAAGAAAGTCCCCTAGTGTCGCTTCACTCGACACAATGTCTTTTTCCCTCCATCAGGGAACGGAGGTCACAACAGTAACCTAGACGTTCCTCCTAGCTGTTTAGAGGGACATATTTAGCTCCTACTCCATGGTATGTAATTTTTGGGAGAAGAGGAACTGTGGCTCCAATCCTAGAGTCCTCCATATGCGTTGTTGATTTTGTTGTTGCTATTGAATCGTGCTTGTAAACAATGTAAGAAGAAATATGGTCAACACTTGATGATGTTACAAAAGGGGTTCCTTTTGTGTGTGCGAATGCAAGACGGAAAAGTCTCCCTGGTTGTGCAGTTCCTCATAAGATTTCTCATATAGAAAGTTCCTAAAGGGAAAGTACCTGGACTGTATGTGGGAAAGGAGCTAATTGGAAAAGAGTGAGAGAGAGAGAGAGAGAGAGAGAGAGAGAGAGAGAGGGAAGGAGAGAGATCTCTCACACAGATGGCTTTGAGTAGATCTGCTTTAACCAGCTGGACTGAGCCATTTGGCCGAAGGGGAGACATGATCTAGTCTCTCTCTACCATGAAATTCACAGAGCAAGCAGTCAGCCAGGAATGCAAGAGCAGACAAAATAAAGTCCCACCCCCCCCCCCCACACACACACACAATTATAAATCGATGAGGTATACAATAGGATACCAATGAAATTCCTAGATTCCAAGCTCCAATGTTTTTTTGTTTTTTTTTATCTCCTTATAATTTATGGAGGGAGTCATGAGACTGTCACTCAATTTTTTAAGCAAGTGTATTTCAATGATAAACCTTTACTCCCACTTTTATTTAAAGGGATACTTCACCTCTGGGAAGATGAACGTGTATTTAAAATTGGTCATTTATATAGTATAAATGTGAAATTATTTTTGAATTTGAAGCATTCTAGACTGAGAAAAGGCAGAAAATGTATTTTTTACACATGTGGCTGAAAGACAACAACTCCCAGAATGCACTTGCTTTGCTGCCCTTACGAGGCCACTCCCAAACCACGCCTACCGGTTACAGGCGGCAGTATCTGAAAATATGATACAACTAGGCTTGCATTGATACATCGTGACTCTATAAATCGTGAGTTAGTTGATAAATTGACTGACTACGTGGGAAGAACATTATAATTCCGGGTGTCCAAACTCTGTACATGACGTTAACAAAAAGAAAAACAAACAAAATACTCACTTTACACTAAGCCGTCCGTTTGTCCCTGCGGGCTTTGGCTGGCGTTTCCAATTTATCTTCGGGATCCTAAAATAAGTTTCCAGGACTCCCCTGTCCATGTGTGGTACAAAACTTGGGTGCTCAGTTATACATGCTTAAGTTAGCAGTGCAGTTTCATCAGCGGATTCAGCGATCTCGTCCAGAAGAAAATGGCATCGCTGAAATTCGCGACAGCAATAGGACACTCTATCTGTTTCCATAGGCGCACAGCGAGAGCACTGACACCACCAGTCCGCCCCAACTCGAGTCTGGCCGGGCTCTTCCTCCTGCCTGCCAAGCAGGTCTTGCTCCCCTGCTACAGCAGCTGCTCCAGCCGCCTCTGTTCATCGCTGTATTGCGGCTCGTACAGGTAGCCGCGGGCATCAGATTCTCGCAACAGATCTTCGAAATCCCCTTCTGCCATTTTAACTTCAAAACTACCTTCTGTCATTGTGATTAGCCTACTTGTATACAAACTTTCTACACAGAGCAAGAGCCTGTTTTCTTAGCTTCTACAGAAAGATAGCTGACACTATCTTCACATTCTGTGAGTGAGATCCCGCCCCATATGGGCGTGGTGAAAACATGCGGAATACTGGCTGTAGTTTTAAGCCTCTGGCCCAAAAATCCTCCGATGATGCAAAATGACGATTTTTGCGTCATCGGAGGATTTTTTCCAGACTAAAAATAAATAAATCTCTCGTCTCAGGGGGATATGGGGGGGGGGGGGGGGGGGGGAGCTCGGTAATTCGAAAATACTACTGGTTTTCTACTGATACAAAGCTTAATGCTAAATCCTGAAGAAACCCTTTAAAGGAGGCTTTCCGATCTACAAATTATGTGTGCATTGTTAACTTAGCCCCCTAAACAAATACTGCAAAGAGTAGTTTTGTAAGCTCCTCACATCTTTCCATGCTTAATTTCATCCATATTTCAGCTCTTTTTTCCATTCTGTGCAAATAAGTGCATGAAGTATAAGGCCTTGTTGTTTTCTGACATGTCAAGAATCAACTCTTGTGTTGCTATATGCACGAGTTTGTAGCTATATTTGGTTAGGAAAATTAACTTGCAATTGATGCACAGTCTGTAATAATTTTTGTAAAAGAGCATCAACATGACAGAAAACAGGACAAATGTGAGTCTTTAAATATGTGCAGGGCAATATGCTTCAGTATTGTATTGAGCACTTGGCCTAAGACAATGCTGTTGTATCCCAAAGAAACAGGATATCTGGAATAGGTAACTAGGGTGACATCAGAGAGGTTTTTTTTGCATTTCCTCTTTGTGTTTTAGGATGGTCAGATCAGAAAGATTTATGCTCAACAGATTAATCATGGATCACTGTCCTTTTGCTTGGTGTGCTACACCAGTAGAGTGTGAAGACAGCTATTGATAGAGAAAAGGATTTCTGCTAAAACATTCTGTACATGCTCCTCATGCCAGCCTAACATGAGCAGTTGAAACAAACAGATTTATGTAAAGGTGTCAAACAAAAAAAAAAATACACAAAAAACAATGAGAAACACAAATTAGAGTAAATCCTAGAGACATCTGTCATTTGCACTTTTGATCAAAGCTCTCATGTCTGGGAAAATGTTACCTTTTTTATCAAAGTCTTCAGATACTTGAAAGATACTGATGTTTATAAAATTTGCCCTCATGTCTCTTAACATAAAGCAAGGCTTTTTATTTTATTGTGACAAATGAAAGGTGCATTGTAACGCTCAAGGGGATTTTTTGAAGTACAAATTAGCGTTTTGTGGCTTTTAATCTATGTCTGTTGGCTTTGAGGTCCTCTGTATGCAAGTATACTCCTAAAAGTAAAAAATAAACACTAAGCAGATATTAGCATTTACAAGTTACAGTCTTTCTCTGCAGGAAAAAAACTGATTAAAAATATTGATACATTTTTTTTCAAAAACTAAATCTATGGCTGTTTCTCAATGTCCATTCTTTTTGCGTTCTTACGTTCTTGTGGACATGTTTGACATCATCACCCACTTCCAGAAAAAGGAAACTGTTAAAAGGTTGTTGAATCTACATATTGTAGCACATTTCAAAACTTGCATAGATGTGTTTTACGTACTCAAGTCTTCTAAGTTCACCCTTTCAAGGAAGTTAGACCAGACAAATTTTCAGTTCTTAGCCTTGAGAAATACCTTAAGTCTAGAATGAGAATGCCCCTCCCCCTAATACAATTGCTTCTAGAAATAGCAACTAGCAGCAAGCTCTTTGATTTGTCCTGCCCCAACCTCATGTTCAATAGCAAATGCATCATCATAGGAAATCAAAAAAGATTTGTCTCTGAATAGTCTTTTTTTTTTTTTGTAATTCTAGTGTAAGTCTTCACCTCACAGAAGACGTTATGCATTCTGGAGTTTGCCCTAAGGGAGTACCCAAGTGAACAGGGACCTGTTTGGTCTCAGGATCTTGCCTTTAGTTGTTTACTCTGTGGTATAAAAATACCTCTTTGCCTCTTTGTGTCGGCACTCTGATCCAAATGAAACACTGTCTGTATTTTGGCTTTAAAATCTTTTATTCATTATCCTTTAGCACAGGGGGAAATGTTTCATTCTATTCCTGATCATGCATAAATTAATAAACATCCACAAATCACATTTGTGCCATTTGTCATTTACCTCTGGGTACAAAAGGTGCTGGGGGTCATGATCTCTTAATAAATATGTGGTTGCTAAATAATACGGCTTTGATATGGCTCCGTGCTCAGTCCTGTTTGGAAAATTTACCCAGGACAGCTGTGTTTCTATTCTGTTTTGCTTGAAATCATAATCATGTATTCAGTCATGAGTGTTGTCAGTCAATATGTTAATGTATTCAAACACGGACCTTCCTAAAGGGGGGATTTTATAAATCTGTTTTATTTTCTGTGATAAAATAAGGAAATAAGAAATGAGAAGCCATACAACGCAAAGCAGAGTGCTTAAAAACCATGGTAAAATCACGGTAATGCACGGTAATTGAGTGAATATTGCTTTTATTAAAAAGTGAGAACAGCACTATGATAAAAGAAACCAGTGTTTAATAAGTAGTTAAATGTGAAGTATTATCAGTGTTGGGTAAATTACTCCTGAATTGTAATATTGTACTGATTTCAAATTGCATGACTAAAATTGTAGTCAGGATCACATTTTTAGGTAATCTGATTTGATTACTTTTAAGGTACTTTGGATTAATTCTGACCTAGTTTATTTGATGTGAAATGCATTTGAGTAGGATAAGTTTGTACTATTTTGACATAATGTTGCTTAAATGCATTACAGAAAAGTTAATGGATAAAAATATGAGAATTTATATGATTTGTGTGTGTGTTTTAGTCACAATTTGTCTGTTCTAAATCCACAATTTTGGCATTAAAAATGCTAATTATTTGTCAGCTTATTCATTCAAATTTTTGAAGCAGGAACTAAAACTAACTTTATCACACTTATGCAATTGGATCAGCATCCAGTATTTCTACACCATCACCATCATCCAATAGATCATATGACCTGTAACATCATTTCAGGGAACATCAGCATTAGCACTCTGTTCTTCAGTTGAAGGAAAACAATGTTATACAGTAGTACAAAAGGTATTAGAGGAATAGTTTGTTATATATATATATATATATATATATATATATATATATATATATATATATATATATATATATATTTAAATGAATAAATAAAAGCAAAAAAGGCATAGGCTATTTGCATTAGCGATACAACAAAAACCATCTTTGGTTTTCAAATTGTGTTCGATACTATTTAACAGTTAAATACAGTTTGTACCCCAATTTAAATACTAACAAACACAATAGGGGCATTCTACAGATGCCCTACATATTATAGAGAACTCCCACAAACATACACCAACCTCTACCCCTAAACCTAACCCTAAACTTGCCTTACAAAAACTAACCATGGTACTCTATTTTGTAGTAAAATCATAGTAACCTCAAAATTAAAAATGGTTACTTTGTAAACATATTATGGTAGTAACACCATTGTTAATTGCTTAACAAATTTTAATCACTGTGATGAAATCAACCTCTATGTTAATTTTTAGTTTATTATTATAAATATTAATAGAGTGGAAGAGGAATCAGGATGTGGAAAAGTGGGACACAAGACGTATTCGAACTGGGGTTGGAAAAACACATTCACATTGCTGTTTCACGCTACAGCATCAACACCAGTGGTGTAGTTTGTTGTAAATTTCAGTTTCCACCAATTTGTTTGTGTAAATAGCCACACTGTGATGTAGGTGCTATTTACACCTAGTACAAATAGCCACTCAGAAAAAACAAAACACCATTCAAGTGCCATAAAGCCATAAAGCCATAAAACTCTAGATTTTATAATACTTTTATGGTGATTTTTGTCATTTTGGAATTGACAGTCCCAGTCCAATTTCACTTTCTTTATATGGAAAAGATGGCTAGGATATTCTTCAAAAATGTCCTATTTGTGTTCCATGAAAGACAGAAATTCATACAAGATTGGGATGACATGAGAGTGAGTGAACTATGACAGAATTTTCTTTTTTGTGTGAACTATTCCTTTGACATACCTTAGAGTAATTAATCATAGTAACAAAACTTTTAATTTGGCACCACTTCATTCATGTCTAGGTACATGAAAACCAAGATAGAAAACATAGTAATCTGTGTCGGTCTGTGTGCAATAATTGTATATGATGGGATATAACCTGCGCTCATTCCAAATAAAAATTCACTTTTTAAGACAGAACCGCGTTTTAGTGCCCCGTTGTGCTCGACTGGCTTATCGGCTTGCACCTGGGCCCCTGAGACAGACTGCCTAGGGCATTGCAAATATGTTGGAAGGAAGGAGTGAGGGAAGATCCAGGGTGAGGGGACCTGATTGCCTCGATGCCTAAGGGGCCCTGTTGGCAAGAGCAGATGCCACCATGCTCTGACACAACCATTTGCCATGTCACTCTTCTAACATTACCATTAAAGACACAGACATGCTGCAGTATCTTCTCAGTTAATGCTGGACAAAAGTAATTTTGCATCAGTGAGAGCTACATACTTCATTATTAAAGTCAACATGAAATCAAAATTCACCCTTCATTATTAGTCCATGTACTATAGAGGTATATTAGACTGTGTGACTAGACACATGACTTGCCAGCTACAATTTAGATAAATTACATTACATTACTTAATTCCCAGTTTTAGCTCTGTCATCCATACTTGGATGTGGTCAGCTGTATGTATATTTCATTTCCAATTGTGCCAGTGGAAAACTCTCACATGGTTTCTGCAGACTCGAGCCAGGAAACACCTCTGCTCCTTTGTGCTCTGAAATGTCTGTTGCTATGCAACATTGGCTTTAATGATGAAGACTCATAGTTTAGCAGAATAATGTCTCAATTACTCTTTTGATGACAGGCAGTAGAACCGTATAGCTACTATTTATTGGTTCATAGCAAGAATGAGTACTGAGGTCTTTGTGAGTGTTGGATATATCTGATTACAAAGTAATAAGTAACGTAGTGTAATACATTACATTTTAAATTCTTGTAATCAGATTACAGTTACTGACTTTCGATTAAAGTGATTTAAGTAAATAACTTGAACTAAAGTAATATTTATAATACATTTCAAAAATAAATTCACATACAGTACGTCTGTTGGCGTTTATATGACAGCTGAAGGGTGTGCGACAATGAAAGAAGAAAAATAGACATTTTGAATTCAACGGAAAACCAAAACAATTTTTAGGAAAAGTGATTTAGAAAGTAACTTTAAAGTATATTAGTAATATGATTACTTTTTAGAATAAGTAATCAGCTATTTTTAGTGGATTACTTATTTTGAGTAACTTACCACAAATTGTTCCTGAAACACTATGATAGCATTCAGACATATAAACTGTGTATTATAGTGTATTCTAAATATATATTTTAGAATAGTGTCTAAAGCCTGCTATTTACTTCTACATATCTGACTCTGACAAAAATATTCCAGCTTCAAATCAATCTGTCTCATAAAATGTTTTCCTACCATGGAAATAGGCCCTATTCTATTCTAAACCATTACAACCACTGTGGGGTTTGCGGATAGGTATTATGCCACAAAGTGCTTTGCAAAGCAGAGAAATAAATACGGAAATCGATTAGATCTTTAGCTATCAAGTGATGTTTAAACATTGTGACTTCTATAAGAAAAAGAAAAAACATTTGAGAACCATTCTATTGGTATCACAGTCACAATGTACTGCAGCAACAGTTTTGCCTCTTGGATTTCCATATTGAAATAATCACATCATCTTTTTAAAAAAATTATGTACACATGCATCAAATGCCTTGAAGTTTTTCAGTTTCTCACGACATAAACTTTGTGCTTAGGATGGCTTGTGAAGTAGTTCAACATAAAAAAAAACCATATTTAAACCCTTGTGTTTTGCTTCATTTTATTGGGCTTTATCTAGCTGTTTTGAACCCAAGAACGCCTCCTGTGTGAATAGCCCCTGTAGAGTGGTACATTCAGAAGATGAGTTCTCAGGGGTCAACTTCAAACTGTCTGTCAGTCTTCCATCTACTGCTACATCAAAGCAACTAATCCTGCCATGGAAACTCTATTTACTTAATGCTAAATCAGGTCTTCACCTCTCTGCACAACTCCCTTGGAGGCTCTTTCATGTTATTTTGCACAACTAAAACTCCCTTGTCAGGTGTCAAAGCATGGCTCACAGTCATCGCAGGGGGTAGCATGCATCAGTAAAAATGTTCTCAATTGAGCAGTAGCGCTGATCTGTTAATAGTTTAATAGACTCCTCAATGCGTGTATGTGTACAGTTTATATGACTTCTTAGTGGGTAGTTGACATGCTGTAATGTGTCCATGGACTTTTTGTCTTATAATCAAGATTTTGGTGAGACAAAATATGATTTTTTTTAAATAGGAATATTCCATGTAGCCTCTCAGTTCATATGAGATCATTAAAGGAATAGTTCACCCAAAAAGAAAAATTCTCTTATCATTTACTCACACTTACGCCATCCCAGATGTGTATGAATTTCTTTATTTCTGCTGAATGCAAACAAAGTTTTTAGAAGAATATCTAAGCTGTGTATGTCCATACAATTCAAGTGAATGGTGGCCAGAACTTTGAAGGTCCAGAAAGCATATAAAGACAGCATAAAAGTAATCCATTGGTTAAAACCAAATCTTCAGAAACGATGTGATGGGTGTGGGTCCTTTCCTACTATAAATTATCCTCTCTGCCCAATAGGTGGTGGAATGCACAAATAATCTGAATTGCCAAAAACAAAAGAACAAGTATGTGAAATTGAAAGTAAAAGTAGAGATTCATGGTCAAATAAAAGCTTAAATATTGATCTGTTTCTTATCCACACCTATCATATCACATCTAAAGAAATGGATTTAACCACTATATCAAACTAAGTCCTTATTTTGTGGCTTGGCTATTTAAATATAGTAAATATGCCCATAGAAATGTTTGATTGGGGACATTTGTAAAGGACTGTTGAACATATTCGTTTTAACATCTGCAGGGAACAGCAGAGAGTAAATAACTGATTAGGGTTTTTAGTAATGGGGGCTCCAGTGTTAAGAAGAGGTTGAGACAGAGGGAGAATAGACAGAGACACATCAAGACACTGCTAGGTATGAACAGGGCCTTAATTGAGCGAATGAACAAGCTAATGCTCCATGGCAGAAAATCGTTGCCTCTTAGCACAATACATATTGGCCCAATGTGTACAGCCTCTCTCTGTAACTGTGAAATGTTTGGCACATTCCAATTATTCCTTATTATCTTCTAAATGTCCTGTCAAGGCTTTTTGATTATTCGTTTTACTTCGTCTCCATGGTGATGAGTAAATTATTGTATTTGGGTGTAGGGGTGTAAAGTAATGAATTACAAATACTCGCGTTACTCTAACACATTTTTCTAAAGTAGTTTAATAATAATATACTTTTACTTTTGCTTGAGTAAATTTTAAGTGCTGTAACTGTACTTTTAAAATGCAATTTTTCCACTGTCTGCTTTCGCTGTTTCCTGTCCTGATTATTGAGTCTCGTTACTCCTGTCAAATCAAATCACATGTAAAAAACTTGAATGGCAGCTGCAGACCCGGAGATCTCTAGATGTGGAGAGTGCCTCAAACACAGTTCAACACATGAACATCACGGCCGTACCTAAAAGGGCTTTTCGCTGTGAAAATGGCTAATTGCCTGACTGTGTCATGTGAGTTTTTCTTGCTCAAGCAATATATCAGCATTAATCCTGCTTCTAATTTGATGAAACATATCAAGGTAAATTTAATATTTCTGCTTTCTAGATTATGTATCTATAATGTAGCCTGTATGTTAGCTTTCTATCACTGATTATTGGGTTTGATGTGAGAGATTAAGGCAATGTTATCAATAGGGCTTGATGTTTATGTTGATGTTTATCTGAAAAAGAGAGAGAGAGAGCGATGTCAGTGATATGGATGATAAACTTTTGAGTAATTTTCTATACTTATCCTTATTCTACATCTAGACCAGGGGTGTTCATTACATTGATCACGATAGCAAGACAACCACTGGTTGGTTGATCAAGATAAAATATAAAAGATTTGCTTTTTATTTCCTGACGTCTGTCGCTGCTTGATCTGTCAATCGTTTGATTGTCAGGTGCTAATGTTTGAGCACTATTGCGTTTACGCACCTAAACGATCAAATACACTTTAAAATTCCACCAATGCACGTCTTGATGAGGCATTAATGTAAACGCAGTCGGTTTGGTCGGAAGTGAGCGTATGTTGTTGGACATATCAAATGTTGGACTTGAATTGTACATGTAACCAATTTGAGCACTGTCTAGTAGACTATGTTATATAAAGTTTAATTTTAAAGTTTTAAGTTTTAATCAAACAACAATAACAAGGAAACGAGAAGACCACTCATTACCTTTGGCTGAATAACTTGAGTAGCTTTAAAAGTATTCATGTAATATAATACATTTAATAATAATAATATTTTTAATAATATTGCTTTTTTTTTTTATAATACCGTCCCCTGATGTAGAGTGTGTGTGTGTGTGTGTGTATATTATATATAAATTACTAAGAAAATATAGATGATAAAATAATTTATAATTATGCTTAGCCTTTATCATGTTTTTTCTAATTACTGATAGAAAAGTGTCAATCTTTCTACAGAAATAATTCTCAAAAATTAAAATTCTCTCATCATTCATTCACCCTCATGCCATCCCAGATGACTATGACTTTCAGAAGAATATTTCAGCTCTCTAGGTCAATTACAATACAAGTGATGGATGCCAAAATCTTGACGCTCCAAAAAGCACATAATTGCAGCATAAAGTAATCCACGTGACTCCAGTGTTAAATCCATGTCTTCAGAAGTGATATGATAGCTGTGGGTGAGAAACAGATCAATATTTAAGTCATTAAGCATTTTGCAAGAATTTTTTTCTCCCTGTCCAGTAGATGGCGATATGCATGAAGAATGTGAATCACCAAAACAAAAGAAGAAGAAAATGAAAGTTAAAATGGAGATTGACTGAGCAGGGAGGAGAATTTCTAGAAAAATTGACTTAAGTATTGATCTGTTTCTCACCCAAACTATCATATCTCTTCAGAAGACATTGATTTAACCACTGGAGTCACATGGATTAGACAACTTATGTGCTGACTAATGTGATTTTTGGAGTGTCAAAATTTTGGCACCCATTCACATGAATATTCTTCTGAAAATCTTAATTTTTGTTCTTCTGATGAAAGAAAGTCATACCCATCTGGGATGACATAACATAAATAAATAAATAATTACATTTTTGTTGTGAATTATTCCCTTAAAGCCTGCTGGCCCCTGTACCAAACAACTGCTCTACCGTCTCTATTGTGCAAAGTGACCCTGCTTTTTTGTGTTTTTATTTTTTTATTGCTACATTCCTTGCATTGTTTTGAACATGTTTTATGTGCAACAATAACTATTGTCAGCATTAAGGGAAATTTTGACCCTGCACATAAACTAATTTTAATGTAATTGTTTTATACACTATGATATTGAAAAAAACTTTTTTATCTTTTCATTTCTGTAATCATGTCACACTTTTATTTATTTTTTAAAATCAGATTCATGTAGTGTTTACAGTATCATAGATAAGTGATGTATTTTAAAAGTTGTCAGTCACAAACATCAATAAAATACCTATATTTTTTATTCTTTCTGTCAAACAGAAAGGTAAATAAGGGTATGTGTTCTACATTTTCAAATTGCAGCAATGAGTTTTTATTATAAAGAGCATAGCTTTCACAACTCAGTACTCAATACTCACTACTCTTGAGTACTTTTAAATGAGCTACTCTTTTACTCTTACTTTAATAGTTTTTAGGACAGGTAATTTTACACTACTTAAACTACATTTTTAAAGAAGTAACAGTGCTTTTCTTGAGTTATATTTTTCAGTACTCTTTCCACCCCTCTTTGGGTGTAATGTCAGTCTGGTTATTATGCTTCAAAAAGATTTTGAAACTGACTTCATGTGCTCTCACTTTTTTATTATTATTTTTAATTTATCTATGCTACAAGCTAGCTATCTGATATCAAAACCAACAGGTTAACAAAACCTTAATGGTTAAAGGCTGCCTTAACACTTAAAGCACATTTACAATCTTTTGACACATATCTGATTTTATTGATATGTAATGTTCAAAGCTTTTGAAAAACAAAAGTAATGCCACAATGTAAAGAAATTAACAAAAATGAACAACAACAAACACACAAATACAAAAAAACTTAATAAAACAACAACAACAACAACAAAAACCTTAATGGCTCTAAAATAGGCATGATTTTCTATTTACAAAATATTATTATTTATTTGTTTGTTTCTTTTGATTTTGGAGGAAAATAGGACCAAGTAATTTTTTTGACAGGTTTCGTGAAAATCACTTATTTGCATTAATGACACACCTAAATGCACTAAGCTGTCAGTCAGCACAGTCTAGTGTTATCCACACATTTAAATCTAACACAACTTAATAGTTGATTGTAAAAAATGTTAAATAAGAGGAGAATTGTGGATATGTGTGTCTAGACTTCGATCATATGATGATTGTTTTAATGTGGTCAGTGTGAGTCACCATCTTTAGAGCTGGACTGTTTCACCCTTTTCTACAATGCATGTTTATCCATGTGTGTTAGTTAGAATAGCGTGTTGTGTTTCTATCCCACCGCGGATTTCTAACTTCGAACATTTTTCTCATCACGAAAGTTCACTCTTCATTTTAAGAAGAATTTGGGTTTTTGCATTTTACAATTGCATCTGTTGTACCCAACTTTTCTAGCTTTAAAGAGCTCCCTGGTGTAGAGCAGAGAGTGGTTCTTATAGCAATTTCTGCATTCAGCTGACCTCGGTTTCGTCAGAACTCCATCACAAGTTTCTGTCCTCGCTGATCCACAGAGACTTGTTCTGATCTTTGAACAGAACTGCCACTTGCAAGAGGATGACAAGAAAGAGAAGAAGCTGATGAAATCTTAAAGGTATAGTTCACCCCAAAAAAATTACATTTTGTCAACATTTACTCAGCTTTGTGTTGTCATAAACCTGTATGATCCCCTTTTCTTCTGTGGAACATAAAAGGAGATACTGACTTAATAATATTATGAGATAAATGACTTAAATATTGATCTGTTTCTCACTCAAACATAAAATATAGATTTTGAAGATTTAGATTTAACCACTGGAGTCTTTTTGGTCCTTCAAAGTTCTGGCCAGCATTCATTTGCATTGTATGGACCTTCAGAGCTGAGATATTTTTCTAAAAATCGTTGTTTATGTTCTGCAGAAGAAAGAAAGTCATACACATCTGGAATGGCATGAGGGTGAGTACATAATGACAGAATTAAATTTTTTAGGTGAACTATACCTTTATTGTTTTTATAGCCATCTGGCCTTTTAAAGTCCTACTGGGAATTTTGAATGTTTCTCTGTAATTCTCTCATATCATTTCAAATGGCAAGGTGAACCAGGTAAAGCTTTTGACTGCAGGCACTAAAACTTCTATCCATAAAAGAACACATACAATGTTTATATTTCAATTTCTCACTAGATTAACTACTTAAGTATTACAACTTGTGTGGCATTAAGTGTCTCAGAGCTGAGCAAATTTAAATTAATTATGATAGTTGACATATTGCATGCAAACTTTGTGACGCTTATGTTGCTTGGTGTGAGGCTCATCATGTAATTATACAGAGCTGTGTGAGGCTCAGCTTTGACCCCTTCAGAATACTACACCATAATCTGCTCTTACCTTTATTACACAATTTTCTCTACCTTTTATTTTTTCATTTTTTATAATTCAATGACCTACAGTCTTGGTGATGCTGAAACTAAATTGTTTTATCTGAGACCATGCAAGACTAATTGTTAACAGTGAAGAAAACAGGAGGCTTCACCACATTGCCGCGGCACACTAGTGTGCTGTGAAAGATTGTCAGGTGTTCTATGTAAAATGATCAAATTCCACAAAATAAATAAATGGTCACTTTTGTGATTGTGAAGAGCAATGATTATTGTGCAAAAGTGAGTGATATTTATACATCTTAAGGGGTCTTTCACATGACTCGCGTCAGCGCTGCAGAATACAGTGAAATCTATGAAGTGACGTCACTTACACCAAAGCGTTTTTCACACACACGTTTTTTCTTCACCAGCAATATCTTTGAGAGTACTAAGCAACAAGAAATATTTAAAAACTGTCCAAATTTGTGAAGAGACATTGAAGAGACATCTTGTCATGTGGAGGGTAATCCGGCTCTTGAATGTGGCGTTGAACGGAGCATTGACGTCACGACTCATGTAAAATGTGCTTTACAATGACAAAAGAACATTATTGAAACTAAAAATTCTTATTATTTGTCTATTATTGTGATCTTTTCTGATAAAAGCCATGCCCAAGTTTAAATAGGATACTACAGGAAAATGATATCGCCGGCTTGCAACCACTCTGCCAATCCATTCACCTCTTGTGCAAGCTGTTGGATTTACGGCACATTACCACTCTTGCACCAGGGTAGTGCAGAGAACGACCCTGGGCGCTTCAGCAGCTAAAAGAGTATATTCTTCCTAATAAAAGAGTATATTTCCTACTAAATAGTGGCACTGATGGAGCAGAATTTTAAAGATGTCTTTCTGTCCGTGTGTATTTCCTGGTTGCGGTCTTTACTTCTCTACTTCTGACAGCCACAATCGCGGTCTCGTGCTTGGGCGCTGCCCACGCGGTGACAGCGTTCATGGATGGGTCATGTCCTCACTGCGAGAACATGACCATGTCAACGCTGCTGTCGTGGATTTCCTTCCTCAGAGGGAAAGCCTCCCGAGCAGCTCCCCACGCCGGTCCCTTTACCTACAGGTTTGAGGCCACGTCAGTTAGCACTGGGGACGATTTGGCGACTCCAATGGGAGCAGCTCTGCCGGGCATCCCCCCATGGACCTCCCATTCCCCAGCATGCTCGTTTGCCCCCGTTGAGTTCTGGGATGAGGTCGCCGGCTCGTCTCTGGGCGAGTTCACTGTCTCATTCGGGGCTTGAGGACTTGACTGGGCTCCCACTTTCGGGTGTGGTCCCCCAGTCGCAGGCAGACGCAGAGCTGATGGCCATGTTTGACCGGGTGGCTATGAGCGCAGGCTGGAGTGGAACCCTCTGCCCTGCCTTGAACCCTCGTTGCTTGATGATTGGTTCATGGGCCTGGAGCGCTGCTCGCGGCCGCACCACGCCCAATCACATTTCTTCCCGGAGATGCATAAGGAGCTCACTAGGTCATGCGGGCACCTTACACTGCCTGGGCCCGATCTCTGAGCTCCTTTCCTCTCTCAGTGGTGGGGCTGCCATGGGGTAATCTGCGATTCTCCATGTGGATAAAGCAGTTGCCCGCAAAGCGCCGCCACCTGGTGGAACGGCCAAGACATCTTTCCAGGGCCTGTAGGCCATGGCTCTCCTGAAAGTGTACCAAGCCAAGACACTGATAGAACTGCACAAGGAGAGTTCTGACCCAAGATTGATGCAGGAACTGCACTCGGGGGCGCAGACACTTGGGCAGGCGATGTCCACCTTGGTGGTCCAGGAGCGCCAACTTTGGCTCAACCTGGTCGAGATGAGGGAAGCTGACAAGGTACGTTTCCTTGACGCTCCCATCTCCCAGGTTGGCCCATTCGGCAACAAAGTCGTAGACTTTGTCCAGCAGTTATTCAGCTACTCAGCATATCCTGCCCCAGTGCGGATCAAGGTCCCTCACCATGTCTGCTCATTGCCAAGGGCGTCCCCTGTGGCAACAACACCATCTCCACCACAGCCGGCCCCAGCAGGCCGGCCCAGACGCCTCCTGTCTCACAGCACTCTGCCAAGAACCCTAAGAAGGCTTTGAAGTGCCCCTGAGATGGGCGACCCATTGATGTGGAGACCCGCTGCATTGGAGGTGTTAAGCAGACCACTCCATCCCCGGTGGAAGACCGGGAGAATAATCTTTTGTTACCTTTTCGTTTGATTTCGCCACATGCCCGAGAGGCTGCGTTTCCCACATTTTCAAGAAAAGAGCAGTTTCCTTGTTGTTCCCTGATCACGACTGCCGGACACTGCACTTTCATGGCAGGCACGGCACTGCGGAGGTGCCCCCTGCCCCTGCGCACCCAGCTATGGCACAAACACACCCACACCAGGGCTGTTGTGATGGACTATGAGGATGATTTCCCTCCTCCCCCATCCTTGACCATCTGATGGTGGGTATTCGGAGGGAGGTAAGTGCTTCAATGTCCCCAGACTCAGCACTGCCATGAGTTCGGGGTTCGAGCCCCCTCAACGTGATGCCTCAGGCTCCGCCCCACTGTGAGGCCCCACCGGCCCCACCCCCACCGTCTGAGCAGCTCAATGTCTGCTTTGGAGGACAGCGGAAAGGGAGCGCTGTCTCCAAACAGAGGATTGCCAGCTGGGTCATTGACACCATCGCTTTTGGCATATCAAGCCCATAACAGGGTTATGCGGACCCCTCCACATAACCCTGTTGGGCTACAAGCACACTCTACCAGGAGTGTGGCGGCCTCCTGGGCCCTGACCAATGGAGTATCTTTAGCAGACATCTGTAGAACAACAGGTTGGGCAACACCCAATACCTTCACAAGGTTCTATAATCTCCTGGTTGAGCAGGTTCCGTCTGATGTGTTGTCAGGTGCGAACAGGTATGTTTACGGGATGACTGGCCGGGTGTATCGCTTGCGTATAGCGCCTTTCCACTCCTGGAGGGGGAGACATGCACTTTTTACCCCCCAGCCATGTTCACCCTGAATGTCCTTCCTCCTTAGCCCTGTAGCAGGCAAATTTGCAGAGAAAATCAATGCTGGCCCATTACGTGTGCTAAATAGGCCCAGTACTGTGGTTGGTGCTTCACAAGCTCTGGTTGCCTCTAGGTAACCCCTTGTGATGTATCTTCCACGAGATGGTTTCCCCATTGGTAAACCCGCGTCTTTCTTGATTTGTTTGTAGAGCTCCTCCAAAACCTGACTGAGTGATTGCGAGCCATCTGCTTTTATACCTGTACGTCCGCGAGAGCGGCATGCAAATTCAACATGCCAAGTCTCATTGGCCTTTTCTCAAAGATCAGAGGGGTTTGCGGCTACCAAGTGCGACCCCTAGTGTCTCTACATTGACACAACATCTCGTTCCATCCATCAGGGAATGGAGGTTACGAAAGTA
Source organism: Moxostoma hubbsi (assembly GCA_032164185.1). Lineage (NCBI taxonomy): Eukaryota > Metazoa > Chordata > Actinopteri > Cypriniformes > Catostomidae > Moxostoma > Moxostoma hubbsi. Next base: position 15,477,823 of record JAVLUX010000035.1, on the reverse strand, counting down.
ACCAGGTTGATATCGGTCATGAACGACTCACAATGACTCATAGCACATAAGATGCTCATTTGTTGCCACCTAGGGACATTTCCTGAATGGGTCACTGAAATTATAAATTAATAAAATGTAACACATTTGTGAAACAGGAGCAAGCCTCACCAAAATACTCTTTATTTTGCACAATTGTAAACTTGAATAAACTTGAATCACTAAAATAGCTGGAATTGTTTTTTTTAGCTTATTCTTTAAAAAAATATCCCCAGAAAAGATTTTCGTGGACCAGTGAAAAGGAAAAACGTTTATGATGGTTAGCCTATGTGGGATAGTGGTGTGGTGTAGAATTTTTTAGTTGTAAAAAGTGTGCCGTGGCAGAAAAAGTGTTGGGAAACACTGCACTAGATGGTTCAGCCAGAAGGCTGAGTCTCTAAGTGTTGATGCACTCATGTTTATCAACTGGTTTAAAGGTCTTGATATCAAGGTTTTAGCTATATGTTTTTTCTCAAACCATGCAGTCCACTCTAGAGGACTGCTGCTAACTTTAGTTAAACTTTAAGTGCACTGCAGAATGTAACCCGTAGCATAAAAAAACATTCACATTCCCAAAAGATTATTTCCCAAATCCTTAAAACCACATTCCTGCCACATTCTTCACAGCTTTTCCTTTTACTTCATGGAAGATTGACATTTGAGCTTGTTTGAAAGATGAGTATATGTCAGAGAATGTGAGCTTCATATCTGTGAAATATTGACAGAAGTCACTTTCATCTTGTGTCAGATCCATCTCTGCCAGTTTAGATCAGGAAATGTAATTAGCTGGATCTTGGCAGATTCTGTATGTCAAATTAGTTTGTTATGTTGCTAGTAATTAATTGTTTTGCAATATTAAGTGGGGCTTTTGATCATGTGTGGATGGTCAAGTCATCAAATATCTGAGAAGGCATGGACATGATTCAAATAAGTGATGCATCCTTACATACTTTTTTGACACTCACCATGTTTGCAGTTACTCACAAAGCCCACTCAATAATTCTCAGGATGCGGTAGGAGGCAAAATGGCCTTTTGCAAATGGCCAGGCTTTTTTTTAGCACCAGAAGTTTTAATCCTTAGAGGGTCCAACTCAGGACTATGTCAGGACATGTGAAAGTGGAAAATGTGAGAACAAATTGGATGAAACATAGCCAGTGCCAAGAGTCCTGAATTAAAGAGAGGACGAATGAAATACTGCTATTAGTCAGGCATGGCACTCATCCATCTGGGCTTCTAAAACTGTAGAGAGAGCAATGAAACATTAAGTGCACCATGCACAACTCACAGAGAAATAACGATAGATATGTGAACAGTTAGAAATGGATTGAATGAACAGATGGTCTGGAATGATGTTGAACCCATATATGTGCATTATATATACTGTTGGAATGTTCAGACCAATATTAAAATAGCCAGAATATACCAGAGGGGCAATTGAAATAAATAAAATTATTTATTTTATGAAAAAAATTAGTGATGACACTTACTTGACACATACTCAGTAAAGTTCTATGTTTTCCTGAGAAAATTGACTCTTCTAAAAAAAAATATTTGGAGATAAACATATATAATTAAAATAAACACACTATATACACTCACCAGCAACTTTATTAAGTACACCAGTAACAGTTTATAATAACATTGCATTAATAATAATGAATTTATTCATTTACCTTGCATCCCATCTGCCTGCTGGTCATCTCCGCCTTCCTCAAACTGGGAGGAGGGGAAAAAACAAGAAGAAAAAGAAAATTAAATAGGCAAGGAAAATGAGAAGAAGCTCAACCGGTTCTCTGATGCGCTGTGGAGTGGTCCCCCCCCAGGTGGACCGGAGTCAAACCTCCGACCCCCAGTAGACAAAACACCCCTCCACTTTTCTGGCAGCATGTGGAGACACATGTAGAGCAGCGGCCCTACCACTCCAGGGAGTCGCTTCCCTCCTCCCCTCGCGGACGGCGATCTTCTCTCGACCCCTCCACATTTCTGGGGGATGGCTGGGCACTCCTCCACCCCTGGCAGCGGCTCCATTGCTCCAGGCGGTCGGGGAGTCCAGTCCCCATTCGCCCCACGGACGGCAGTCATTCCCCTCGTCTAGCTGGTCGGGCTACTCCGTCATCCAGCGGATGGCAGCGGCGCTCACCTGGGTGGACAGCAGTGTCGAGGACTCTGCGATGGGCATCACTCCTCCTTCCCAGGTTTCGGCACCAGTGTAAGAGGGTTAAGATGGGCAAGGAGGAGGCGAGAACCGGCTTAAAAATATAAATAATATTTAATTAAATAAAAAGGCACACACAAACACATACAGGGCAGCTGCCCGTAATTCTTTCTCTCTCTCCCAAACTGTACAGTCACCGGCCGCCTTTATCCCTTGCGCAGCCCATCAGGCCGATTGGTGACTGGGTGTACATCATTCCAGCCTGGGCCCACCCTCTTTCGCTCTACATAATAATAATGTATTTTTATTTTTTATTTTTAAGTATTACAACTCCTCCCAACCACTGTTGCACACTGATAATGGGGGTGATTTTAACAGTTTGACTTCTTGTATTAAATCAGATATATAATTCTTATTATGAAAAAAAAAAAAAAAAAAAAAAATATATATATATATATATATATATATATATATATATATATATATATATATATATATATATATATATATATTAGTGTTAATTTTGTCACCTATTTTTAATTTAGTCTTAGTCTTAGTCTTGTGCCAAATGTCCTTGTTAGGTTTAGTCATATTTAGTCATTCACATATCTTTTTTTGTTAGTCAAGTTTTAGTCGACTAAAAGTCTGGTCATTTTAGTCTAGTTTTAGTCAAAAGAGAATTTAAGGTATCTTAGTCAAGTTTTAGTCAACTAAAAGTCTCCTCTTTTTAGTCTAGTTTTAGTCAAAAGAAAACTCTATATATCTTAGTCAAGTTTCAAAACATTTTAGTCTTTTTTTAAATAAATTATTTAGGAGATTAATTCTGAGATAACCATTTCAGTCAAATAATGTTTCACACATCTCAAATATTGGTTAAATGTCATAATTACCTGACAAAATACACTTGTTGAATGATTTGTTGAATTCACTTTGTTAAACGTGTCTGGTTTTCTGATTTAAGAGACACATTCACAAATGATGAACTTGTTCTGAAGAGTATTTTATTAAGCAAATAAGTTACATAAAATATATATAACCTGCATAATGTATGTGCCACAACACCATAGCTAACTGGTTAATTTACAGCGTAGATGCCTAAAATCAGCATTAGCTTATGAGACGTATATTTAAGTTAACTTCCCTGAATGTGTGGGTGGTTAGCCTTTAGATGTCGCTTAAGGTTGGTGGTGTTTTTCCCCGATATTTTTTGTCCACAGTGCTTCCCGTCAGTTATAATGACACATTCTGACTTTTTGTCAATATCATTGTACCTAAAATACGGCCAAATATCGAGCCTCTTCCTTCTACCTAGCATGTCGTCGGCACTCGTCGGGTGTTCGCCACTGTCTATGATTGTTGTGTTCTTGCTCCATGTAGTTTCGTGTTGCAGCCACAGGAGTATGAGACCTGTTGTAACCGTTACTTGAGCAACAGCGCGAACTCATTCGGAATATTTTGAAGGCGTAACAGCTGAATATTCTATCTCATGATGAAAAAGTAGAGACGATTGTATACGAAAATGAAGAGAGATTTTATCTTAGTTTTTATTTTATGCAAAACATTTTAGTCTCGTCTTTTTTCGTCAACAATAATGCATGTTAATTTAGTCTTAGTCAGCGTTTTTGGATATTGGTGCAGTCTCGTCATTGTCTCGTCTTAGTCATGGAAAAAAAGGTCGTTGACGAACATATTTAGTCTCGTCTCGTCTGACGAAATTAACACTGATATATATATATATATATATATATATATATATATATATATATAAAATAAATGTTTCTACTGTACTTCCACTTTCCCCTACTCTGGATATAAAACAGATACGAGTATCTGTTTTATATCCAGAGTAGGGGAACAATATGTGCAATATGTGCAACTGAAATATACAAACATATCCGTGGTCAACAAAGGAAATTCATTTGCCAGCTTTATTTTCATTGCATTTCCTTGCAGAAGAATTTAACAATAGTCTTGCATCCTGCGAATGCCCCCTCATTTATTCATTAGCATAAGATAAGTCTATAACCCAAGGCCACAGAGCCTGACAAATCTCAGCATGTTGCTTATCAGCCCACCTCTGTCACTCTTTCACTTGTTTTTGCTATCAGAATCTAGCATTAGTCTGCAAAATCAGCGCGGAAAAGCTGCAAAATCACACACACGCACACCCACACACAAACACACACTCACACAAACACACCGTATTTTGTATTCTTTGTTATTTTTTCATCCTGTCAGAAGAGTGAAAGTGTGGCTTTGGAGCATGAAGGGAGCCACATTAGGGAATTGGGCTCCACATAAACACAACAAAAAGAGCTGATGAGGTTTTGATCCCAACGTTGCCTGTGAGTGAAATCCACCTACACTCCACCAGTGATGGAGGAGCAAAGAAGGGGGTCCACGCCTTGTCGGCTGTGCTCACAGCGCTTGGTGTAAACTTAGAGAGGGATCTTCTGTATGTATCTGTATTTGTTCCACGGCCCGATGAGCACATTTCAAAAGGATAGAGTTACTCTTTAAGGATAACACAGCATATATTCTCTCATTCTCACAATTCTTCCTATTGTGTATTGAATTCAGTGCTTTGTTTTGTCAAATTAAATCCACACTTTATAAAATAATTTATAAGAACAACATTAGGCTATGCATTGCAATGTTTTCATTTATGGTTTATGGAGGCTCTCTGGATATTGCTGTTTACAGGAATTTATAAGTTTCTTCCTTTATTGGTAGAAAGTTAGATGGTAAAATGATTCCAGGAGGAGCTGAAAAAGCCAGGTTAATAAAAAAAGAAAGGCATTGGAGGATGATGTGGCCAAATGTGTCAAACTGACATTAATGTTACATTACAAAAACATTAATATTACTGTATGTGCAATACAGTGACATTATACAAGATTATAGACCAAATACAATTTGAACCCAATAGACCTTTTTCACACTACGTGTTTTAGAATGCGTAAGTAAACATTTGCAGGGTAAACTTCAATATCGGCTAATGGGAGTGAATGGAACATCACAGCAAATATTATTTTCACTTGCCCATTTGCTCCAAGACCAAAATAACAAATCCACTATTATGTTTGCATGTCTTTCCTGAAGAAAAAAAATAGAGGGCAGTGGATTAAGCAATTCAGATGGGAGAAGATGCCAAATTTACTGTCACTCTCTTAGCAGCTGTAATTGAACCTGCCTCACAGCTGTGGTAATACATTTTTTTTAAACTAATTCCAGGGTAATATAACATATTAACATAACATAATAAGCATAATGTTATAAATTTCACTCAATATTTAAAAAAAAATAATAATCTAAAAAAGATTTACACTGCTAAATAAGGTGGAAACGCATCATCACAGTCTGTGGAAAAAAGTCTATTGGCACCATTTACAGCTCTAGTGCATTTGATTTAAGGATACTTGCACAATGTAATAGAGCTCAATGTACATGTTTATCTTTAATCTTGAACTTTTTTTTGAGCCTCTATTGCATCTATTTTCACTGAATAGCTTTATGAGTTGTGCTTACTCTCCTCTGTGCCTTGGCTTCAGTGTCTATACTGTAGATCAATGATGCCTGAGAGAAGTTAGCAGCTTGTAATTATTCTTCTGCCTTTCTGCAGGAAGGAGACATGTTCTGTCTGTTTACATTATTTATGCAGAATACATTATAGCCTGAGTCCCTTTATGCAACTGGAGACATTAATTTTGGTCAAGAACTGTAAAATACTGTTATGCCGATGAAGAGGCTTTATCCCATAAAATCATTTGACTGAACAAATAACATGACAGCACAGCAGATACATTATTGAACGTCTCGGTTACGTATGTAACCTCCGTTCTCTGATGGAGGGAACGAGACGTCGTGTCGAAGGGGTGGCCATCGCCTGTTCGAGTGCCGGCGCTTCTGACCTCCGTGGCCCAGGGGCGAGGTTGGTCATCCAGCGCAGTTCCTGCAGCACATCAAGAACAGGACTACCCAAGGTGCAAGTTTTGAAGTGCCTTGGCCTGGCATTGGTTGCAGGAAGGGCCGTGGCGTGCAGAGTGGAAGCGGTCTGGGACCGTTCCACCGCGAGGGTAGTGAGAGCGGAGGAGCGAAGAAGCCTTGGCTTTGCTCAACTCGTCGTGCACGTCCGGGAAGAAAGGAACGGGGGGGGCGTGGCTGTGAGCGGCGCACCCGCCCGCGGGACCGATCAAGTAGCCCGGGAAAGCATAGCGGATCTCCGTGCGTCAGGCTCAGGCTGGGCGGCAGACCCGAAGGTGGCGGCCCAGGCGAGCGATCAGCATCCGATGCCGCTGTAACGCTCTCCGATGCAGCGGTGATGTCATCCAATTCTGAGGCAAGCAAGCGTGCCGGGGAGGCGGGCGGTTCGAGGGGGTTTACCCGGCGAACAGAGCCCGTCATATTCCCCAAATCGCCTTCATCGCCCGCGGCGCCTGCGCCGATCCCGTAGGAAAAAGGCGGAGCGCGGGGGGCGGCTGAAGTGGCTTTCTCTCATTACAAAAGAAAGCCGTGCGACCGCAATGCTATAACGGCCATGTTCTCACACTGAGAAGATGAACCATTGGAGAGAATGCTCATCCCGAGCTCAGACGGAAGCAAACAAGCGTGCCGGGGAGGCGGGAGGTTCGAGGGGGTTTACCCGGCGAACAGAGCCCGTCATTGTCCCCAAATCGTGTTCATCGCCCGCGGCGCCTGCGTCAATCCCGTAGGAAGGAGGCGAGGCACGGGGGGTGGCTGAAACGGCTTTCTCTCATTACAAAAGAAAGCCACACGACCGCAATGTTGCCATGGCTATGTTCTCGCACTGAGAACATGAACCATTCACAAAACACTGCCTGCGTGTGATCGCAGCCCAGGCATACAAGACAGTGTTTTATGACCGAGAGAGGTGGGGAGAAATCACCGCATCCAGAAACTACACAGGGATGGAAATTACATCTTTATAAAGACGCGTCCTGAAAAGGACGTTCAACGCCGCTGTGTAATGCTCTTTCAGAGAAATAAACTCTTTTACAGAGAAAATCACTCTTTCAACTCTTTTAACTCTGCGCTGTCGAAGCGCCCAGGGGCAAACTGCACGCCGGCAGTGAAGAGAAAAGCCGCTGTAGTGCGCCGTAAATCCAACAGCAAAGCAGAGCGTCAGAGGATCAGAAGCAGGATCAGTTGTGTTACTCGCAGCTGACTGCATACACACAACCATCGGCTCCGAAGAAAATTACTGAATGAACGAGCGTATTTCTCTCGCCTTTATATCCGTATCCGGAGGCGGAGTATGCAAATACTGTTCGCCAACTCTCATTGGCCTTTTTTCATAGATCAGAGGTATCTTTCGGCGCAAATTCTGTGCACAACAGTAAGGCCAGTAGTAGATACCATTGTTCCCGAAGGAAACAGGGTCCAATAGGAGGCCTTTATCCCACTGTAAATCTCCACTCAGCCTTTTCTTGTGACATCTAATGCATATCATAATTTCCCTATTCAGTAATGATGTCATAAAACAATATACCTATATAGCCTATGGTTTATTGTTAACCTATGAGATGCCCTGTGTCCAAATATGCTTACTTCCCTGCAACACAGCCATGTGGTTCTTTTCAAGTGTTAGTGTCAAGAAAGTCGTTCCATATTGTACTTACTTAAAATAGTTTTTGTGGTTGTTGTTAGTAGATCATAAGGACATACAGTATTGTTCAAAAGGATAATGCTGACATGACAGAAGTAGTAAAATATGTTGGGGAATGCATTTATAATACACTCATGCACACTTACAGAATTCCATCATTGAGCCCATTTACATGCACACCAATATGCTGATTACTCTCTAAAATCAGCTTATTTAAAAAATCTGACAAGGCAAGAAATCGATTATAATGTTATTCTCTACTTTTGACCTCATGCCGTTTATTGCGTTTACATGATCACATGCATTGTCGGCTTATTGAGTGTAATCGGTGTAAGAACATGCATGTAAATGCACTCATTAGTTGAGAAGTTCGTTCTTCGTCAACTAATCAGTACATACTATGGTATTAAAGGAATTGCAGGAACTTGGATGCAGCTATGATGTGTATTTTCCTGGCAAACATCTGATGATGCACATCCTTTCATTTAGTTTTGGGGGTTCTAATTTTGTCCATTTGAAGCTTCTTTTGGCAGTAATTCTGAATAATGAGCTAGTTTCTGCCTGGTTCAACTTTGTTCAGACAGCACCCTGTATAGACATTAGCATTCTTGTATTTAATTTAGAAGTAAATGCAGGGGCTTGACCCCTGGTAGGGCTTTTATGTTTGGGTCCAGCCAAACGTATTCACTCCATGATCAATTACAGGCAGTAAGCTAAAAGAATGAAGGAATTTAGAGTCATTCATTCCCCTTAAGTAAATTAGGAAAACTAATGACAAATATAATGACCACTTGACCTGTAACATGTTTATCTGTACTGACCTTGTTTTATGTTAGAGAAAGTGATGTTAGCCTTCAAGATGTTGTGTGTTGTAGCTATATTAACTGAATTATGTGTGTCAAAATGATTGCTTACAGTAATGCAACAATTTATAAAAATGTTGCCTTCATTTATTTCCAAAACAGATAATAACAGTGTGAAAGTAGGAAAGTATTTACACGGCAGAGGTATGTCAATACATTTGCAGTGCTTCTGCTTTGAACTCTGAATTGCTCATCCTATCAACATGAGGCATTCCTGAAAATATGTCTGCTGATAGCTTGGATATAGTATATAGCGGATAATTATGTCAATTATGTCATTCTTATATATGCCAAACACAGGGTTCCAACTATCATGAAAAACCTGGAAATATCATAATTTAAATTTCCAAGCTTTGAATAGTATGGGAAATGAATAAACTCCAAAAAGTTATGAATCATATAAATATATAAATTAAATATTGAATGAGCTACTATAGAAGTCTGAGTCCAATCTCCATAAAAATGTTTCACAAATGACTGGAAAAGTATTGGAAAATTATTTGTCAAATGATGACAATTTTTTCCCCAACAACAACAACAACAACAGCATAAAATATTATAAGCTGGTTTGCTGGTCTTAACTGGTTTAAGATAGTCTAGCCAAGCTGGTCTAACTGGGTGACCAGGTGGTTTAATAGCATGACTTGCTAAATGGTGCCCAAACCCCTCTGATACAATCAAACAGACCAGATTGGACAGGCTGGGAGACCTGCAAAACCTGCCTATGCTGATTTAATGTGTTTTTTGTTTGTGTATTTTTAGACCAGGGTGGGAACCCAGCAAACATTACTTTTATTGAACGTTTCAGATTGTATTGTATGTGTATTGTGTTTTTTCTGTGTACTATTCCTTAACTCCTGCTATCCACATGGTTCGAGAGGGCCAGTATGTTGGTGATTCTGCTGAACTGTGTTACTCTTGGGATGTTTCAACCTTGTGAGGACCACTGTGACTCAAAGCGATGCAGGATCCTGGAGGTAAGTATCATACCAAGCATACTTCACCTCTCGTAACCCGATGTATTTTAAATGGATCAAAAATGGAACAGATGGACAACATGCTAAAATGTAATTGGACCCAGAGTTGAAATCATTTTTGACAAATGAAAGTGTGAAACAACTTTTAGAACTCTACAGTGGGCTTTGTTTTCTTAGAACACTCATCTGTGTGGAAAGCTGGGTTTCTCTAGATATCCTGGAGCATGTTGTGTTGACTATTCCAAAACCACATGTGATGATGGGCAACAAAGAGATCCTCGCCTGTAATTCAAAGCAGATTAACACAAGAAAGACACTGCTCTGGTTAATCATTGATTTGTGGACATGGTTTAGGGACTTTGATTTCAATTTTCTTAGTTCCTTTTGCTTGGTTTAACAGAAGAGTGTGTTGCCTTAAGGAAATTAAAGAGCTATCTTCATTTTTTCTGCTTTGGATCTGCCGTGCATGTCCGTGCATGACATACCATAGACTTCTATTGTTTTTATATAAAGCTGATTTTGAATATTATAGACAAGGGGTTCTTAAACCTTCTTAAACCAGGACCAGTATGTAACATTTTGTATTTACCTGGGACCCACACAAAACTGTGCAATATGCTGTATTTGCTATATCCATTAATTTATTCACTTTTTTATAAAAAAAATCTAAATCAAATCACTTTATTATCACTCAACCATGTACACAAGTGGAACAATGGGTGAAAGTCTTGGGTTCAGTTCCAAGCAACATAGCATTCATGACAGTGATGAGACATATACAGTACCAATCTACAATAAACATCAGATTTATACAACACAATTTACAAAACTAATATACACATACTTACTCAAAAAAATATACAAATAATAATATACAATGTACAGTATACAATACACACAATATACAATAAAAAATAATAAATATAAATGTGCAGTAAGGTTGTATAGTTTTGTATTGACATTCAGGCTGTCGGTTGATAGTCAGTTGCTAGTGTGTTGTTAAGAGAAAAATAATTATGACAGTCCAGTGTGAGATTACTAAAGTGCAGTGCTGATATATGTTGATCATGAGCGATCAAGTGTTCAAAAGTCTGATTGCTTGGGGGAAGAAGCTGTCATGAAGTTGGCTGGTGTGGGTTCTGATGCTGCGATACCGCCTGCCTGATGGTAGCAGTGAGAGCAACCCATGGCTCGGGTGGCTGGAGGCACTGATGATCCTCCAACCTTTTCACACACCGCCTGGTATAGATGTCCTGGAGGGAGGGAAGCTCACCTCCGATGATGTGTCTGGCAGATCGCACCACCCTTCACAGGGCTTTGTGGTTGAGGGTGGTGCTGTTGCCGTATAAAGCAGTGATGCAGCCAGTCAGGATGCTCTCTTCAGTGCTGGTGTAGAACCATGTGAGGATGTGGTGGTTAATTCCAAACTTCCACAGCCATCTCAGGAAGTAGAAGCGCTGGTGATCCTTCTTCACAATGGCCTCAGTGTGGACAGACCATTTGAATTCCTCAGTGATGTGGACACCAAGGAACTTGAAGCTGCTGACTCTCTCCAATGGTGCACCATTGATGGTGATGGGGCTGTGTTGTTTCTTTTCTCCTGAAGTCCACCACAAGCTCCTTGGTCTTACTGACTGTTGAGGGAGATGGCACCAGTGTGTCAGAGTGTGCACCTCCTCTCTGTTTCATCATTGTTAGTGATAAGACCTACCACCATCAGCAAACATATTGATGGCTTTGGAGCTCTGTGTTGCCACATAGTCATGTGTGTACAGGGAATACAGGGGTAGTCTGGGAACACAGCCCTGAGAGGCTCCAGTGTTGAGGGTCTGTGGTGAGGAGATGTTACTGCCCATTCTAACCACCTGGCATCTGCCTGACAGGAAGTCCAGGATCCAGCTGCACAGTGAGCTGTTTAATTCCAGAGTCTGGAGTTTTGTGTCAAGCTTGGAGGGCATCATGGTGTTGAATGCTGAGCTGTATTCTACAAACAGCATTCTCACAAATGTGTTCCTTTTTTACAAGTGGGAAAGTGCAGTGAGTATTGTGACTGCAATAAGAAAACTGTAGTGGGTCCAGTGAGGCAGGCAGCACAGAGCAGATGTGGTCTCTGATAAGCTTTTTAAAGAGATAGGGCAACAGGATAACAGTCATTTAGACAAGTTATCTTTGACTGTTTTGTTATGGGCACAATGGTGGATGTCTTAAAGCATGTAGGAACCACAGACAGGGAGAGGGAGATATTGAAAATGTCGCTAGTTGATCCGCACATGATCTGAGAGCATGGCCCGGAATGCCTTCTGGACCTACAGCTTTGCGAATATTCACCTGTTTGAGAGATCGGGTTACAGCTGCCCCCCCTCACTAGACCCACTGCAGTTCATGTATCGTCCCAATGATCCCAACCGTTCAACAGATGGCGCCATCGCCACCACCCTCCATCTGGCCCTTACCCACCTAGATAAAAAGGACTCATATGTTCGAATGCTGTTCATAGACTTAAGCTCAGCATTCAACACAATCATTCCTCAGCACCTGATTGGAAAGCTGAACCTGCTGGGCCTGTACACCTCCCGCTGCAGTTGGATCCTGGACTTCCTGACTGGGAGAACTTTGTCAGTCCGGGTCGGGAACAGCATCACCACCACCACATCTCAAAGCTTGGTTTTCAATGTGTTAATAAAAATCCAGTGTCCTGAATATTTTGTCTGTCATATACAATAAACACTGACGACATCTAACACAAAAACAACATGAACTAAGTACATTAAAAACAAGAAACTGCTAAGTTTTGTTGGAGCTTGCAACACTGCTACCATCCTCGGCGACATCTTGTTTCAGAAAAAACAAATGTCTTAACCAATTTTGAAATAGACAGACTCTTCCAGAAATTCAGTTAGGACAACTCTCGGAGATAGATTAAGATTATTGATGATAATGACAGTGAATTAAGCTTGACATGAGTCAGTATGCTGCTGCTGATGGCACAAAAACATAATGCTGCTGAGAAAGAAGAGAGATGCTTCTGTTACTGAACCAACATAAAGATAAAGCCCCCGTAAAGCAGATATAGACACATGGTGCTGGGGAGGTGGAGGGATAACTCTACACATACTGCGTTGCTGTAGCCATTTCCCGGTGTAATGCGTGAGGTGAGTAGCAGCTTAAAATATTTTGACATGAGAGAAAAGTTTCCAATTGGGTGCTTAGGACAAAGTGCTCCTGTATGACCTATCAGCCCTTGCCAAGTAGAGTTTCCTAACTGAACTTAATTGTCATTTAGTATTATTCTTTCGCAGACTTAGAAAAACATTTTAACTGAAAGTAAACATTTGAATGTGCGCACAAACATGCAGGCTCTCAAACTGTGTTGAAACTGTAAACGCAACATGCACTTTTAAGGTTGAAATAACCGCTGCATTTGCCAAAGTTTGCCAGGTTATTATATAATATATTTCAAAATTATTCAGCATTTTTTGAGTCACCTAAGGGCAAATAAACTAGATCAAAGACATATATGTTTGTGAATTAGTCTGTAATTATTTTCTGTGCTATTTACACATTTCCTCTTATTTATTCAGTGTGTTTTTGTGCAATCTTTCACTGACATGTTCACACCATTATTACAATGCTCATAGCTACATTAAAATTAAATTTCCTTGCCAGTTATTTTTGTGATAAAAATATACAGTGGCAAGAAAACATATGTTAACCCTTTGGAATTAGCTGGTTTTCTGCATTAAATGGTCATAAAATGTGATCTCATTATCAAATTCACAAGTATAGACACAATGTGCTTAATCTAACAACACACACATAATAATAATCTTCCATGCCTTTATTGAACACATCCCATTACTTTCACAGTGTTGTGGAAAAAGAAAGTGAACCCTAGGATTTAATAACCAGTCGATCCTCCTTTGTCAGCAATTACCTTAACCAAGCGTTTCCAGTTAGCTGCGAATTAGACCTGCACAATGGTCAGAAGGAATTCTGGACCATTCTTCCTTATAGAACGGCTTCAGTTTAGCCATATTCTTAGGATGTCTGATGCGAATGGCTCTCTTGAGGTCATTCCACATCATCTCTATTGGGTTAACGTCTGGGCTCTTACTGGGCCATTCCAAAAAATGGATTTTCTTATTTTGCTGCCATTCTGTTGTGGATTTAATTCAATGTTTAGGGTAATTGTCCTACTGCATCACCCAACTTCTACTGAGCTTCAGCTGGTGCACAGCCACACTGACAATATCCTTTAGGATATCTTGATAATCTTGGGAATACATTTTTCCCTTGATGATGGCAAGCATTGGCTGGACGGCCACTTCTAGGGAGAATAGCCACAGAACTAACTTGTCTCCATTGTACCACTGTGAACAGATTAATATTTAAGTTCTTCAAGATAACTTTGTAGCATTTTCCAGCTTTACGCAGAGCTACTATTCTTGATCGTCGTTCTTCTGAGATCTCTTTTTTTTCGAGGCATGGTCCAGGTCAGCAATTGATTCTTGTGAATAGCAAGCTAAAAATGTTTGAGTGCTTTTTATAAGTCAAAGTATCTCTAACCCACTTCTCCAATTTCATTTCATTAATTGGATGCCAGGTTTGCCATCTCCTGACTATAATTAGCTTTTTGTTGATGTCATTGGGGACAGAATGGCAGCAAAATAAGAAAATCCATCTTTTGGAATGGCCCAGTCAGAGCCCAGATGATTGCACTGCAGATGGCTGGCTCGGTGTGGAGCTCTCCAATTATTTTGTTGTTTTTGTTTGTTTGTCCTGTATTTAGTAATATTTTACCAGTCAGGTTTACCAGGGACGAACTGTTGAACATTCGGCAGCACATACCAGATAATCTTTTCCCGGTTTTTGAATATTCAGACGTTTTGCTGGACATTCTAGTCGGAGGCGCAGCTGTGTTGTTTAAAAATGCTACGAGATGCAGGCGAGGGAAACGAGCTGGCGCGCTGGTTAAACTCCGTCAGCGCAGCGTTCGAACAGCACTGCCGAGCATTCATCTTGCGAATCTCCGCTCTCTTCCCAACAAAACTGATGAACTACATCTCCTCACACATACAAATAAGGACTTTTCAAACTCTGCTGCACTGTGCTTCACTGAAACCTGGCTGAGTGAAGCCATTCCGGACAGCGCATTACATCTGCTGGGCTTCCAGCTGTTCAGAGCGGATCGCATCGCGGAGTTAACGGGGAAAACGAGAGACGGTGGAACATGCTTTTACATCAACAAAAGTTGGTGTACAGATGTAACAACGTTAAAGAGGATGTGCTGTCCTAACCTGGAAGTGCTCTTTATTAACTGTAAGCCGTTCTACTCGCCACGGGAGTTTTCTTCGTTTATTCTGGTGAGTGTTTACATTCCTCCAAACGCGTCTGTGAACATAGCGCTGCAACAGCTGGCTGATCAAATCTCAGACACAGAACAACAATACCCGGACTCAGTTATTATTATTCTTGGGGACTTTAACAAAGCAAATCTCACACATGAACTGCCCAAATACAAACAACACATCACATGCCCCACCAGAGACAGGAATATATTGGATCACTGCTATGCAACATTAAAGGATGCATATCACTCTGTCCCACGTGCAGCTTTGGGACTCTCTGATCACTGTCTTGTTCATCCTCTTCCGACCTACAGGCAGAAAATAAAATCAACAAAGCCAGTTGTAATGACTGTAAGGAGATGGACTAATAAAGCAGAGCTGGAACTACAAGCCTGCTTTGACTGCACTGATTGGAGTGTTTTTGAAGCTGCAGCTACAGACCTGGACGAGCTCACAGATACTGTGACATCATACATCAGTTTCTGTGAGGACATGTGCATCCATACTAGGACATTTTTATCATTCAACAATGATAAACCATGGTTCACAGAAAAACTCAGACAGCTTCGTCATGCCAAAGAGGATGCTTACAGGGGTGGGGATAGAGTCTTGTATAATCAGGCCAGGAACAGACTGAATAAGGAAATAAGAGTGGCTAAAAGAAGCTACTCTGAGAAGCTGAAAAACAAGTTTTCAGCTAACGACCCTGCATCAGTGTGGAGTGGCCTGAAACAACTTACTAACTACAGGACTCCTACCCCCAACCCTGTGGTTGACCAACGACTGGCTGACAACCTGAATGTGTTCTATTGCAGATTCGAACGGCCCAATTTCACACCCCACGCGCACTCGGACCTTCATTTGACACAAACATTAACACCTCCTGCAACCCCCCTCCTCCCCCCTCCTGCTACACAACCTGCACTCAAGATCTGTGAAGACGATGTGTGCCGTGTCTTTTGGAAGCAAAGGTTAAGGAAGGCTCCAGGCCCAGATGGCATCTCACCAGTGTGCCTTCATTCCTGTGCTAACCAACTGGCCCCCATCTTCACACAGATCATCAATAGATCACTGGAGCAGTGTGAAGTCCCATGCTGCTTCAAACACTCAGTTATAATCCCTGTCCCTAAGAAACCTAAAATCACAGGACTTAATGACTACAGACCTGTCGCCCTGACATCTGTGGTCATGAAGTAATTTGAGAGACTGGTGTTGGCCCACCTAAAGAACATCACTGGACCCTTTATGGATCCCCTTCAATTTTCTTATCAAGCAAACAGGTCTGTGGATGATGCAGTCAACATGGGATTGCATCACGTCCTGCAACATCTGGACAGACCGGGGACATACGCAAGGATCCTTTTTGTGGACTTCTGCTCGGCTTTCAACACAATCATCCCATCCATTCTCCGGACTAAGTTAAACCAACTCCCTGTTCCCACCTCTACCTGTCAGTGGATTACCAGCTTTCTGACGGACAGGCAGCAGCTTGTGAAGCAGGGAAAATTCACTTCCACCACCTGTACCATCAGCACTGGTGCCCCCTAGGGATGTGTGCTCTCCCCACTACTCTTCTCACTCTACACAAATAACTGCACCACCAAGGATCCCTCTGTCAAGCTCCTGAAATTTGCAGATGACACCACTGTCATCGGCCTCATCCAGGATGATGATGAGTCTGCATATAGAAAGGAGGTTGAACGGCTGGCTGTCTGGTGCAGTCATAACAATCTGGAGCGGAACACACTCAAAACGGTTGAAATGATTGTGAACACCCCAACATTGTCCCCCCTCACCATTCTAAACAGCACTGTGGCAGCAGTGGAGTCATTCAGGTTCCTGGGGACTACCATCTCACAGGACCTGAAGTGGGAGATACACATCGACTCCATTGTGAAAAAGGCCCAGCAGAGGTTGTACTTCCTTCACCAGCTGAGGAAGTTAAACCTGCCACAGGTGCTGCTGAAACAGTTCTACTCAGCAGTCATTGAGTGTGTCCTCTGCACTTCAATAACTGTCTGGTTTGGTGCAGCTACGAAATCAGACATCAGAAGACTACAGAGGACAGTCCGGACTGTTGAGCGGATTATTGGTCGCCCCCTGTCTCCCCTTCAAGAACTATACACTTCCAGAGTGAAGAAAAAGTCTGGTAAAATCACTCTGGACCCCGCTCACCCAGCACACTACCTTTTTGAACTGTTACCTTCTGGCCGGCGCTTCAGAGCTCTGAGCACCAGAACTGTCAGTCACAGGAACAGTTTTTTCCCTCAGGCTATCCATCTCATGAACAATTAAATTGCCCCATTGAGCAATAATTATGTGCAATACACAATCTATTTATATTATTTAACATATCCACTTCTGCCATTACTTACATTGCTCTGTACATAATATACTGTATTTTGTTCCTTATAATCAGATTGTAATAGATTTGCACTACGTGTGTGTATGTGGGTATGTATGATGGTGAGTGAATGTACTTATATGTATAATTATTTATTTTTAGTCTTTTTTTGTTTTTAATTACCTTGCTGCTGTTTTTTGGTATTGTTTGTATTGTTGTGCACTGGAAGCTCCTGTCACCAAGACAAATTCCTTGTATGTGTAAGCATACTTGGCAATAAAGCAGATTCTGATTCTGATTAGCCTAAATGTTCATATACTTTATCCATCCTACACTGTGAATGTTTGAGTGATGTATTCAGTATGTAAAAGAACAATATAATAATGTGTGTTATTAGTTAATTTAACAGATTATTATTATTAATTGTTAATATAACACTTTGTGTTTGTTCATTATTGTAACTTCGATTAAGATCAGACACATTTATACATAAATGCATGTAATTCCAAAGGATTAATATAATTATTCTTACCACTGATTCTCAGGTAAACTATTTAAAACAAAACAAACTTTGACTGATCTCTTTAAATGTTGGCCAGATGGCTCTTTCTCCAAGTGGAAGCCAGAAGTTGCCATATACGCACCAGACCTTTTGCCGTAGTCAAATGTCTGGCAATGCAAACCCTACCCCTGTTAGATTTGTATTTATTTAGTTATTTATGTATTATTATTATTATTATTATTATTATTGCATTTTTAGAGTAAATTACTTTATTAATTTGTGAATAATTTTTCCAAGTGAGGACATTCCCAATTATCCCCAATGGAAATATTGATTCGATTTAGCTCTGTTTAGACAACTTGTTCCCCAAACCATATAGAATGTAACACATGAACACTTTCATTATTTATTCCTCTCTTTCCATCTCCTATCTCATCTCTTTTATGCTACTGGGGTGTCATATGCTTTTTGATGTCTGTAATACCGGTAAGTCTGTAATAGCGAATCCCCAGAGAAGGTTAAACCACATTCATTTAAGTGCTTAAAACAAAATTTCAAAGCCACTCATCCAGTCAGGCATTGTAATCAAATGGTTTAAAATAGAATGTGACTGATTGTGATAAGAGGTGAATCACCTCTTATTTCTGAGTTATTAAACTAATGTTTGGTGTAATGAATTAAACTAATCTGTGCCCTTTATATCATGACAGCAAGTCATATTCACTGTACACTGAGTGTCAATGAGAAGTGACAACAATCTTTTCATAGGTAAACTGTCGCATAAAGCATGTATCAACTGTGAGGTGGCTTGCTGCCTGACCGGATTTTGAAATCAATATTGACATACTCTTGACAAAATTACTTATGTACCTAGTCCACATATTTTCTCAAAAGTGAAATTTGTATGTCATGTTTATGTATTGAATAGTATTGCAAAGTAAAATGTAGTGTGGTATAACGTGGTACAATTTGTTGTGGGATCAATTAATGTAGCATTGTACAGTATGGTGTAGCATTAAACAGCATCGTATGGCTTGGCATAGTATTGTGTAATCTAGTATGGTGTAATATAGAGATATTTAATTTCTATAGGTCTATAGCTCTCTTTTTGGTCTATATGGTGGATATGGTAGTATAGTATAGTATAGTATAGTATAGTATAGTATAGTATAGTATAGTATATATCTTAGTGATTTCACTGCATGTTTTCATTTTTATGACCTTATATTTATACTTTTATTTCCTTATTCTTTGTTTTATCCTTTTCTTAATTAAACATAACATTTAAAATTAAACTTAAATGTATGTCCTTTTTATTTGGGCCCAAGCACTGAAAGTCCGGAGACCCTATTGTTCTAAGCATTATTATTGTTATTCTTTTCAAGGTTTCGTTGCTTTTGGGGCACTTAACATGCTTCAAAACTTTCTCACACATCATAGTTGTCAGCCAATATGCTTGGGCAACAGGTCACACATGGGCATGTAAGGCAGGCTCTGTAACACCACATTATGACTAAAGTGGTGGGGTCAGTTTCACCCACAGTTTCCAAACTTGGTACATATTTTGTTCTCATCATGCTGGACAACTTTCAAAATTATAGTCTTTAGCTCTGCCCAACAGGAAGCCGGCCATTTTGGATTGAATTTGGATATTACTTTTAATTGCAGGCCTTAAACTTTTAAATACTTCTCCTAGGAGATTAATTTCACCACATTTAGGCAACATTATGCCAAGATATTGAAGATGCTAAATTGTGAACAGAATTTGTATATATTGCACTGTGATGCCATGGCGAGGCAATAAATGAATGAACAGGAAGTGTATCGTATTTTGTGCATGCATTGTGTGATTTAGATAAAAATTGAGCTGTATCATTGGTAGTGGGGGCTGATCACATGGATGTGGTTATTGTGAGTCACGGACATACCACCTCCAACTGGCATCAAGAAGCGTGGCATTTTCAAAAATATTCCTGTTATTTTTATCCGAAATCCTTCAAAATTTTTTAGAATAATATCCAGACACTACTGATGCACAATGATCAAAGTGTCTGGTATTTGAATAGTGTTGCCCTGTTAGTATTACATGGCATTGCACTCAATTTGGATTTGTTGCATATGATTTGTGGCCAATGTGTATATTAATAATAATAATATGTATAATATGTTTAATCATGCTTATGACATGAATGTAGCTATTGTGGGTCACGGTCATAGGGCCTCCAGCTGGCAACAATAGATGTGACACTTCAAATAGATTTTGAAAAAAATATATTCACCCCTGTCACATAAAATTTATTCAGACTAGTGTCAAATTTAATAATGTAAAGGGATTCTTGATATCTTACATCATATTTTCATAGCCACAAGTCAAATAACAATATTCTTTTTTGGACCGTTCAAGGGTTCACACTTGCCATAATTACATATTTATTACATTTGCCACACACATCATATTTGTTAACCATTATGTCTGTGCAGAAAGTAAGACATGGTGTCTTACTTGTTTACTCTAACAAAAGCATGTGTCCATCATGCATAGTTTTCTGAAAGCCACCGGGTAAAAATTTACTTGTGGTGCTTGGGCCCATCATTGCTGCTTGCAGCTATATTTTAAACTTTTTGTTTTATTATATTTGTATATAAAACCTAACTTATCTATTTTTAATTCCTTATACAATTTTATTTTCTTAGCTGATTTTATCATTTACTTTTATATTTTTTGAACTTTGACATACCATTGTGTATGAAATGTGCTATATACTGTACAGTAAATAAACTAACCTACTGTATAGTAAGGTATGCAGTACAGTATAATTTAGTATGTTCCAAAAGTGTCCATGGTAGTATATAGTATTAAAGCTGTTTTAGGGGTATATTTAGGTATAGACAGTTGACATGGCGACATAAATTGGATTTAAAATTATTTTATTTCTGTGTGTTTCCTGAAACCATCATCTTTCAATCTTCACCATCCCTGGGTGAGATTGCTTACTTTTCACATAATGCCAAGTTTTTGTTATGATTTAATGGAAATAGATCACTTTTTTGTTTTATATTTAAGCTTGTACATTTACTGAATGACAATAAATTAAACCTGTAACCCAGCTCAACTGCAGTTATTGAGTTAGAGTGTGTCCCTCCCTGGTTTACACGTAAAATAAACAACCTGGGATGTTGTAGCCCTGGGCTGTGATAATTTACAGAGATTATCTTCTCCAACTGCACTCTCAAATCACTCTTCCTCTTGCCATATGGAAATTAGTGTGCTTTGCCGGAAATAAGATTGTAAACCTGGTCATCATGAAATTTACAAAGACATACAATCAACTGCCATCACTGTCAGGGAAACAGTGAAAAGCCTGGGCTCCTTAGCTGACGTTAGCCCTCAGCAGCAGCTCTAAAAGACTGCATTTGCTGGATTAATGGAATTCAGGGAAATACAATAAAGCCAGGGAGCATGCCTCACATCTCATTCTTTCTCTCTGTGCCCCTTCTCTTCTGCCCACACAAAACATTATCGTTTATTTCTTCCCTGTTCTTCTCTTTACTGTCTGAAAGCACTGTTATTCTTATGAAACAAAACTTCTCAACACAGGGCTTATGCTGCCCTTATATCAAGGAGTTTAGGTGATCAGTTGATACAATCTCATAAAAGTTCAATTAATTAAATAAGGAAACTATTTCTCTCTGATTCCCCTTAAATATGTTAGCATTCATATGCACATTTTTGCAATTACTTTTTAAGGTGTTAAAAAAAAAAAAAAAATCCCCAACATAAATTTTGTCCCCCACATGTGGCCTTTATAAGGGCAGTAAATCCAAAATAGAACTTTTTTTTAATTATTTACTCACCCTCATAATGTTCCATACCTACAGTATATTACTTTATTTCTTCTATGGAAAAGACCCTGTTTCCATCTGGTATTAAGATGCATTTCGGGTGATCCGATCACATGTGGTCAGCCCTAAATACATGTCTAAACAGGGTCTAAAACATTTTGTGATTGGATCTCAAAAAACACATACGAATGCGGTCAAAAACGTATGTGACCACATTGCATTTGAGGTGTAAATGCTAATCCGTCCTGCCTGCAAATCAACCGCTGTGCCAAAAAAAAAGAGTTGAAAATTTGCCATTTACGAGTAGCTTTAAAGAGAACCGTCAGATTGAAAATGTTTAAAAAGTGGATACATGTGATGAGGAGGAGGGCGGGGCTGTGCCATGAGTCCGCACGGCCGGCCCCCAATTGATATAATCAGCCGAGGAAAGGGATAAGGCCATGCTGTATGTGGTAGTTCAGTAGAGAGAGAGAGCCACACGCAGCTGCTGTGTGTGCGTTTGTGTTTAGGGTCTTTTGTTTAAGTTTACATTTAAAATATTACTTTGATGCTTCGTCCGGTTCCTGCCTCCTCCTTGCCCATCCTTGTCCCTTATCAATCATGACCACATGTGATCTAAACAGACAGATTCACTCACTGTCACCATCAGACAGACTTATTGCTCTCCATGTGTGAATTTACATTACATATTGGATAAATTATTATTCTTCAGCTATATCTTTCTTTCTATCACTCTTTTTCTTTTTATTGCTCCCTGTATGTATGTCTGTGTCTGTATGATCATTTTTTTAGGTACAATTTATGGATATTTCTTGTACAATATGATCTGTTCTGGCTTGGTTTTCTTGTCATTGTCTCCAGATACAGTAAAGCAATCATATGTTGTCCTTTTGTGTCAATTCGCTGGGAGTAATTCAAATTATGACAGTGGTTTATTGCTTGCCTGTGGCATAATGGGATATTCATTGGGATGGATCATGCAAATTTAAAAACCATTACCGTGTAGTTTTGTTTTTGTCATGTATTTGGGTAGCTATGCTTTCTATTGACAAACATAAATTCTAACAAATAGACTAAGTGCATATAAATCATAGAAGGTAAATATTTAGTAAAAGCTGCATAGGGGAGACTGGGGCAAGTTGCATAATGGGGAAGTTGTCACAAATCTTTGTAACAACTAGGCTATAAACTAAAAATCAAAAGCATGTTGATTTCAAATACTTTTAAAACTCATAGATTAGATACATTTTTGTCCTCCAATTTAGATATCCAGAATCATAATATTTTCAATAGCTGCTAGGTATACAAGTGAACAATAAAACTTCATTGGAATACACAATGGTTAGCTGTATAATGAAGGTTATATTTTGTGATTTCAGAGCAAGGGTATATTTAATAAATGTCAGATATGTTGTAATTTTATATAGTGTGTTCATTTATGTTGGCCAAAGCAATTGTTTGATATTTCAATATGTTTCCCATGTATGTAACATTTTTGCTTTTGAATGAATCGCTGAGTTTTTCATAACTGTTTTATTCTAAAGCATAATGGCAGGTTCCTATTGTCACAACATACCCCATACAGTCTTCTGATAAATATTTAGGGTTGTAAAATGTGTGACAACTAGCCCCTATTTTCCCTATATTAAAATATGCCAATACAGGGTAAACATATATCTGCATGATTTTGTTGGGTCTGATGGTGTGCTTGCTGGTGTTTATCTGCTGCATTGTATACATCTCTTTACTTTCCTTTTAGACTCAATGATGTCATCAACATAGCAATAGCTGTCTGCTCATATGAATAAGATTAATTAGTATGAACATAGATGGAACACGGTATATATTTTTGTTTACCCTTAGTGAATGTGTGTGTCAGCTTCCTCCTTGCTTTGTATGTGTGTGTGTGTGGGTGTACAGGCATGTGTGCGCATGTGCGTGTGCGTGTGCGTGTGTGTGTGTGTGTGTGTGTGTGTTTGTTTGTTTGTTTGTGGGGGTGGATGGATGGTCTGTGTGGAAAAGTTTTTTTCTTCTGTATTTAAAGTATTGTTTTTCATAGGAAAGGGCATGAGACGCACTGGAATAACCTACTCACAGCTCAGACAATAAAGCACTCAGCTATTTGTACAACAAAGAGGACACCATGAGAAGATTTATTCAGTGCCAAAAGATCACCGCACGCGTGCAAACACCCTTTCTTTCACACAAACGCATGAGACCGACTGAAAGCTATTTTTGAACGCTTCTCCAGAAATAAGAAAGAGAAGGATGACATGTATTAAATAGAAATTGGTGGATGAGATATGGTGAGAAAAAGGAGGGGTGGGGGAGATGGGAAGAGGCTCTCTTAAACAAAGGAGATGAGAGACAGGGATGTATAAAGGGGAAGATTTTCATATAGTGTGTAGGGTGGGTGTGTGTGTAAGAGGGAGAGAGAAAAAAGGTGAGCTGTGGATAATTTTTAAGCCCTGAGCTGTGAAGGCTGGCTGAAACTGTTGTGTCAAGGGGTTCCCCTGGTCTGCGTCGTTTATCTTTGAAGGGAGCTGTTTAACCATAGAAGGGGCCCGCAGAGATTTATACACACATGCTCATACAGCTGTGCAAGCCAAGAGCTCTACATGGACTGCTGAGGAACCATATATATATAAAAGAAGAGTAATTTGACAGCCACTGTTTTTTCATAATTATTCAGTATGGTACTATATGAGATGCATCCCTCTCTTTTGAAGTATTGAGGTCAAGATTAGTCAGTATTGAAGGGCTACAGTAAGGATGGCCTTATGGCCCGAGACCAATGTGGGAGAGTTTCGGGCCAGTTAATGGAACTGTAACTGACCTTTCATGCCAGTGCTTAATTTTCACTGAATAAAATGGTAACACTTTATAATAAAGGCCAAGACATACTCATGCAAGAACATGAAGGCAGGTGCTTCAAGTTACGCAAGCTCAATTTAGTGTGTAGTTGCATTCCATAATAATTCCTTACATTTATATAGAGCTTTTCTAGGCACACAAAGTGCTTCACATAGTATAGGGGCAATCTCCTCAACCACCACCATCTAGATCAGTGATTCCCAACCCCCGGTCCCCGGACCGGTGCCGGTCCGTGGACCCATCAGTACCGGGCCTTGAAATATTCCCAGAATTTTTTTTTTTTTTTTTTTTATAATAATAATAATAATAATAATAATAATAATAATTGTCTTTTTTAAATGCTTTTTTAAGTGATATGAGTCTTACATGTCATGTTATTTAATCCAAAACATAAACAATAAATAGATTAAAATGTGTTTCTTTGAGCGCCTTGCGATTGCTTAGCAACGCGTCGTATCTGAACTGACTGCAAAAAAAGCGCGGTGCACCTGAAGTGACAGAGAAGTATGTGGAGAGATGAGCGGGCCTCAGCAAACTTCAATGGCTAATTTCATTGTGGACAGTTCTGGTAAAAGGAAAGGCGATGACCAACTCGAAAATGGAGAGAGAGAGAGAAAAAAAAGTCGAGCTTCAATCGTAAATACGATACCTCATACATTAGGTATGGATTTACGACAACGCGATTCCGTGGCGCCAAATCAGTTGTGTGTTATTTGTGGTGAAAAACTCTGCAATGAAGCAATGAAGCCGTCAAAACTTCAGCGGCACTTAAACACCAAACACCCAACTCTCAAAGACAAAACGGAGGAGTTTTTCGAAAGAAAGAAACGTGAGTTGGAGGCCCAGCGGCAAGTTTTGATATCCTCAACATCAGTAAATGTAGCTGCAACTAAGGCGTCATATCTGGTTGCTCACCGAATAGCTAAAGCTAAAAAAAACTTAACAATCGGAGAAGAGCTAATTTTGCCGGCTCTTTTTTTTTTTTTTTTAAGGTTAAAGCTTAATCTCTAATTTTACACTTTTAAAAATTATTGGCTGGGGAAATCACTGTGTGTTTGCTATTGTATTCTGAAACTGTCTGACTGTTGAAACTGGCTCTTATTTTCATACAATTAGCCTTTGTTGTCACCTGTTGGTGAGTGAAAACACTAAGTTGCTCTCGAAGTGATTGTCTTTAGTGGTTCTGGAGAGATTTGACAGGTGAAATGGACTGGTATTTTCATATAATTTGCCATTACTGCCACCTTGCTAGTGAGTGAGTGCTGCGTGAGTTGCTTTTGAAGTAGACCTAATTGTATGGGAGAAAAGGGAAACATTTTGTGAACCGGTCTGAAAGTTTAAAAAGAAAGTAGCCTTTGTTGCCACCTAGTTCATTATATGCAAATAAATGATTGGCTGTTACTGTTTTACACAGTGATATGTTCCAAATCCAAACGATGCATCTTAAAATTGAGGCATTAAAATTGACAACTGGTCCCTGTAATTTTTTTTATGAATATGCTGGTCCCTGGCACAAAAAAGGTTGGGAACCCCTGATCTAGATGATGCAACGGCTGCCATATTGCGCCAAAACGCCCACCACACACTAGCTATTGTTGGAGAGTAGAGTGATGTAGCCAATTCAGGGTTGGAGATTATTAGGAGGCCATGATAGATAAGGGTCAAATGGGGGAATTTAGCCAGGACACCGGGGATAACCCCGTATAAATTATATATATATATATATATAGGTATAAACCTCTATTCTTTACAAGAAGTGCCCAGGGATTTTAAATGACCACAGAGAGTTAGGACCTCGGTTTAATGTCTCATCCGAAAGTACGTACTTAATTCTCAACGTTACAACAAGGTGCACTATAGCAAACATTAGTGTGAACTGTCTGTTTTACAGAAAGGTTTTATTTTTTTATCACTTCAACTACTGTAATGGCGGAGCAATAATTTGAATAGAACGTTGCAATGCAAGTAAGTGAGGTCAGTATATTTATAGCAACTTATCGGCACAGTGTTTCGAAGGTAACTCTATTGCCCTCTTGACTACCGAGTAACACAAGAATGCACAATCAACTGGGCTGTGTGTTGGTAAGGCATTGGTCAAACGCATGCGTCTGCATATGCGTACTTGCGTAAAGTATGTTTCTTGCCTAAGGTTGAATTCATTAACATTAGTTAACACAATAGTTAAAATTAACTAACAATGAACTATACTTTTTCAGCATTTATTAATCTTGGTTAAAATTAATTTCTAAATTAATTAATGCACTATGAACTAACATGAGCACTCATTGGTTATTTTTTAGTTAATTATACCTCATGCATTAAATGAATATTCTGGGTTCAATACAAGTAAAGCTCAACCGACAGCATTTGTTGCTTAATGTTGATTACAAAAATTACTTGTCCTTCCTTTTCTTTAAAAAAGTTTACAGTGAGGCACTTACAATGAAAGTGAATGTGAATGGAGTTAATCTGTTTAAAGTTATATCCAATGAACATAAGGTAAAATCTGGAACTTTTTGCAAAGCAAAGATTTTAGGATGTTTTTTATTGTTTAAATTATAATTATTTTGAGTATGTGTTCACCATATGTTCACATTAAGCCAGATAAATAGTTAAAATTAAAGCATGGTCTTCTGAGATCTGTCTCTGCCTGAATAGCAGCCCCTCCTCCCACAAACAATTAATATCAAATTATATGTTGTAGATTCTCCCTTTTCCCTCATCCTGGCAATAATGTTTATGGATATGTTGTCTGTAGTTGGCAAGAATTTTATTCCACTATAACCCAAAAGTCTACTATATGAAAAAACACAATAGATTAATACATTAGAGCCAGGCTACAAATGATATACACCCCAAAGGTAAATGCTCTTCACTGCGGCTAAATTAACATTCCATGAATTGTCAGAGTGCAAGTGTTTTGGCTGGAGGGATCCCCTCACCTGAGCTTTGACTAATGTCCTTGCTGGCTGAGAATGCTCAGGTGTTTTTCAGTGACAGCAGACCTTGAGGGAATGACAGAGTCTGAGTATCTCAAGGACCCATCTTATGGTTTTAACTCAAGAAGTGAAAAAAGGAGCCTTTCATAAGATTTTGTAAAGACTAAAAATCTCTTTGAAAACATATTAAAAGAGGTCTAACAAATGTTGTTCATGCATTTAGTTCTAATACTTTACATTAATGAATTTGGTAGACACTTCTATCCCGTGCATTGCATTCAATGTTTTATTTTTGTTAGTTGTATGTGTTTCCTGGGAATCAAACCCATGACCTCTCCATTGCTAGTGCCACGGTCTACCACAACAACCCATTCAACAATAAACCATTTTTAACAACCATAAACTGAATATGCTGTAAATTGAAGTAGCATTTTCTTTTCTTTTTTTTTTTAAGCATTGCATCATCACACATTGGAAGGCAATGTGTTTTAAACTGATTCATTTGTCCAGTTGTTTATTCCTAACCGAAATACTGGATGCATTACCATTGCAACACTATTGTTGCCAATTTCCAATAACCTTTATTATTTACTGTCAGAATGCTTCAAAGACAAAAAAGAAAAGATTTTCTTTAGAAAATTGCCAATTTAGATTTTGTAGTTATTGTTGGGCAGTATTATATTTTTCACAGATCACTACAAAGGTAATTTCTTCCAGAGTCTGTCAAAGTTGTCCTTCAGACTTTATCATTCATAGCCATTAGCACAAACTAAATACACTGAAAAATAATTTGTTGAAAAATTACACAAGCAGAGAATAGTGATTAAAAGTTATTATGCAGGTGTCATTGGCTCTTTTATGTTGATCCGGCTATCTTTATGAGGCCTCTCCATATACATAATGATTTTTATACTGTACAAACTAAAGATTCATTCTCCTAAATCTAATCCTCACAAAAAACATTCTTCATTTTTACATGGAGAAAAAAAAAAAAAAAACATAACTTAGAATGTTTTTTAAGCAATTTGAATTATGGGGACACTAGAAATGTCCTCATAAACCACATTTATAGCATAATACCCTTGTAATTACCAGTTTGTAACCTAAAAAAAAATCCTCTAACCCCACAACCCACACACACACACATATTGATGTGAAAAAGGGAAGATTTCATATTCATCCACACATGCTTGTGGAGGGTTTATTTATTTATAAGTAATTTTAAATTAAGTGTGGGTTAAGAAGTTGTTTGTCCTTAAGTTGGATCAAAAGAACACTTTTGCTGACTCTGTATTGGGCAATGTAACTTTTAGAGTTTTTGCTAACACTTTGGATATTTCTTTCTTGTTTTCAGGACTTTGATGACTTCATCTTTGCTTTTTTTGCAATTGAGATGGTAATCAAAATGGTTGCACTGGGCATCTTTGGGAAAAAGTGTTACCTTGGAGACACCTGGAATCGACTAGACTTCTTCATAGTGTTGGCTGGGTGAGTCATCTTAAACTGACTTAAATGAAACTTGAATTGAGTTTAATGGCTTTTCTTAACATTTGTCATATAGCCTGCATGTTTTCTCACTCTTCTCTATTCTCAGTTGAGTTCTAAATAGCAGGTGCCTATAATCTTCATAGTTTTTTTCACCCAAGTTTTCATTTTGAGAAAAGGGCTCAACCTAGTCTCATAGTGAACATTACCATAACTACATTTTTGCAAACTGACCTTAACTAATGCAAAAACCAGTGTTATATGTTTTGTTGCAGTTTCCTGGAGTTAACATTAGAGGCACTACAACTCTGTGTAGGATTGCCAACTTTATACCAGCCAAATACAGGACATTCCATATTTAAATACATGGCTTTTTTTATTTTTTTATCAGGTATCCGGTGTGAGATGTTGAGCAAGAATTAAAGAGGTCCACCTAGATCTTGTTTACGTACATTTCTATCAATCTTCAATTTTAATAAACACTATGTTGCTAAAAGAACAAAGCTGCAATTATTGGAGACAGAAAATAATTTTCTATTAAGCATTTTCTTTCACATAATTAAGCTTGTAAAACTGGGTTCATCAGTTTATGGACAGTAAATTACATGTGTTCATACAGAAAGCAATTTTGTTCCCTCAAATACGGAACTGTTGGCATCCCTAACTGTGCATTTTATTCACTTTCACACAAATCACAGCAACAATGGCTGATTATGACTTTATAAATACCTATTTTTTGGTGGACACCCAAAATAATGCACTATATAGTGAAAAGGGGGCGGTTTCAGACACAGCCAGAGTTCCGCGACAGGCTATGTACTCTGCGTTTAGAGAGCGGCGGTACTGCTGGGCAGAAGTAATAATCTAAATTCATATTTGGAACAACATGATGGTGAGTGATGACAGAATTTCCATTAATAATAATAATTCTGTAATACATTTTAAATGTGTATTATGTAATGGAATATAGGGGAGTTAATGTCCATTATGACATTTGTGAAAGTAATGATTTACTCACTAATTGGATACTTTCTTATTCTTACTCTTATTCTACTTGAGTAATTTTTTTTAAGTAATTGTAGTTTTACTTGAGTACAGTTTTTGGCTACTTTACCCACCTCTGATAATTTGAAAAACAACACATTTAAGTAACCTTTAAAAACATGGATTCCCTTCATTTGACTCTAAATGACAGAATAAGTGCACATATTATTATACTTATTTGATTTATTTATTTAATTTCCTGTTTAAACATGTGTAAAGGAGGTTGGCTTCCCCAGCTGAGTCATGGTTCTCCCAAGTTTCCTCCTCAACTACTTACACATCTTAGGGAGTTTGCCTTTACCACTGTTGCCTTTGGCTTGCTCACTGGGGATTTAAAACAAAGGGGTTTTTTTTCTTTGTAAAGCTGCTTAGAACAATATGTATTGTGAAAAACACTACAGAAATAAATACAATTTAATTGTCTATTGATAATATGACTTTTCAATCAATTCAAACATTAATTATATTAGTTATTTTAACGAGTTAATTAATTCCGACAAGGCTGTTTCTTATCACTCTCTACTCCAGCAAGAATATTGTCAAGGGAATAAGTTAGGCTAGTCCTTTTCACCCTGTGCTTCTGAATCAGACACATTTCACACATGGTTAGCTGCATATACATCTTATGTGTGTGTTTATTTGTCAGAATAATCTTGATTACTATCAGGCCGTGCATTTGTGTTTTCATTCTATCACATTGCAAAGCTTCTAAATTGGGCACACTGCTGTGTGGGGCACATTTGTGTGAACAACTGATCAGTTTAACGCACTCAGATTTGTAAGCACTTCATAAAACATAATGGACTTGGGTTGAATATACACTGTTTGCTGTGTTAATGTGTACCTCTGTAAATAATATAATGTTTATCATGACTTAAAGGTGCACTCTTTAAGTAATTTTTACCTCATTAAAAAGGTTTTACCTTAAGAAATTAATAGTACTTTCTGCTGAGTAGAAAAACATCCGTCTCAGTGGATGGAAGATTTGTAGTTTGTTAACCATAAGGCTATCTGCTATCCAACTCCTACACACATTCATAGACTCAGTCAAGCAGACACTTGCATATCCACACACACATAAATTGGGCTCAGAGTTAACTTGGCATGATGTATGCTTCATAAGCAACACAAGGACATCCACCATTTTCGTTCCATGTAGCTTGTCAATTCCGACCTAGTGACAGCACAGTCGTTGCCGCAAGATTTATGACCACTGACCTTACGTCATGTGTCTTGCATAGGATTATTTGTTGAGATGGAAATTAGCCCAGCATATGCAGCATATGGAAGTACATCCAGGAGACATCAGCCAAAGTGTGTACACAAGATAACCGTAAAAGAGTGACATACTGCTGGCTTGTTCCACCAGCATGTTGGCTTAAACCAGGTTCCCTTGGGGTGTTTTGATTCTTTTCCAGATGACAAGCTTACCATCAAAAAAGCTTTAGTAATTAATGCGAGTCTGTATCATCTTGCATGTCCTCAGTAGTGGGATCAGTAGTGGTATTATTTGACTAGTCTAGAAAGTGTTTAGTTATTAATTAGCTTAAAGGAATAGTTCTCCCAAAATAATCTATTATTACACAGTATAATAGATTACACCTTCATGCCGTTAAAACGCATATGACTTTCTTTATTTTGTGGAACACAAAAGTTGAAGTTTTAAAAAATATCCAGGCCACTCTTTTCATATAATGAAAGTGAATGTGGACTGGATCTGTCAGGATCCAAAATGAACAAAAAAGCACACTAAAAAGTATAAAAGTGGTCCATTAAAGGGACTGGATAACTGCAATCTTTAGAGAGAGAGAGAGAGATTTGCAAAAATGACTCCCTCAGCAGCTGTATTTGATAATTTATTTTCCTTTTTTTAAATAATCTAGTGTTACACAATGCAAAAAGTATAGTGATATAAATTTACAATAATACAAAATAATAATGTTAAATTAAAAAAGTAAAAAAAATCTAAGATATTCCCAGCTAAATTAAGATAAAATACTTCATCAAAGTCTTGGAAAGGGTCAATTCTAAGCCTTTTGTGTATTTACAATAGCCACTGTGTGGGGAACTTACCGGAAATTATGTTGTACTTTCATTTTTGTGTGAACTATCCCGTTAATAATTTATTTTTTTTGGCTTTGCCAAAAAAGTGCCGACCAAAAGTAACAAAAAAAGTGTAATTCATTAGAAACCAGAAAGCTGGGAGGCACAGAATCATTTGTTTCAGTTGAAAGTTTAACATTTATTATGTTTTTTTTTTTTTTTCTTGTAGAGAACTTCTTGCATTTCTACATGATAAATCACACACATAAAACTCCCTTTAGTCTGCTAACCAAGTGAATAAATTGGTGATGGTGGTTTAACTGGATGGTTCTATTTCCAAAACCCCCCTTCACACAGACATTGCTTTGCTCAATCTTCTCGTCTCATCTATCTGAGGTGAAAGCCTGCTCTCCTACATGAGCCAGGAGCTTATAGATGTCTAAAGATCTTGGCTGCAGTGCTCAGCATTGTATGTCTTGTTGTGTCTCAGATGCAGAGACATTGAGTCTAGTCTGCTTTCTTCTCAATCTTTAAAAGAATACCTTTAGAGAATGCAGAACCTGGATACACCTCACCAAGACAAGGTATCAGTTTCAGCCACCTGCTTGAGCTTTTTCTCATTTAGTGAGTCTTTATACACAACCAGCTAAACACATACAACTGGTACCCACAGAGCCTCTACTGTCCTTCACAGGTTTCTTTTAGTTAAAAAACAAAGTTTCCTTGCACCCCATTCAATGGCAAGAAAAACGTAAAAAAAAATTTTTTAACAAGATGTTGCATATGAATGCATTTTTAGAATTTCATCTAGCATACTTTGCCATAACCTTGATGGAAGTGAGTTTTATAACTTTTTCCATAACGCTCTACCAAATGTTGCATACTTTGACAAGGAACCCATATGCTATTATTTCAGGCATTACTCTGCATGCAGTTTCCTATTACTGAAGGGCTTCCTATTACTGATAATGTCCTTCACGTGCCAACTTTTTCCTAGACAGAAAAAAAATGGTGTCATTTATTTTTGAATAAATGTTTCTAATCCATTGGAAAGCGGATAATAGGGTATTTTCATGCTTTTATTTTTCATCAGCCCCTCTAATGAAAAGCTGAATGTGAAATATCTCATGTTGAGACTGGTAGATACACAATCAAAGCCAGCCCTAGTTGTCTTAATCATCTTCTCTCTGCCCTCTTCCACATCCTCTTTGGCTTCCACTTCCTATATATCTTCCTGATCCACTCTCTCTTCCACCTCTTCTCTTCTCTTCTCTTCTCTTCTCTTCTCTTCTCTTCTCTTCTCTTCTCTTTCCACCTCCTTTAGTTATTCCTATTTCTCTTCCACTTCCTCTTCCTCATCTTCTCAGCTCTTATCTTCCCCTTGCACTTCCTCTTCCACTTCCTCATCTTCTCAGTTCTTATTTTCCCCTTCCACTTCCTTTATCTCTTCTACTTCCTTTTCTCTTCTTTTCCACTTCATCTTCTTCTCCTCTCCTCTCCTATCTTCTCTTCCTCTTTCTTTCCCTATCTTATTCCTCTTCCTCTTCTCTTATCTTAATAAGAAGTGGTAGGATATGTTTAAGAATATAAATTAAATATGGATATAAGTAGGAAACATATTGCTCTTTGTTGATATAAAATCTGTTCAATGATAAGGGAAGTTTTCTCAGCTCTCTTCTCTTCTCTTCTCTTCTCTTCTCTACTCTTATCAAATGTTGATGATTTATGTTTTAACTGGCATTTATGCTTTTTCATGTAGACAGCTGTCAGTTTCCTGTGGACAAGGCAACAGCTCTGAGAGTAGCTCAGCCCTTCAACATAATTGTCATCACTCATGTCAAAAAGCTGACAATTACAGAGTCTAAGAAACTGCCACCAGAACATACTTATTCTAACCTCTTTAGAAGTCTTCACAACCCCAATGCTCAAAACATTTTAAAATAGCCCTCCCAGCAGAGGGTGAAAAATAGAAATAATGAAGTTTACAGAACAGTGACTCAAAATAGAAAGTTAACCAGATGTTATTGATAAGGTCTGGTCCGGTATCAGAAAACATAAATTTTTCCCCGACCTGGGAGGAGACAGGAGAGGAAAAACAACAAAAAACAAAATAGTCGAGGGAAAGGCCAACACGGAGCTAATGAGAGAGAGAGAGGAGAGAGGAGAGAGAGAAAGAAATTCACTCACCAGTTCTCTGATGCGCCGTTGCATGGTCCTCGATCACTCCCCCACCCTCTCAGGTGAACGACAGCCACTCCTCCCTTGGCAGACTGTCATTAGATCTCCGAACCCCAGTGAACAGAACGCCCCTCCGCATTCCCGGTGACCCATGGGGACACTCCTCTGCCCCAGGCAGCAGCCTTACCACTCCAGGCAGTCAGGGAGTCCAGTCCCTACTCGCCCCACGGACTGCGGCCGTTCCCCGCATCTGGGCGGTCAGGCGACTCCACCCACCGGCAGATTGCAGTGGCACTCCCCTGGGTGGATGGCAGTGTCGAGGACTGCTATGTGCATCCCTCCTCTCTCCGGGGTTTCAGCACCAGTCTAAAGGGGTAAAAGGGAAAGGAGGAGGCAAGAACTGGCTTAACAATATCAATTATATTTAATTAAATAAAAAGACACACACAAAACATACAGGGCAGCTGCCCGTAATTCTCTGTCTCTCGAACTGTCATCACCGGCCACCTTTAACCTTCACACACCCCATCAGGCTGATTGGGGTCCGGCTGAGAGTCGTTCCAGCCCGGCCCCGCCCTCCTCTGCTCTACACAAAATACTCACAGAATTTGTAGGGAGGCACTAAACACTAAACCTCACTAGATAGGCCTAATAGTATATAAAATATGAATCATCGGATAGATTTGATATCTGGGGCATTTTAAATCACTTTTGGTGGTATTTTTGCCCTGAGCCTCTGTTCATTTCTGGTCTAAATTAATCCGCAGTAAAGGTCATGACCCAACTATTGCCACATCAGCATTGCTAATGGAGTCTCCCTGGGCTTGAATGAGGATTCCGTACTGAGGTATAGAAGACTTCAGGAATGCCATTTGGCCTTGAGGCTGTTGATGACACTGGACAGCAGCCAGTGCTTTCATCTTAGAAGTTTTTCATCTCATATTTGTATATGGAGATGCTTTGAATTGCTAACACAGCCATACACAGATGCTAGCAGATGGCTGGGAGCTTCCACACATATGAGAACCATTCACTTTCAGTGAGAGAAAGAGAGAAAAACATGAAAATAATTTGCTTTTATTGGCTATTGCGTTAACAGATTTGGTGAGATAATAGCTTTCAATCCTCATTTAATTTTTTACATTTGTATAAAAAAATTCAATCTTCATGTGATTGCTTTCGGCACTCATTTGCATGATAAATTCTGTTTGGACAAAAGCATGAAGTACTTGACATTAAATACTTTAATGTCAAGACGTTGACATGTCTTGCAGTGTGACATGTCTTGCTTTTGCTAATTCTTTTAAAATAAATTTTTATGACCTTATATTAAATAAGAGACTACAGGGAATGTTTGTACTTTAAAAAAAAAAACACTTATCATACTGCAGGACCCTTTGAAATGTTACCTACTGTTACCATTTGTTAAGCAAAGCCCTGTCCTTGTTTACTGTAGTCATGAACTGTATCCAAATTCAGACCCAAATGCCTTCTGATTGATATCTATTGATGTTTTTTAGACTGTGTCCAGAACTGCTGCTAAAACAGCAGTAAATAAAATAAAATGAAATAAAGTTTTGTACAGTACAGACCAAACACCCTTTCAATGGGACAAGACTAGGGCTCTGAATTTCAAACATTTTCTCAAGGAAAAAGCCAGTTAAAGGTTCCCCTCATTCTTTTTCTCTTTTTTCCCCGACCCATCTAAGGACTGATTTTTGGCTAAGGCTCAAGGAGCAAATCTGGTTTCCTCTTCATCCACTCAAGTTATACGTCTGCATTAGCTTCCATTATGATTATTATTCTGTACGGTGACCATGCTACTGCAGAGAGGGTCAGTGTTGACATACAGTAGCATTCTTTACATGGATCATATTATGAACCAAATTTGTTCCAGATTCCAGATATTTTAAAAGTAATTTCCTTTAAGATTTTAAACATTATACAGTACTTTATATTGCAAATAATGAGTTCAAATGTTAGTGAACTGTACTTTTCCAAGCTACAGTACATTTACAAGTTTTAATATAAAGTATATTTGGATATACAGTAATCAGGCCTTCAAAAAGGTAACAAGACTGACTGTTTTAAAGGTTAAATAACCCTTTTTAAAATATTATATGTTTACTATATTTTGGTAATAGGGTTGCCATTGTAAATGTGTATAAATGTGATAAAGTGATACAAATGTTGTCTGGATTAGCAAACTTGTTCTTGAACTGTTCGGAGTTTTACGGAATAGTAATTTACATCAAAGGTGGGGAAATTTTTTCATTGTTTATTTTAAAATAAATATAATTTAATTTTAATAGTGTTATCAGTCGATTAAATTTTGTAATTTTTTTGTTGGTAATCATGATTTATCACATTTAGAAAGTGAATTTAGAAATTTGGTACTATATATATTTCCTGTCAAAATTCATTTATTTCCATCTTAGTGTAACTAAAATTATAATGATGCCCTGTCACTGGAGGATGCTGCAGCCCCTTCCCCCAGCGAGCGTGAGGAGCACGCACTGGCCACTGACAGAGAGCTTCTTCACATCCTCACACGGGCAGTTGAGGAGCTCGGCTTGAGTGGTCCTCTCGCCTAGATGAGTGGTTCCTGCAGACCGGCCAGCAGGCAGCAGCCTGGAAAACTGCACCATTCTTGCCGGAAGTCCACAACATGCTTACAAAGACCTGGCGTGCACTCTAATCATCTCGTGTCCAGATCAGAGGAGGTGCGGTCCTCACAGAAGTGGACCACACTGAGGATAAAGGATATGCAAAGCTTCCCCCTATTGAAGAAGCGTTTGAAGCTCATCTCTGTCCTTCTACAGCTGTGGGATGGAAATCCCGCACCACCCACCCTTCCAAGCCGTGCTGACTGATGTCCACACTGGCTGGAAGAGCTTACACAGCAGTGGGCCAGGCTGGTTCAGAGCCCCATATCATGGTAGTGCTTCAAGTCTTTCAGGCCAAGCTCCTCAAAAATGCGGATGAGCAAGGCCCAAACCCTGACATTGTTAAAGAGCTCTGCACCACTACAGATCTGGCACTGCAAGCTACTAATTTACCACACAGTCCATCAAAAAGGTGATGAGTAATTTGGTGGTTTTGGACCGACATGTCTGATTAACGCTCTCGGAGATGCATGATGTTGAGAAAGCTGCCCTTGCTCGACACACCTGTCTCCCCTGATGGCCTTTTCGTAAATGCAGCCGAAAGCTTTTCTGAACGATTCATCGCGATGCAAAAGCAGTTGCAGGTGATGAAGCACTTTTTGCCTAAGAAAAGATTTCCCTCTCATCCGAAATCTCACACTCTGCTTTGAGCCAGCGCCCTGTAAAAAAACCCACTCCCACCAAGAGCCATCGCTGAGCCATTGGTGAGACCATGTAAACCGTGGCCCAAATGGAAGCCTCGTCCACCTCAGCGCGATCCCCGCGCCGAAGGGAAAATTCTGCTGTGGAACTATGTGAAGAGGAGTCTTGAGCCTGCATTTCTTCTTGTCCCAGATTCAAAGAAAATCCCAGTTCCGCTTTAAAGTTCACCGGGACTGGAATGTTTTACAAAATGTTGTTCATGTGTGTTGTTTGCAAATAACAATAGAGCACGGTTATATGCTCCAATTTGCGTGCCGGCCGCCTTGATTCAAAGGCATTATACTGTCCATGATTCCGTCATGAGACATGCCATTGTTATGGTCAGAGATTCACAGTATTCTCGTGAAAGACGCGATAAGAGATTGTTCTAGACAGGGGTTTAGAACACAAGGGGTTTTACAGCTGCTATTTTCTTTATCTGAAAAAAAGATGGCTGGCTTCGGCTGATCCTAGATCTGAAACACTTGAATCGTGTGTTGGCAAAACGCCCTTTCCTTCACGAAATGTGTCGATGCGGTGCTCGACCCTTTGAAGATGAACGGCATGCGCATTCTGAAATACTTAGATGATTGGCTAATACTGGTCCAATCAGAGGCTCTGCTATGCGAGCACAGGGACTTGATACTTCACCATTTGAACAACCTTGTCAACTGGGCGAAGAGCGCACTTTCTCCCAGCCAACCATTCAACTCGACTCCACGAGCATGTGTGCCCACCTCACGAGAGAGCGCGTTCAGACTATTCACCAGTGTATGTCTCAGTTCAAACTGGGGAAAGCATTTCCACTGAAGTCTTTTCCAAAAATGCTGGGTTTTATGGCAGCCACCATCATACCGTTAGGTCTTTTACACATGAGACATCTCCAGTGCTGGCTCAAACACCATGTACCATCGGGGGTGCATGCATGTCACCATGAATCACTGCTGCCTGGCTGCTATAGCACCATGGACAGCTCCAAACCATTATCAGCAGAGTGTGATTCTGGGTCAGGCTTTCAGGTGGAAAGTGGTTTACCACAGATGCGTTCAACACAGGTTGGGGTGCGCTGTGCGATGAACGCCCGGTTTTCACACTTACAAGTGTGAGAAGCGGATGTGGCACATCAACCGCTTGGAAATGCTAGCCACCTTCTTACTGATGAAAGCTTTCCATTCAGACATAGTGAAACATCATGATCTGAATCGGACATAAATCACCAGTGCGGCACTCGACCACTACCAGTGATGAGTCTGGCGCAAGGCCTCTTCATGTGGAGTGCTCGCCAACTCCTCTCTCTGCATGCAACATATGTTTGGGGCCATCTGAACTGCGGAGCAGACATGCTATCGTTCCAGGGACAGATGGCGGAGGTCTTCATCCTCTGATATTTCTGAGGATTTGGGAAGTGTTTGGAGAAGTGGAAGTCGAACTGTTTGCCCTGCAGAGACAGCCCACTGCCCTCTTTGGTACTCCATGTCCCAAGCCCGCTGGGAGTTGATGCCTTGGCACACAAGTGGCCAGTGAAATGCAAATACACATTTCCCCCAGTGCATCTCCTTCACTCAGTCATCAGCAAAGTCTGAGAGGACAAGGAAACGGTTCTGTTGGTTGCACCAAAATGGCCCAACCAGCCATGGTTTATGGAATGATGGAGGTATTATGCAGCCCTCCGAGGGAAATACCGCTGAGGAGGGATCTGCTCTCTCAAGCGCTGGGCACGATTTGGCTTCCCCAGCCAGAGCTGTGGAACCGAAACATATGGACCCTGAACGGAGCACAGCTAATGAGCCGGAATTGGCTCAGTCTGTAATAAACACCATTTTGCAAGTTAGAGCAGGGTCTATGATCTGATCATAAAGTTAGCACTTGAACACCCCCTCGCCCTGCTATGGTTATAATATGGGACTGGTGCAGAGGGCACTCATGAGCCCCCCCATTCGAAACATTGGAATCCGTTGAGTTGCGTGTGCTCTCTGTAAAGACTGCACTGCTGTTAACTCTGGCCTCTGGTAGGCGATATAGAGGCGCTGTTGTTTGACAGATGCCTGGAATTTGGTTCGGGACTTTCAAAAGCCACCTTAAAAACCTAAAAAAGGCTATTTACCCAAGGTGCTTTCCACACCCTTCAGGGCTCAGATAGTGGAACTATAAGCTTTCTTGTCTCCACTGTCTAATTCAGATTAGGAGCAGTTAGCACATTTATTATACCCTGTGCAAGCATTGCACACATATGTGAAGCACACTTGCCAGTTTAGACTGTCAGATCAGCTCTTCGTTTGTTATGAGAGATGCACAAAAGGCATATCTGTCTCAAAACAGAGGCTCTCTCACTGGTTATGTTTTTTGTGTGTGTGTGTGTGTGGGGGGGGGGGTGGGGGGGTGGGGTGGGGGTCCATTTTTTCACCCAATTTGGAATGCCCCATTTCCAATGTGCTTTTAAGTCCTTAAATGTGTGCATTATATGACTCCTTATAGATCCTCAGATTAAGATTAACTTTCTATCTGGTAAACATATGATGTTGGCCCTGGCAGTTCTCTCATTATATTGGCCTCTTGGGCTCTACCCCGAGGGTTGCCAGAATTTTGTTCAACCTATACCGTGCCATGTCTTGCAACCTCTTGAAATGAGTCCCCGGCACACTCAATTTCAGAGTCTGATTCTGAATCTGAATCGATTCAATATCAAAGCCACCTCCATCGTCTCTCTCCTCCTCTCCATCGAACACCTCACATTCCTCGCCCTCCGATTCCATCTCATTAATATTTTGTAGCAAGTCCAACACTTGCTGTGCCGTCATAAGCAACCTTCGAGTCAATGTAAGTATGCACCATGCATATACCATGCAATTGTGCAACCGCCGAAACTGTGCTGCTGCCCCAAATACACAGTGAGTGCCAGGCAATCTGTGGCTACTTTATAGCTCTCGATACAATGATCATAATAGCACCGCCCATTTATCAGCTTACTTGTCAATTGTCCTCAAATAATTTTGGATGCGTCATTATATATTCAATAGGTGAAATTTGCTTGCATATTTATCACCTTAGCATGTTTGCAAAATGACCTCATATTTCGATTCATTAGTATGCATTATATATATATATATATATATATATATATATATATATATATATATATATATATATATATATATATAATTCAGATAATTAAAATGCATTACATTCTTGTGGCAGAAGAGTTAATAATTTATAAGACGACTTTAGAATACAATGTATTGTTTACTACCATATTATTGAACATAAGCCAATCATTGGCATACAGTTCACAGCAATCCATTTCGCAAGTGAGTTCGCAGTTCGAGATTTATTATGAGGGCTTGTTTAAGGACCTGTCAATGTACACCTGTGTCAGACATGCTTGTGTAACTTCTCAGATGCATTGCGTCATAAATGTACATTTTTAGGTCACTGTGTCAAGTTAAATATATATTTTAATACTTAGAACACATCTTGAGATCTCTTAGATCGGATTTGCGCTCCATCAAGTGTGTTGAATGCAAGAACGTAACGCATGTTTGTGTTGTGTGGTCAGCCGGATGGTTGTTTTCTTCACTGTATAAACTGCGCCTTACCACACAGCTGAAGTTTCACTTACTGCCCTCTGGAGTAAACAGGTGGTACTACATGCTTGCATTTCTCAGGAATCTTCCTTATTACGGTCCGGGGGCATTGCGACTTATTGCGTTAATTTTTTTAACGCGTTATTTTTCATTAAATTAATCACACTGAATTAACCCATTAAATTTACAGCCCTAATATATATATATTATATATATACAGAAAAGAAAGCTTTCTAATGACTCTAAAATGAGTTTTTCACAAATGTATTTATGTTTGACTGCTTTACCTAAAGTATATAAAGTATATAGCTAAATACAATATAAATAAATTAAAAATATAGACAGTAGACCTATAGTAGCCTATATTTTTTAAATAACGCAAGTATCTATGTTTTATCATTTATTGTTGCAGCTGAAGAATGGCATATATATATAGATAGATAGATAGATAGATAGATAGATACTTGCGTTATTTTAAATATAGACTATAGGCCTACTGTCTATATTTTCAATCTGTATATATATATATATATATATATATATATATATATATATATATATATATATATATATATATATATATAGTATTTAGTTATAAAATAATACACTTTACAAGTATATATATATGCTAATATAGGACTACAAGTGAGCCCCTGCGCTATCTGCTGGGAGTAAAGAGAATCGCAGCCTTGAGCGTTACACATAAACATGGCTTGGACGTAAGGCGGTCATCAATTCAAAGAATTACAAGCAAAATACCTTGAAACTAGCTTTTCCTGGTGCGATTTTGAAAATGTAAGTGCATTGTGCGATAAAACTCAAATATCTAGGAAAAGTCAAGAAAGAAGGGCCCTGGAATTTGATCGAGTGCAAATATTTATTTTTTCTTATCGCGGATTCACTGGCTATAATAATTTTGCACCTTACAGCTAAGATGAGATCTCAGTACACTCACTACCCGGGTAGAGAGAGAGAGAGAGAGAGAGAGAGAGAGAGAGAGAGAGAGAGAGAGAGAGAGAAATAACTAAAAGGCCTTTTCACGCATTAACACTACACAATTACAGTTACGCAACTACACATTGAGACATTTACACTTTTCAAGGACCAAGGAACCTAAACGCCAATGGATATTGGAGAAATATTTCTAAAGTGAATGAACATTGAAACTTTGGGAGGAAAACTTTACTAAATTACATTGGGATGTTTCTTTTATCAACCCCCCCTTCCCACTTTTTTATTGTTGCATTGTTAATAAATGTGCCATCTATTAACCTTTTCCAAGACTACTGATCCCCCTTCATTTATATACTCCTAGAGACTAACCTAGCCTTAAGTATTTGTTAGAGTACAAATACTTAGGAAAGATAACAAAACAATATGTAGCAATATAATGCTTTATTAACACTTAGTTGGAAGTCACCTTTTACCACAGAATGTATTTGTTTATCACACTTTAAATCGAAATTGAAAGTCACACCAAGATGTCTTGCTTGATTGTGTAAATTAGAGGCCAGGGGGCCAAACAATACCACTTTGTTTTTTAACTTGTTAAGCTGGCGAAAGTTACTTGCCATCCACTTTTTAATATCAATAAAACAGTAAAAAAGTGAATGTAAAGCAGAATTATCCCCTGGCTTTAGAGGGAGATAAAGCTAAATATCATCAGCATAACTGTGGTAGGATATGTTGTGTTTTTGACAAATATGGGCCAAAGTGAGCATATATAAAGAAAACTGGGCCCAGAATGGAGCCTTAAGGAACCCTGCATGTAATGGGTGCAGAGGAGGAGGAAACATTTCCCAATTCAACAGAGAAATATCTCTCTTTAAGATAGGAGGAATACCATTCAAGGGCAGTTTCTTGAATCCCTGCCCACCTTCTTAAATGCTCTAGCAGAATTCCATGATCTTTGTTGTCGAAAGTGGCACTATGATCAAGGAGGACTAGAATTGCACAATAGCCTGAATCAACAGCCAGCAAAAGGTCATTAGACACTTTGAGGAGGGTAGACACTGTGCTGTTGTGCTCTAAAACCAGACTAAAATGTATCAAAAATACAATTTCCATGAAAAAAAAAAAAAAAAAAAATGTAGAGAACTGATGATAAACAGCTCTTATGAAATTTAGTCCAGGGGCAGATCCTGTTCTGACCACAATAAATCAATCAACCCCATCCCATAAAAACAGAAGAGCACCCCTGATGGCAATTGTAACTGAGAGCTTGTTGAGAGTGAAATAAATAAAAAGTACAAGACAGGACTATAAAACTGAAGAGAGGTATTGGATATTAGCACCTCTCTGTCTGTCTCTGTTTGTGAGCTCAGACAACATATTTAAACACCCCATTAAATAGTTTTGAGGCTTGCAGTCCATGTCTGGTAACTTTGAAGCTAACTATATGGTTGTGCACTCCT
The DNA here is from genome assembly GCA_032164185.1 of Moxostoma hubbsi. Lineage (NCBI taxonomy): Eukaryota > Metazoa > Chordata > Actinopteri > Cypriniformes > Catostomidae > Moxostoma > Moxostoma hubbsi. Next base: position 15,434,241 of record JAVLUX010000035.1, on the reverse strand, counting down.
AAATGCTGACTCAGTATACTTTGAGCAGATATGCACAATCAAAATGTACTGAATTACATGTCCTTAGTTAGGGGTTTATACAAAATTGTATCCAATAAATACTCTCTAGAATGTGTATGTCCACTCCTCAACCTACTTCTGATTAGCAATAGCAATTGGCAACTGATGGTTCTATAACTTAAGCTAAGGGCTATTGGCTGTGTTTTTTTTTTTTTTTTTTAAAGGGATCCCACCCCAAATTAGCTATACAATCTGACAGCATTGAATTTATCTTCTTTAGCTTAAATCACATTAAGAAGTGGCCTTTTTTAGTCTAGTCCATCTGTTGTTTAATTTAGAGTGAAAAACAAAAGTGATGCCTTTATCAACAAAACCATATTGAGCATTGTGCTTTCTCTCATTAATTTGTATGTATTTATTTACTAGAGGTCCATCTACTGCTTTTACACTGCCTCTGGACAAAGTGTGTGTGTGTTGTTAGGTGGTATCTTCCTTCTCTGTCTTAATGGAGAGCTAATTGTATAGCAGTGCACCTCCACTTAAATTCACTTCATTAACCTGCCAGGTGGTGAAAGACACCAAGCTCTGATTGAACTATAGCCAGGATTGCTGCTTTGAAGACCACAAAGGACACCGAGAGGAAAGAGATGGAGAAAGAGAAAAGAGAGAGAGAGGAAGAAGCATAGCACTGAAATATTGCAGGAATATTTACAAATTCCTAAATAACTAAATTAGCATTTATCATGAGAGAGAGATACACCAACTGATAATGTATACAATTGTACATGTCCCTAAAGGGCTGGTATTTCTAATGCTGTAGGAATTTAAATGTATTTCAGTCCTTTCATGGTCTGTAGTGGAACAGTTCAAACAGCTGATAGCCATACGCTAGCTCTCTGGGGTACACAGGGAGATCAAATTGAGCGGATTTCTTATGGATGTGAAAGGCCAGACTTGTTTTGAATCTGAGTGACTTGGTTTGCTCATACTTTTCCTATTATTAATGACCTCCCAATTGGCATTATGTATGCAGAATGCAGCCATTGTTCATTGTGTGACCGTTATTGTCAAGAAACAGAGTGATTATGGGACAGCATGTCATCCTTTACCACAGCTCTGCAAAGCACAAAAAAGATAACAGAGATGATGTCTAGGTGCAGAATGGACAAAAGCCGTAACCAGTCACTTCCATATCTGTTTATGTGTGTTTGTGTGCATAGTAGTTATTTGTACATGTATGCGATAGATGTAAGAGGCTGTTGATGATATCACATTTACACATATCCAGCTTGTTTAGATACACCCTGCCTCCACATTGTTTGTTAGACTGACCCAGGAAACTTTTTCAATGTCCTCACAAAAAAAAAAAAAAAACAGCTTTAACCAGCCTAAGATGGTTTGCTGGTCTTAGCTGATTTCCAAGGGTCTAGATGCCTTTTTTTTTTTTTTTTTTTTTAGGTGTTTTGTGCACTTTTCTGCTTTGCCAGCAAACCACCTTAGGCCGGTTTAAGATTTTCTTTTTTTTTATCAGCAGGGCTTTCTTCTTATCACTTCTAACATCTCAACTTCCTGTGTTCCCCCTCTCTTTTGATATTTTCATGTTTTGTTCATTCCTACTTTTTAAGTCTTAGTCACATATTATTATTTTTGTAGTCCAGTCACCAGCTGGTTTCCATCAAGCCCAATCAGAGTCTTCAAAGTTTTTCTGCACATTTCAGGAGCAACAAAGTCAGAACACATTTCCTCGCTGCCCTGCTTGGCTAATGGGGCTCGCACTGTTTGCACGTCACCGACTTGACTCAATCCATATTTGAGAAGATGGAGAAACACCCTAGATCACGCAGCATAAATCAGAACAGGTCACATGATCAGTAGAACCATCATTAACATGCACATATGCTTATAAACTTCAGCCGTGTATCCTTATTTGTTTAAGATATGCTAATATTAAAATAATGCATTTTTTTGTGTGTGTGTGTGTGTGTGTGTGTGTGAGAGAGAGAGTGTTTGTGTGTGTTTTTGTCTTAAGTTGTTGTATGGCCAGAAACCGTTATTGGGCTGTAATTACACGGTTGCAAGCACACAGGAACATAGAGACACATACTTTATTTTCTAAGAAAACATGCAATTCTTTCATGTGTTTCGCTCCAAAGTTCACATGTGCACAGCAGCTGTGGATGTGTTTGTTTGCGAAAGCTCTACATTAACCTTCATTCCACCTCCCTCTGACCTAATTGAAAATCATTCAGTGTAATTGTTTGATGAATCCTGATAACTTTAGATTGATCTATGGTGTTGACAATCGACCAAACACACGCTACTAATGTGTCTAGACTGTCAGTCTTTATTTGAAAATATTGCTTTACTTTTACTCTATACTTTCATAGTGGGATAAAGGATATGGAAGATATTCATCAACTTAACAATAATAATAATAAAAAATGCCTTCAGGTGATATATAAAAAAAGAATAAATAAAAAAAATAGAATGGTGGATTAATTAATAGAAGCACTGCAAACAGGGGACAATGTACCTTCATTAGTGAATACATAAATGTGATATACAGTGGCCCCCAAAAGCATTTGAAAACTTTTGGACTCTCATGAACATTTCTGAATGCAATAGATACAAAACATCAAACCTGATGCTAAACCTTTTCTCAGAATCTGAGCCTTTTTTAAAGTGACTTTTAACTAACTGGTCCCAAGGTAATGTTTAGTGGATGTAAGAAGCTAGTTTTCCACAAATAATGTGCTCTGGCAGAGTAACCACATTAACTTTGGACATGTTTGCAAACCAGAAAGTGTCCAAACACATTACTTATTTTTTCATTTGGTGCAAATTCCTTTATCAAATTTGAAACCTAACAAAAAAAAAAAAAAAAAAAAAAAAAGATTACATTTATATTTTTTGATCAAATGTATTACTTCATTAAAAGTTGTGTCTCTTTGTATGTGTTTACAGGATGCTGGAATATTCTCTTAACTTAGAGAATGTTAGTTTCTCTGCAGTCCGCACAGTCAGAGTTCTTCGACCTCTTCGGGCTATCAACCGAGTGCCCAGTGAGTACAATACCACCACATGCATACTTCTTGTAAAACCATACCAATTGTATTTTCAGTTAAGCTACATTTGTATCACTTTCTTTTGTAAAAAATTAGAAACTCACAACTTTCAATTAAATTAATTAATTCTCTGCATTCAATCAGAGTTGATTAAATTCAGAATATTTTATGTTGAATTGTATTATTTCAGCACTGTGGTCAATTAATATATTCTAATCGACATTTGTAAGAAAATTGTATCTTATGCTCAGTCATATGCCAGTGGGGTTCATGCCTTTTTAGGGACTAGAGATTTATAGATAATTTTCCTCTTCAGTGCTTTTTACTGCCTCTCTCTCTCTCTCTCTCACTCTCTTTATCTCTCCACACACACACACCCACACCCACACACACACACACACACACCCACACACGTGCACATACACACCCTTCCTGGGCAGTAGAAAGAATAATAGAGACCTCCTCAAACACACACACTTTCTAAAGCATGGTGACAATCTCTTTATTGTCATATATATTTTTTATTTATTTAGCCACATCTTTATATAAGGTGATTTTTTAATCACCCTCTATGCCAAGGAGATGCCTGTGGTTCCCCTATGGCTCTTATTTCATGAGGAACAGTGTCTGGCCGATTGTGTTTGAAGTCCCTATTTGTGGAGGCCAATAAAATGTATATTTAACAATGGAGTTTAGCTGGAATGTTTTAACTTACTGAGGTTTCGTGAGGGTAGTTTGTGTGGGGTCCTGTTCAGTTCTCACCCTTCACAATGGTCCTCTATATCCAGTTCCGAATTTCTGTCAGCCTTCAGCCTGTTGACACTTATTCATTTGATGTGCCTTGATCAATCGGATTGCTTTCAGATGGGGATTGAACATGCCATTAACACTTGGCAACATAAATTTGTTTCTGCAAAATGCATATAAACCTGTTGTACTGTTCACACACTACTTAAAAATTCACTTCTGTGATGGCGCTAGTGCCAGGGAGCGAAATTTTGCTGAACTTAAAAACAGGAGGTGGCTAAACTGCTTTGATTATTGCATTACAAAAAGCAACATGCTGTTATGTAACACATATTCTTTGTTAACTTTGGGCTTCCAATCTTCCGGATGCTGACTTAGTTCCATATGGGAGGAATACATTTGACTTATGTGGCCTAAACAACAAGATGCATTTACAATTGGCACAAGGCACATCTTGTGTCTTGAAGGTTAATTAAATAGGGTCTATTCATGATTGGAAAATTATCCAATCAGTAAACACACATAGTGTCAATTGTTATAATCTCTTTGATCAACTTTGACAGTGGCTCTCAACCTTTTTGGCTCCAAGGCCCTCCACTCTACAAGTAAATATCTGATGGTTGAGAACCACTCAGCTAGCACCCATTCCATATCACTGGAGTAGCCCTTGTTTATCTCAGCTGTGCAGTCATCATCATGATAGGCCCAGGGGTCAGAAATTGCATTCGGGTGTGTGCCTTGTAGTTGGTTTCTAGGAGACAAGAGTACATCCATTCATATGATCCTTATTACTTAATTAATAGCTGTGCCAATCAGACACATGGGGGTGAATTAGTAGCAGACAGACTAATTCATTATTCAAGAGACACCCAGGCTAATGAATGGGCCTGACTTGCATTCATTTGAAAATTAAGTTATCTGTGGCTCGCATACTGCGGACCGTCACTGGGAGAATTGGTGATTTTGTTGATTTAATTTGTCTTTTTTTTCTGGCCCTAATCAAAACAAATAAGAAAAACATAATAGGAGACGTTTATACTTGACAGGCCTGCTGTTGTATCTGAATCCGCAGGAAATAGTAGTGAAAAGAAGTTGTTTGCCAAAACAACATCAGATTACAACTTAAAATCCTTAACAAAAATCTTTGTAATAAAAGCTTCAACCTTTAATCTAGTTTTGTATTTATTTGGTATTAAGGCACCAAAAAAAAAAAAAAATACTTGTATCATGCCTTAAAAATGCTGATAGTATTTATTATCCTTATACTCATAAATGTATACAAGTATATACTGTAGGTATGATACAGTATTTAAACATTTTCCACACAAACTGTAAAAAAAACAATTTAAAACTAATGAGCAAGGCAAAAGTCTCTGCGACATTCAAGGCATAGAAGGCACCGCTATTATGTTTTATGCTTATAACATATGCATTGAAATGCTTGCACCCATATATACTCTTTTATATATATATATATATATATATATATATATATATATATATAAGCAAACTAAAACATGCAGTAATGACTGAGTCAACTGTGTGTGTAAATGCATTCTTTTTTTATGCAAGAATGGTTTTACTAACAATTTACACTCAAAAGTGTGTTCTGATCATGTGTCATGAATAAAGAAAATTGAATACAGTTCTAGTTTTTATTCAGTATTCAATAAAAGACAATAGACAAATAATTGTATTTATGCCTCAAAACATTATCAGTCATTATTGTGTGTGAATAAAAAGTTGAACTTACTTGAACCTCGCTTCATGGAGTCCTCGCCATTGGCCGAAGTAATCCAATCCCTCACCAGTATGCATAAGGCACAACACCAGCCCCTGCTTGAGCTACATCGAGAGCAAGATCAATGTTTCCAGGCAGTTCTCTGTGCTCAAGTGTAGGACAGGCAGGCATTGCGGAGCTTGCTACACCATTGGGAAGACCCAACCATGACCCTGGACCCAGCAATCTCCATGCCTCTGGTCAACCTTATGAGAATAGGCCCGCAGGATGAACCGGAGACATTCCTGGAACTATTTGAGCAGATGGCGGAGGTGTGAAAATGGCAGAAGGATCAGTGGGCGGCCTGCCTCCTTCTGCTGTTGTCTGGGGAAGCCCAGCTCGCGACCCAACACCTGCCTGCCATGAGCCTCCTGGTGGATGAGGACATAAAAAAAACCATCATGCAACGGGTCGGGTGCAGCCCAAAGCAACAACGACAACCCTTCTGAGCTGCTTTTGCATTCTCCCAACAGCTCTATGAAGCCTGTTGGAAGTAGCTGCTGACGAAGGAGGGCAATGCAGAGGGAGTCGTCGATCTGGTGGTGCTGGAGCAGTTCGTCCTTTGTCTGCTGACCGGAAAAGCAGATTCAAATCCAGTGCCACCTCCCTCTCTCTCTCTCTCTCTCTCTCTCTCTCTCTCTCACTCTCCCTGTCTACCCCTCCCCCCATCTCTGGCCCCTGCTGCAAGTATATTCCAAAACCGGCTCCCCAGTCACAGGGGTTTACCCCTGTCTCTTCTCGCTCCTCACTCCAGGTTGGTGAACCCGCTGCTGCTGGTCCAGGCATAATGTCTAGACTTGCTTGTAGGAGTTGCGGGGAGCCGGGGCACGTCCAGGACCAATGCCCTGTGATGGCCATCCCCCGATCGAGCTGGAACATACCGCATACCTGTGACTATCAGGGGAAGTACATATCAAGCCTTAGTGGATACTGGTTCTAATCAAACCACTATCCACCTATGTTTGGTTCAAGACAAGTCTTTAGGCACATGGCAGAAGGTGAAGGTGAGGTGTGCGCAAAGGGATATTCAAAGTTACCCTATAGTGACAGTCACTATTCAATTTCAGGGATAAAATCATAGTGTTGAGGCTGCGGCTAATTCCCACCTCACCCATCCACTAATTTTGGGAATGAATTGGCAATTGGCATTTACTTCTTTATTGAGGGAAATGTGTGTGGATGGGTCCTGCGACAAAGTATATCAGTGTGTGGTGTTTGACTCTCTGGCTGGGGACGCAGATCCAGGGCCATCTGTGTGAGTTCAATGTCAGGATGACTTAGGGGAGTGGAAAGTCTCGGCTTCCCCAGCCCTTAGAGGATTCCCTGCAGGGGATTTCCCTCTGGAGCAGTCATGAGTAGAGACCCTTAGGCATACATTTGATCCAGTGAAAGTGATTGATGGTCAGTGTTTCTGGCCAGATGTTGCACTCACACATCCATATTTTTCAATGATTAAAGATAGTTTGTATTGTGTGCCACAGGGCGCTCAGTCAAAAGAAGCTACAACCCAGTTGTTGAAGAGCCGTCGGGAAATGCTATTCCAGAAGGCTCATCATAATCCAATAGCGGGTCACTTAGGGTGAGAAAAAACACTAAACCATATAATGGCCTGTTTCTATTGGCCGGACATTCACAGAGATGTTCACAGTTGGTGTGTGGCATGCCATGAATGTCAGTTGCTGAATCCACCAGCCACCCCAAAAGCGTCATTGCGCCCTCTGCCGGAAATCAAGGTCCCCTTCGAGAGAGTTGGCATGGACCTCGTTGGGCTATTAGAACGAACGGCACGCAGACATTGCTTGTGTTAGTTCTGGTAGATAACATAACGTGATAGTCATAGTCAATTTTATTTGTATAGCGCCTTTCACAACACACATTGTTTCAAAGCAACTTTACAGAAGTTCAGCATTAACAGACGATAAAAATGTAATGTCTATAAAGTCGATAAATCATCATCCTTGTGCAGGGCTCCAAACTGCGACTAAAAATGGTCGCATTTGTGACCAAATAAATTTATTTGCGAGTGTAATTTCTGTCAAGGTCGCCATTGGCGACAGTAAAAATTTACTCCCTTTGATTTTAAAATTTGCATTACATTTCCCGAGATACATTACAAAAGTTTATATCAAAGAAATAGCGGGGAAAACGGAGTTCATTGCAGGAACTAACCATTTCAAAAAAGAGACTGTGAGAAAACACGGTGACAGTAACAAGCATAAAAAAATGCACATGATCACATAATTGCGAAGAATGCTCCACAGACTACACTGTTAGCACGTGCAGTTTTTCTTGCATGCGAGCTGCGGGACGAAAAGGAATGGAAGGAGTTAAAAATGAAAATATTTGGCGCCTGTTTTTCCCCCTATAGGAGCCAGTGGCTCCTTAATTGATTTTATACTGAATACTTAATTGATGATATACTGAAACAGTGCCTCTGCGCAACATCTCAGCATGCAGTGTTGCGGAGGTACTCTTTATAATTATCTCCCGAGTGGAGATTCCAAAAGAAATCCTCACTGAACAAGGCACTACTTGAACCCCTGTTATTTGCAGTCCGAGTGGTCCCCCAAGCCTCCACAGGGTTTTCAGCATTCGAGCTGCTGTATGGGCATCAGTCACGCAGCGTCCCCAAGCTTGGGAGAACGACCCTCAAACAATAAATATTTTATTCAGCACTTTTTTGTTCTTAGAGCAAAATTCCAGACTTGGGTTGACTAACACAGGAGAATTTGCTCCAAACACAAGAACGCCGAAGGCCTTTATAAGGTAAAATAAACAGACAGAGGTGACGCACATCAAATATACCATCTCATCCTCATGAAATTATGGAGAGAGGCGGTCCCTGTGACATTGTCGACTACTATCAATATCTCAGCTCACAGACATAGCTAAATTGCAGAAAGAATTTGCAGTCATGATCTCGCCTCTACCTGGTCGTATAAACCTCATACAGCACCACATCAAGACTATGTCTTGATGACTATGGTAGTGGTGTCTAAATTTTATGCATATCCAACTGATGAACTGCTTGATCAGTTAGGCACAGCTTTTTTTATTCGACACTGGAATATAACTTTAACCCCAATATCCCATGAGATAACCGTCATCTCCACACCGTTCAGCTTACACCAATTCATGATGCTTCTGTTCTGTTTGTCTGGGGCTCTGGCTACATTCCAATGCTCATGGATCGAGTCCTCAGATGGCTCCCTGTCCTGAGTCAGATGGTGGGGGTGTGTGGCAAGGGCATGGTTGAGTGTCTGTCCAGGGTGAGCGGAAGTGGTAAGAATTCATCCCTGGGTGACAATTAGGTTTCCTTTTGCAGTAGTCCGGGAAGAGCGATAAGATTAGCACACACCAGAGCCCAGGGAAAGAGAACACAGCAGTGTGGCATGTTAGTGTATTTGAAGAAATTTACATAGGAGTCATTATTGTGTGTGAATAAAGAGTTTAACTTACTTGAACCTTGCTTCCTCCTTCCAATACTGACCCGTCCTAGTACATTATTTTATCCACATGGATGGATCATTGATATGTCTTTGCGGCTGTATCTGTTCAGCCAATTTTGCCTCAAAGTAGTTCATTTTCACTGTTCACCCAAGTCACAAATATTGGAGTGTGCACGAGGGCTTGTGGCACCAACACCGCAATGATGTCATTTTTGTTGCGCTTAACCTCGTGAACAAGCATCTGGGTCAAGTATAAACCAGGCTTTAGGCTGTCAAGCTGAAAACTACAAAACTAGTCATTTTTAAATTCATATGAGATTAAAGTATTAGAATAAATTTGGAGGCTAAATATTGATTAAAGTTTGTCATCACAGGAATTTCCCGGAGTCATGGCTGTCCTACTCTGTATCACATCAACTTCTTCTAAGTCCTCTATACCACTGTGCCCTCTATCATTTTGCTGTCCTTTTCTTTGAAGAGCAGTCTTAATCAACAACACACCCCATTGTTTTCCACACCCATGGCTTGATTGATGAGAGAATGTGGCAAAACTGTCAGATGATGACAAACCTGTTCCCTCACAAATCAAATTAACCAATTCCACTGTTGTGTATGGCTGGCTCACTCTTTTATTTACTGTACTGTTCAGGTGTGAAAGGACTAGTTCACCCAAAAATGAAAATTCTGTCATCATGTTGTTCAAAACCTGTATGAATTTATTTTTTCCATAAAACATAAATTAAGGGATTCTGAAGATATCTTGATGTTATTTTCTATCTAATTAAGGTTATTTAAGGTTTCAGTGAATAGCATAGGAGTCTTCAGGATTTCTCATATTTTGTCCAACAGAATACATAAAGTCATAATTTTAATTTTAGATTAACTATTCCTTGAAAAGGTTTGTGATATGTAGACAAAGCACTTTACAGTATGTGTCCTTTCATTCTCCCTAGAAAGTGAATTTGTCTGTCAGAATGTCTGGAGCTCTTTTGCACTTCATCTTGGATTAGTATCTCTTAGTAATTAGTAATTCTTCTTGATTCCACACTTGAGGCCATTTGGAAGTTAATTGTAAACCCACCTGCTCACTTCTGCATTCTATTGTTATTTAGGGTGAGAAACAGCATCATGTTGAGTGCCTGCCAGGGGTTATGGTACGGTCATCAATTTTCAGAAGGCCAGCAGTAATTGGAGTGTTGGACATGCAGACTGGAGAGAGTGAGAGAGAGATAGATAGAGAGAGAGAGAGAGAGAGAGAGAGAGAGAGAGAGACATGAATTGATAACTGGCACTGTGCTCAAAACTTGAGATGGCCACTTATGGAGATGAGAGTGAGGCATTGAAAGAGGGAGTGGACATCAAAATGGACTGAAAGACATTACTTTTGGGGAAATCACTTCTGACAGCATTGTTTATTTGCACAAGCTTTCTGCATTGTTTAATCACCCTGTAGCATTTCTTTACTAAAAGGATTATGCAAATCAGGTAGCAGTGCAAACATGCCCCACAAAATCAGTGCTGAACACAATTTCTGTCTGGTTATGACACTGTTCTCCATTATCTTATAATCATTTGATGATTACTACTGCCATGATCACTAGAAAATGTAGGCAAACATCTATTTTACATTCTGTTTTTTACAGCCAGTAATAGAGCCAGTTTAACGCCATCTAGTGTAGGGGCCCGCCGACGGGCCTTCAATGTAAACAAAAAATAACTATTCGATGTACACAATGCTGTGTGTACATTGGTGCACATGCCACATATCTTTGGAAAGCTCAATTTCTTGATTTTCTATTGATATAAACCATTTTAAGATACAATCACAACAGCAGGTACAATCTATATCTTTTTCAGACCACCAACATATAAACAAACAATAACAAAATTTAGGCAACTCACCAATGAAGCCTCATGGTAGTCCACTGATCCATAACATCCCGACAAAAACGGTGTTTGTTACATTGTCAAATATCCAAACGATCAAATCAAGTAAAATTTTTAGTCCAAATCACATTATTACATCAATAAATACCCACAGACTCTTGTTGCATCATTTCAAAGTACCCAGCAGCTGTGCCTAATCTTTCACATATTATCGATCATAACTTCAGTTCAGATGTAAACAAAATCATATATCCGGTATTATCATCGCTGCTGGACTCTGACCTTTCGATTGACACCTCATTTGACCCAATAGGAGCTTCCATGTCCTGTCCAAAGCCTTCAATAGCCAACCACAGTCTGTGTGGAATGTAAGGGCCTCCCCCCATTCCTTTGTGTAAAGATCAAGCAAATTACAGCCAAGTTTGCAGATGACTGGCGCATCGTATAGCCAATGAAATTCTGAAAACAATGATATGCGGCTTTAGTGGGATGTTTACTGCATGTTTCTGTAATGTGTGTGCGCAAAGTTGTCTTGCCATTAGTGATTTGCGCCTCTGTGCGTAAAAGCAGAGGCGTGTCCTTTTGGAACTGTTTACACATTTGGAGATTTAAATATGGCGAAACGGACGAGGAAAACAAGATTTTCGCTCCAGGATGTTTTGGAAGAATGCACTCGGTGTGAAAGTGATGTGTCTGGAGATGAAATCTCTGAAGAAAAATACGGATGCTTTGTCATATGTTGATTCCGAAGCGGAGGAAATGTTTATGGACGGAGGAGGCATTACTCTGGACATGTAAGTGTTTTCTTGTATTTTATAACATATATTACTGTATATTCCGCATAAATAAGCTTTAGTTTGAATAATGAATACACATTTTGTGTTACCTTTTGTCGCGTGTTTCCCTAGTGAGTGTTTGAACTGGTTGGAGGAGTTGTTTGTATTTCTTTGTTTGTTTTTGTGTGTATGAGGCTTAGCCTGCTTGTTTGATGCAGATCTAGATATATTAGCGTGGTATACAGATGTTTTCATTGCCAAAGCATGCAGTATTTACAGTAAATATACATACACGAATATATATTTACATACTTGAAAAGAAAAACGATATATACACGTTGAATATGAGACTGCTTTTGCGTGTGCGCTTTTTTTTTCTTACGCCTTTGTTTCATTGCTTGATGCCGATCTAGATATATTAGCGTGGTATATAGATGTTTTCATTGCCAAAGCATGCAGTATTTACAGTAAATATACATACACAAATATATATTTACATACTTGAAAAGAAAAACGATATATACACGTTGAATATGAGACTGCTTTTGCGTGTGCGCTTTTTTTTCTTACGCCTTTGTTTCATTGCTTGATGCCGATCTAGATATATTAGCGTGGTATACAGATGTTTTCATTGCCAAAGCATACAGTATTTACAGTAAATATACATACACGAATATATATTTACACACATATATATATTTATATATAAGTTTGGGGGAGGTGTGTGTGTGTGTGTGTGTGTGTGTGTGTTTCATTGTGTAAATTGCTGAGATGTGAGGAAGCAAGCTGTAAAAGGTTGAATACAGAAAAGATGGAAACATTTCGTCTAGCTTTGTAAGTGACATTTATTTCTTTATGTTCACTATAGGCAAATATCTGAGCGATTGTGAGCCGGATACTTCTCCCCCACTCAGCAAGCGGCCACATAGAGTGGAGCAGCGAGACAGCACCTCAAGAGAGGAGCCCCATCTCCAAACTCCCAAGAGAGGTTCTGCCAGCAGGAGAAGACCAAGAGGCTGAGGACCACGGATCACCAAAGGAAAAGTAGAGGTCCCAATGAACCAGAAGGCTTTCAGAGAGACCCTTGCAGAGGAGCTGGCAGAGTTGGGGTCTCACTCCACAGCCAGACCCGTATCTCCTGCTCCACAAAGTGCACATCACAGGCCGGTGCACATCACCAAATCTTGCACCGCTGGTTGTCTGAAGTGCAGGCAGTGTCATGCAAAGACACCAGTGAAGTGCTCCTCCTGTGATGTGCCTTTGTGCTTTTTACCAAAACGGGACTGCTACTATGACTGGCATGTTGCTAGAAACTTGTAAAATTGCATAATTGTTTGTAAATACTTTTTGTAAAAATGTATGTAAATAGTTAGATGTGGATTTTTTATATAAACGCATTTTCCACCATAGCACTAGTTTTGACTCTTTTATATGCACATCGTTTAGTTTCAAGAAGGGAAAAGGCACTCTAATGTGTTTATGCATCAGTTACTCTGTGTCAGCAAAACTAATAGTGGATCTGGATCTGGAATGTGATAGCTCTAAGTGTCATCTTTCATTAGAGCCCAAAATTATGACTGTACGTTGAAGCGTTCAAAAGTAGTAGCCTTTTTATCCTAGGTATATGGCCATGGTTACCAAGGGTCCTTTTGGAGTATCCAAAAGGCACTTTTGTAAAACGCCTGGGTGTACCCTTAGAAAAAACAGGTGTAAATAGTCATTTTTTGTGGTATTGTTATGAAATTTGTACTTGGACAAGGTAAGGCTTCATGCTGTAATCCCATTTTGTTTTCAAGCTAATAGCTACAAGTTATAGTCATCTGCAGGCATCTGTATGCAAAAAAAAAATTCAGGCGGAAAAAACAAACTTCTATTTCATTGTGTTCAAACTTCTATTACTCAAAATCAGTAGCACTTAGCAGTAATTCTGACTGCTGGGGAAGAAACTTCAGAGTGTCACCTTTCAAAAGAGACCAAAACCATGCATGTACTCCAAAGGGTTCAAGAACAGCTTTAAATTTACTTTGGGTATGCCTTGATTAGGCGTTTTAGGCTAATTTTACATGCTTTTTAAGAGGTTAATTGTGTTTGGTAAATAGCACTGAATTTACATAGACAAGAGCCATGTTTGTGCAGTAAAGAATGACAATGACTTTAAAGAGATTCACCAAAAAAAAAAGAAAACAATTCTGTCATCATTTACTCATGTTTCAAATCCGAATGACTTTCATTCTTCCGTCGAAAAAAATTTAGATGTAAGGCAGAATGTTAGCCTCAGTCACCATTAGGCCTGTGTATTGATACAGATTTTCAGAGATCCTGATTAATTTGGGTATATTTTTATACTTCTATATTGGGTACAATGTCTATTTTACATACATCTTAATATCAATTTCGATAACACAACAAAATACAAATTTTAGTAAACAAAGATGTGTAAACGGTCAGTGATAAAAAAAGAAATAAAAACATTTATAATAATAAGTGAATTGTGACTGTGGTTAACATTCTATCTAACATCTCCTTTTGTGTTCCTCGGAAGAAAGAAGATCAAGAGGGTGACTACAGTAAGTGATGACAGAATTTCATTTTTGGTGAACTTTCCCTTTAAATGCGCACAGTGAATCACTTTATCAGTGCAGATAATGCCTGTTCAAACTGGCAGTGTTTTCTGTCTGGGTAGTTAGTAAATAAAACACAGGTTTTTGTACTTAAATACAGCTCACAAAAGTGGAACATCTGTTTAGTGAGTTCACTCCTTTGTGTATGGGGTGTGAATTACAAGCAAGTACATTAAACGACCTGCAACAATCAGAGCAAGGCTGAGCAAGCTGAATTAAATTTTGTATAATTGATTTATAGTACAAAGAAGGATCAATAACATGTGGAAAGAATTAATGATAGAAACCTGGCAATTTTCATAGATTAATAAATACGTGATTACATTATTGTTAGTTATCTATTTATCAGCAGGTCATCCATTTCACATGCACTATTCAATACGCTTTTGATTGATGCAAGAATGAAATCAGAGAGTTGAAATTTGTCATTTGACATAACTTATAGCATTATAGTTTAGTCTCCTGCCAAAAATCAACACCCTTGTGTGTTTGGATTGATTGAGATACAGAACAGCTAAATAAGCCTTTGTGTTTGTGGTTTTCATGTCCTTGTAAACAATTTAATTAAACCTATAGAAAAGCTGCTTTTTTATTATCTGTAGAAGCTTATAAGAAATAAATGGAAGTCCTTTTTATGATCGCTTTCCCTCTATGCTTTGTTATTGAGCTTGTTTTTTGCATGTGGAGGGCTCCAAAGGGCAGGCTATCCCAGGGGTCTTCTTTATAACACAATGGCCAGGGCACATTAGAGGCTCACTTTTCAGGAGAATAAAACAGCTCTGGCAGGGTATTTACAGATTCTGCTCTAGGAATGCTCTCTCTCCAAAATAATCTTGTGGAGTGGAGGGGGGCGGGGCCGGGCTGGAATGTTGGACGGCAGTGTCGAGGACTCTGCGATGGGCATCCCTCCTCCCTCCCGGGTTTCGGCACCAATGTAACGCAGGGTTATGATGGGCAAGGAGGAAGCGAGAACCGGCTTGTCAATATAAATAATATTTTAATGAAGAACTTAAAGCAAAAGCATAAACAAACACATAGGACAACGGACATGTCCGTGATTAAGCTCTCTCTCTCGAACCGTCGTCACCGGCCGCCTTTATCCCTCGCGCGCCCCATCAGGTCGATTGGGGACCGGGCGTGCAACATTCCAGCCCGGCCCCGCCCCCCTCCACTCCACAAATCTTTTCAGAAGGAGTTTATAAATTAATTTAGCCGCAAACAGAGCGCAAAATCTTTGCATTAGTGAGATGCAAAATGACTGAAAAAGCAGGGTCAGATAAGGCCACAGGGAAACGACAAGACACTTTGTAACGGGGTTCAGAAGACTGACGAGGAGGGTGGACACAGAGGCGGGGGAGTAACTCAAAAAGGTAAGCTTTTAATTAATATTTAGAGGACAGTGAACATGAAACAATCTATACAGAGCTCTCTCTCAAGGCCAACACTGGACTGGCATTTCTCTCTCTAACTGGCGGTGCTGTGGCTCTTTTATGCCGCTCTCCCCATGCTCACTGAAATTAGAGACAGGTGTTAGACATAATTTAGCTCAGGTGCAAGCGCCCTTACCGCTTTCCCTCTCCGGACGGGCGCTTGACCACGCCCCCGCTGCCACACACTTCCTGGAAAATTAGCTAGGTATTAAGGTGGTGTTAAGGAAAAAATGGACTGGCATTACTGTGTTTGCAATTACTACATCTGTGGTTGTTATAGAAAAGCATTTGACATGGTTAAAGCTCATTTAAAGGGGAAGTTTTTTTATGTTAAATTACTTAAAAGACAATTTAAGTCATTCGTAAGTTGATTCGGGTGTGATGTAATTTTGAACAAAATTTGGCCAAAAAGTAGATGTTTTTGAGCTCGTTTTAGATGTTTTTGAGTTATTTTTAGTGGTTCGTAACTTTTAGGAAAACTTCTCACGGGCTGCTAAACACCTTCTTACTGCCATTGGTCCATGTCATCAGTAGGAGTGAACTGGAGCCCCACATACCTTGAGGCCGCCAGCCAATTCCCATTCATGATCAGTCAACATGTTTAATTACTGTTTAATAGTTTGTTTAATTAGTCTACAATAGGAATCAAATCTACTCAAATGGGGCCTTGGTAGCTCAGCAAGTATTGATGCTGAATACCACCCCTGGAGTCGCAAGTTCAAATCCAGGGTGTGGTGAGTGACTCCAGCCAGGTCTCCTAAGCATCCAAATTTGCCCGGTTGCTAGGAAGGGTAGAGTCACATGGGGTAACCTCCTTGTGGTCGTGATTAGTGGTTATCGCTCTCAATGGGCCGCGTAGTAAATTGTGCATAGATCACGGAGAGTAGTATGAGCCTCCACATGCAGAGTCTTGTAACGTCACGCCAGCAGAGGGAGCCCTCTCCCGAGTACTGACTGTGTGCCACTCCCTCTGCTTCACTATTAATTTCCTGTTTTCATAATATTTAAGCATGGCCTGTCTAACAGGCCATTGCGAAGTATTGCCAGTTTTTCCTGCCTTACTGAGCGTTTACCATTGTCATAGTCTTGCCTATATTGTGAATGACCATTGCCTGCCTTGTCTTGTTTTCGCCTCTTGGATCACCCCTCTACTTTGTCATTTCGGATTGGACTGTCTCATTGTGTTTGAACTCTGCCTGCCTCAAGTTGTTGATATCTGCCTGCCGATTCAAACTTGTTTACTGTGGATTTTAATAAACATCTGCAAATGGATTCAGCCTCGGCCTCCGCAACATTACAGAATTCTTCGCCAACGATGACTCCAGCAGAAGTTTCTGATCTACAGAAAACGTTTGCTTATCAAAGTGACGTTCTCAGGAAATATCAAGAACAGTTGAGTAGACTACAGGCTACCAACGAATACCTCACACAATATCTCCATTCATTACCACCGCCAATACCCAAGAAGGTAAGCTTTGCCTTTCCAGACAAATTTGACGGCTCTGCAGATCGTTGTAAGGGATTTTTACGACAAGTTGAGCTCTTTTTCAAACACCAGAGTGATGAATTTGAATCGGAAGAGAATAAATGCGCTTTTCTAATGTCTCTGTTGACTGGCAGAGCTATTGACTGGGCCGCAGCTGTTTGGGAAACAGATCAATTGATTAAAACTTCATCTGCTTACTTCGTTCAACAGATCAAAGAAGTGTTTGAATACCCAGCAGGGGGTATGGATATTTCAACTCAACTCTTGCAACTAAATCAAGGCCGACGATCAGCGGCTGACTATGCAATCGAGTTTAGAATGATCGCTGCTCAGAGTGGATGGAATGATGTTGCGCTCAAGGCCATGTTCCAACGGAGTTTAAATATCGAATTACAGACAGAACTCGCTTGCAGAGGAGAAAACTGTTCATTCTCTGAATTTGTGACGCTCGCTATCAAAATAGATAACCTCATGCGCAACAGCCCCGCTAAATCCAGGACACCCCCACAAAGAATCGCTGTATCAAATCTAACCTCCCAAGTATCCAATCTTCCTTCAACCACTGCTCAATCTAGCCAGGAACCAATGCAGCTAGGAATTACCAAACTCTCTGTGGAAGAAAAATCCCGATGATTAATACACAATTTATGTTTCTACTGTGGAAACGCAGGTCACGTCAACGCCGTGTGTCCACTTAAAGCCCGAAAAACTATCAAATCTACTAGCCGGGTGAGTGTTAACAACATCCCCCCTCTTATCACCAAATTCTTCACTATCAGTGTCAAGATTACTTTTAAGAAAAACTCTGTTGATTTCACAGCATTGATCGATTCCGGTTCCGCATTAAATCTAATCCATCAAGACGTTCTCAAAAAATTCAACATCCCCACACAACCTTGCGACCCCCCTCTCAAAATTAAAGCTATCAACAACAAACCCATCGGAGAGGGCATCAACTTACAAACCCTGCCCTTACAACTCCAAGTTGGACCATTTCATTCTGAAATCATTTCATTTTATGTGATTGATTCCCCTCGCCATGAAATCATCCTGGGATACCCTTGGCTTACAGTTCACGACCCAGTCATCTCTTGGCAGCAAGGTGAAATTACGCAATGGTCACCGTTTTGCATTACACACTGTCTCAACACCACAGATACCAAGTCATGTTTTACTACAAGTATTGAAAGTCCTGATTCTAAGCCTGTTACTTTCCCATCTTGCTATCAAGAATACCAAGAAGTCTTCAGCAAGACCAAGGCAACCCTTCTTCCACCACATCGCTCCTGGGATTGCGCCATTGACCTCCTGCCCAATGCAATGCCCCCCAAGAGTAAAATTTATCCCCTATCACATCCCGAAGCTCTGGCTATGGAAGAATACATAGAAGAAGCGCTCAGCTCTGGTTTTATTCGTCCATCTACTTCTCCAGCGGCTGCAGGCTTCTTCTTCGTGGAAAAGAAGGATGGAGGACTACGGCCTTGTATCGACTATCGGGGTTTGAACAATGTCACTGTTAAATTCAGCTACCCTCTACCGTTAGTACCTTCTGCTCTCGAACTACTCTGTGAAGCCACTATTTACACTAAACTAGACCTCAGGAGCGCCTACAACCTCATTAGAATCCGAGAAGGGGATGAATGGAAAACTGCTTTTTTGACCACTAGGGGGCACTACGAATATCAGGTCATGCCGTACGGACTAGCCAATGCGCCGGCAGTCTTCCAGTCGTTCATTAATGAGATCTTCAAGGACATCCTCAACAAGTACGTTATTGCTTACATTGATGACATCCTCAATTACTCAAAGTCAGAAGTAGAACATCAAGATCATGTTAAAACCATACTATCCAGGTTGCTTGAGAACCAGCTTTACGTAAAAGCTGAAAAGTGTGAGTTCCATGTCAAACAAACTTCGTTTCTGGGGTATAACATCAGTCACCAAGGTGTAGAAATGGACGACTCTAAAGTTACGGCAGTCACTGAATGGCCCCAGCCGTCTACAGTCAAGGAACTACAGTGCTTCTTAGGATTTGCCAACTTTTATCGGCGCTTCATTCGCAATTATAGCACTATTGCAGCCCCTCTGACATCTCTGCTCAAAGGCAAGCCCTCAAAATTAAAATGGACTGTAGATGCCACAAAAGCCTTCACTAAACTCAAGAACAGCTTCACGACTGCACCCATCCTCAAACATCCAGATCCAAGTTTACCGTTTGTAGTAGACGTCGATGCCTCAGATAATGGAATTGGGGCAGTGCTCTCACAACGTCACGGTCAACCAGGCAAGCTCTACCCATGCACATACTTCTCGAGGAAACTCACTGATGCCGAACGTAACTATGATGTCGGCAACAAGGAACTTCTCTCCATGAAAGCCGCAATAGAAGAATGGAGGCACTGGCTGGAGGGTTCCACTCACCCCTTTCAAATAATTACCGACCATAAAAACCTTGAATATGTCAGGAGTGCCAAGAGACTCAATTCCCGTCAAGCACGCTGGTCACTATTCTTCACTAGGTTTCAGTTCACCGTAACGTACAGACCGGGAAGCAAAAATAGCAAGGCAGATCCCCTATCCAGACTTCATAGCCATCCCCAAACAGAATCCAAACCAGAACCCATCCTGCCACCTTCAATAATCATTGCACCTGTCACATGGGATCTGATGGAAGAAATCCAAAGGGGACAACAAAATGAACCAACACCACCTAGTTGTCCTCCCAACAAGTATTATGTTCCAAGAAACCTTCGTGCTAGAGTCATCCATTGGGTCCATACATCACTCAGCTCAGGACATCCAGGTATCACACGAACCCTCAATCTAACCCAAAACTCTTTCTGGTGGCCATCGATGGCTAAATATGTGGCCAACATTGTCAAGTCCTGTTTAATATGTGCCCAGTCCAAGACTCCTAAACATTTACCTTCTGGTCTGTTACAACCTCTGCCCATTCCCCAACGACCTTGGTCACACCTGTCCATTGACTTCGTCACAGACCTACCTCCATCAACCGAATTCACAACAATTTTAGTTATCATTGACCGCTTCTCTAAATCCTGCCGTCTAGTTCCCATGAAGGGCCTCCCCACTACCATGGAAAAGGCTCAAGCTCTGTTCCAGCACGTCTTCAGAGTTTTCGGTATCCCTGAAGACATTGTCTCAGATAGGGGAACTCAATTCATCTCTCAAGTCTGGAAAGCCTTCTGCAGACAGCTTGACATCAATGTCAGTCTGACTTCAGGATATCATCCACAGTCCAACGGTCAAGTGGAGAGGCTGAACCAGGAAATTGGTAGATATTTACGGTCTTATTGTGGTCGTGAACAACATCACTGGGCAGAATTTCTGCCCTGGGCAGAATATGCCCAAAACTCTTTAAGACATTCATCCACTGGTGTCACCCCATTCCAATGCGTGCTTGGGTATCAACCCCCTATGTTCCCATGGTCAGGTGAACCTTCTACGGTACCTGCGATTGATGACTGGATACGACGTAGTGAGAGGGTGTGGAACTCCGCTCATGTGCACCTACAAAGAGCTGTCAGGAACCAGGAGATCCAGGCTAATAGACGTCGCCGTCCACACCCTCCCTACCAAGTTGGACAAAGGGTCTGGCTCTCCACACGAGATCTCAAGTTGCGGCTACCAAGCAAGAAGCTAAGCCCAAGGTATGTAGGCCCATTCAAAATTCTTAGACAGATTAACGAAGTCACCTATCAGCTGGAGCTTCCTATTAATTATCGTGTCTTCTTCCATGTCTCCCTCCTCAAACCGGTCCACCCGGGTGCTGACCCCAACACTGAGAGTCAGGAGCCACCTCCACCGCTGGACATCGATGGGTCCCCTGCTTATGCGGTAAGGGAGTTGTTGGACTCAAGAAGGAGAGGTGGTCAGCTCCAATATCTGGTGGACTGGGAGGGGTACGGCCCTGAGGAAAGGTCTTGGGTAACCGCCCATGACATCCTGGACCCATCTCTTATCAGAGACTTCCATCGAGCCAGACCCGATCGTCCAGCACCACGACCACAGGGACGCCCTCGTCGAGCGCCAGGAGTCGCTCCTGGGGGGGGGGATTCTGTAACGTCACGCCAGCAGAGGGAGCCCTCTCCCGAGTACTGACTGTGTGCTACTCCCTCTGCTTCACTATTCATTTCCTGTTTTCATAATATTTAAGCATGGCCTGTCTAACAGGCCATTGTGAAGTATTGCCAGTTTTTCCTGCCTTACTGAGCGTTTACCATTGTCATAGTCTTGCCTATATTGTGAATGACCATTGCCTGCCTTGTCTTGTTTTCGCCTCTTGGATCACCCCTCTACTTTGTCATTTCGGATTGGACTGTCTCATTGTGTTTGAACTCTGCCTGCCTCAAGTTGTTGATATCTGCCTGCCGATTCAAACTTGTTTACTGTGGATTTTAATAAACATCTGCAAATGGATTCAGCCTCGGCCTCCGCAACATTACAAGTCTCCACGGTGTCATGCACAATGAGCCACTTGATAAGATGAAACAGTCAACATTAAGGTTTAATGATAAAAATAAACTTAAAACAACATAAAACATAAACACAGACACATATTTTTCTTGCTAGAATTGGCTTCTCCAGCTCCCTTTATCTCGCTCTCCCACTGATCAGCTGATTCAGTGCTGGCCATGCAGCCTCACAGCCCCGCCACGCCCTCCTCCTCCTCACAATCTGTCTTAACCAATAGATCTTTTTCACAAACTATGTTGACCACCTTATTTAGCATTGTAAATCTAGCTTTTTATATTACATTTTTTTTAAAATATTGAGTGTGAGTTTATAACATTATTTTTTGTGTTATATTACCCTGGAATTAGTTTTAAAATCTTAATTACCACAGCTGCGAGGGGGTTTTGATTACAGCTGCTAAAAAAGTGAGAGTAAATTTGGAATCTTCTCCCATCTGACTGTCTTAATCCACAGCATTCTATTTTTTTCTACTTCTGGAAAGTCATTAAAATGTAAAAGTGGATTTTTTTCTTTTGCTCTTGGAGCAAATGGTTAAGTGAAAATAATATTTGATGTGGTCTCCCATTCACTCCAATTCATTGCTGTCGAAGTTAACCCTGCAATCGTTTACATCCACGTTCCAAAAACCCGGAGTGTGAAAAAGGTCTATGGTGTGAGTTTGGGGTGGGACAGTCTGTTTGCCCAAACAGCTGATGGATGTGTTGGAAGGGACCAGAGCAGTCACTGGGAAACTTTTGGAATTATAGGAATTATATGGAAATATAGTATTATTTTTGCCATTCCATTTTGTGCCCAGTAGTAGAGAAATTACACACTTTATCACTTTATAAAGCTGATACCAGCTGGTTTGAATGACTGACCATACAAATTGTGGTATAAAAGTCTATGATAAATTAATAAGGCAAAAAAATAAGATAAAAAAGGTTTGTATTGGTGCTTTATACAATATGCTGACATTTTAGAATATCATGCAATGAACAACATTTCAATCTAGGGAACAGATTCAAAGTGCTCCTATTTCTATAATCAGTAGATTTTTTATTTTTTTTTAAACAAATGCTAATGGTAATACTCAATAAGAAAATGATACTGTAGTCAACACCTCCTACTTAGACAGTCCATATTTGTATTGCTGTTAAAGGAATATTCTGGGTTCAGTACAAGTTAAGCTCAATCAACAGAAATTGTGGCTTAATGTTGGTTATCACAAAAATTATTTTGTCTCTCCCCATGTTTATTTGATAAAAATACACATTGCAGTTACAATAAGGCATTGAACAATTTAACTATACACAGATAGATGTTAGGAAGTAATTTGTTACACTGAAATCATATCAACATGTACAATGTAATGTCATCTTGTGGCTATACTTTTGAAAAAATGTGTGTATTAGCATTTAAGGATATGCCCCATTCACTTCCATTGTAAGTGCTTTACTCTAGCAGCGATTTTAAATTATATTTAGATTAGGGAAATTAATTAATTAATTATTATTATTTTTTTTATTTTTTTGGGGTAATCAACATTATGCCACAAAAGCTGTTGTTTGAGCTTAACTTTGAACCCTGAATATACCTTTAATAGGAAACTCAGATGGCATTCAATTTATGATGCTTCTTAAAGGAACAAGATTTGTGAAGATGATTTTTCCCAGGAGAAGTTACCTCTCAATTTATAAGGGAAAGAGATCTGTGCCACTGTCACTGGTTCAATGCTTGTTAAGCCCTGACTTGGCAAGCTTAGCTGAATTGCTGTGCTAGGGTGAAATCTGCAGCCATTTGGAGTCACTAATGACCGAAGTTAGGAAGTCATTTTCTGTGCAGAAATCTCAGTGCAGTGAAATATCCATGAGAAACACATCATAATTGGAAGAAAATCTCAGAATTTCAGTGACCTTGATTGTCATTCAGAACTTGTTGCTTCCTAATTAAAAGTAAACAGATACACACTGGTAAACACTTACAAAACTTGACTGTGTCTCTTGATTTCCCTCCCATTAAATATTGAAACAATATGTTTCCATCAGGGTAGCTCATTGGAGAATACAAATTTAAGGGGCTAAAGCCCGTCTCGTAATCGATAGCTTTAAGAAATGCAGCATCTGCCCAATGGTGAGCTCTCTAAGCCCACACAGCACAGAGCCATTTTAAGTTATGACACAGATCGTCCATTGTCATTCATTCCTTTTGGCTGGCATTATTGCTTCCTCACTGCTTATCGTCAAACTGTCTTCCTCAAAATGTCAAAATTACAGTCAGCCACATTTTTTCCCACAGACTGGCGGCTGCCAGGGAGCACCAGTTGGACTGCCCTGCTCCACCAATTACTTGCCAAACCCTGAATAAGAAATGATTTTCATAATTTATGCTCCAGTCAGCTGGCATTGTGGGGTGACACAGGGCAGATATATTGGAGAAGCCAGGCAACAGTGTCTGAAAAACTGGAACAGTGCACAGAACTCAGTGGACATCCTGCTTAACAGATATTATTACTGGCCCATATAAACATTTTTACTGTAAGTCTACAATGACCCCTTAACGTGAAGGGAACAGTGTGTTCAGTGCATTACAGAGCTATAATTTCTTATGTTTTATGAAAGCAATATGCTTGTGGCAGAATCTTTTTATTACAACATCAGTGTTTGTGTATATATTTGTATGTGTGAGGGATGAAATAATGTTATTGTTTCTCTTTCGTGGTGTTTCAGGTATGAGAATCTTGGTGACGCTGCTGCTGGACACACTTCCGATGCTGGGAAATGTTCTGCTGCTTTGCTTCTTTGTTTTCTTCATCTTTGGGATTGTAGGGGTTCAGTTATGGGCCGGACTCCTCCGCAACCGCTGCTTTCTGCCTGAAAACTTCTCCCTGTGAGTGTGATTGCCTTGGCCTCAATGGGAGGTTTATGATATAAAACATTATTAAATAAAGTAAGGCCAAGTGATGACACAAGGTCTATTTAAACACCATTTTATGGGCCAATAGAAAGGAGAACTAAAAACAAATAAGGACTTTCCATGCAATGTTAGCAGCGGAGAACATCTCCTTCTCACAAAATATATTCCGAAATTTTGTTTGAGGTCAGCAAAAGAAGGCTCTAATTTATTTTTTGTGTTGTTTTTGCGACTTTTTTACAGAGATGGCAACACCTTTATATTCAGGATCATGATTATATCATAATCATCGGGATTTGCACAACTATTTCACTAAAACTGTTATGTTGATTACATCATTTGTAATGAAAAATAAACTATTAAAATCAGAAAAATTGACTCAAACTTCAGCATAGCCATTGACCAGGAAAATAAAAATTGGCACTCCATGTCAAAAAGGTTGCCGATCCCTGATCTATGCAGAAAATCTTAAAAAAGGGACTAAAATAAGTATAAAATACATGTTTGATCAATATTCATATCACCAAAAATCTATTTAGAAAAAAAGATCAATCCTTTGAGATTTCTAGGTGTTCAATTGCACCTTAAAATCCTATTTAATGCATTATTGATTATTTTCGTCTGCAAAAAGAATTAGAGATATTTGAAATTTCTAGCATAATTTACCCTCATTTTGTTACAAACCCATATAACTTTCTATCCACGAAACACAAAAGGAGATGTTAGGCAAACTGTTAGCCTCAGTCACCATTTACTTCCATTGTATGTAAAATAACGCAGTAAATGGTGACTAAGGCTAACATTCTGCCTAACATCTAATTTTGTGTTCTGCAAACTATTGAAAATTCAAACAGGTTTGGAAGAAAATGAGGGTCAGTAAATGATGATAGAATTTTCACTTTGGGGTGAACTATCCCCATAGTAATATTATATTTTTCCAGGCCTACAAGTCTAGACCTGCACAACTACTACCACACAGAGAACGATGATGAAAACCCGTTCATCTGTTCTCAACCACGGGAGAATGGCGTGCGTCTGTGCAATTCCATCCCTACGCTCCACGAGGAGGGCATGCAGTGCCAGCTGGACATGGCAGCTTACAATAGCACAGACAACACCACCTGTGTCAACTGGAACCAGTATTACACCAACTGCTCTGCCGGAGAGGCCAATCCCTTCAAGGGGGCAATAAACTTTGACAACATTGGTTATGCCTGGATCGCCATCTTTCAGGTTAGTGTTTGTTGTGGAGTCTTCTAAAATCTCAAGGGAGGTATTTGTAAAGACCTATAATTAAAACATTTTTAGAATGCTTTAGCAGAGTTGCAATTTGCTTCTAAAAAATATGGCTTTACACAGCTATCAAAGTCTTAAAACGCAAAAATAATAATTTGTCTTGTATTCCAGGAATAGAAATCTAAACATTCTTGAAACTATTTACTTGAGAGGCAAAATTGCACAATATATTATGACTTAAAAAAAAAAATTATATACAGTATCTTGAATTGTGTTTATTTTGTTATTTTTTTTTATCTAATTGGCAAATAATTTTTTTTAAACACAATTTAGTGAGGTATTTGCTTAAAATAAAAATAATGAAACAAAGCTATTTAATGATTGGGAAAAAAAGTAAAGCAATTCAAAAACACTTAAAGGAATGTTC
This sequence comes from Moxostoma hubbsi, assembly GCA_032164185.1. Lineage (NCBI taxonomy): Eukaryota > Metazoa > Chordata > Actinopteri > Cypriniformes > Catostomidae > Moxostoma > Moxostoma hubbsi. The sequence goes on along the minus strand of JAVLUX010000035.1, from coordinate 15,407,948 downwards.
CAGGTTCAGTAAGTGAAGCTCATTCGACAGCATTTGTGGCATAATGTTGATTATCACAACAAATAATTTTGACCTCCTTTTCTTAAAATAAAGCAAAAATCGAGGTTACAGTGAGGCACCTATAATGGAAGAGCATGGGGCTAATCTTTTGAGGGTTTAAACTCAGAAATGTGAAGCTTATAATTTTAGAAAAGCATTTTAATTCTTCTGTTAAAACACATGTATTATTTGAGCTGTAAATTTGTTTAAATCATCATTTATACAGTCATTTTTGTGTTTAAGAGTTTGTTGACATTTCGTCATCATGGCAATGAAGTTGTAAACCTGGCTATAACTTTACACAGAAAAGGTTAGGAACCAATTTTATCACACTTAAATCATGTTAACACACGTATTGTGTAAGTCTTTTGGCTATACTTTTGAAATGTAATGTTTACAGATTGGCCCCATTCGCTTCTGTTGTAAGTTGTATTTGTATACAAGTTGTATGCCATTGTAACTGCATCCCAGATTTTTGGATGGATGAGTCAAAATAATTTTTTGTGGTAATCAAATGCTGTTGATTGAGCTTAACTTGTATTGAACCCAGAATATTCCTTTAATGCAGTTTTGCCCATGTTTAGATATATTGACTGAAAAACAGGACAAAAATACAGATTAAGAAAATATAATTATTTTATTTATTTATTAATTTATTTTTTGCAGTGTAAGATTTGAACTAATGTTGACATATTTAATTGCATCTCAAAATTTACCCAAACTGAGTCTGATCTTAAATCGTTTATATGCTTACAAAACCTCAATTTAACTGGCTGAATCTTTATATCTGAGTCCAAACTTGACCATGTATTCAAATATCAAAAGCGGATTATTTGCACTTGGATTTTGGATTAGCTCTTTCAGATTCTGAATTAAAAATAGTGGCAGGGATTAGTTGTCTCTATTAATTTTGTGTTCTCTTATCACAAAAGGCTGATAAGGTTTTAATTCTTCTGAATCCTACAGTATGTGCCCACTGATTGTAATCTCAGATAACAGCCTCATCCTCACCATCAATTGGGCGACTTTTCACATGTTTATAACAAACCAAAATAGAAATCTATTAAATATTTAGGAGACTGTAATGTACTGAACTCCTGAAGGGGTTGATGATTTAATCTTCCTTTTGCAAGCAGCCAGTTCTGGAGATAGGTGCTTACTTTTCAGCATCTAAAAATGAATTAGCTGTCTGACAGCTCCTCATCCTGCTAGCCCTCCCCAATTGCCCTGTAAATAGCAAGCAAAGTGCCTTTCCTGTTTTGCATTCCTCTATATTTCCCTAATGCATGCTAGGTATGGTGTCCCACCTTGAGCATAGCAGGTTTTTAAGTCCAGCTCAGAGATATTTGTCCTTTCTGAATCATCATACATGCTTGAAATCTGAATCAAAATCTTATCACTGGTGCATGCAATCATAGATTCATGCCTCTGCAAATGTATTTCCACAGCTTTCTGTTTACAAGACACTGTATTTGACATATTAGCATGTTGCGTGTGTTGGGTGTAATTGTATTACAAAGTAGTTAGTTACTGTTATCTAATTATCTTTAGGCACAAAAAGTAGTGTAATGCTTTACATTTTAAATTCTTGTAATCAGATTACAGTTAATGATTTTCAATTAAAGTAATTACTTTTAAGCAGGTACTAAAACAAAATGTTTTTTTTGTTCTGAGCAAAAACAGTATTTTTTGTTCAGGTTGAGACATTCTGCAGCCTCTTTTCCAAATGTTTTCTGGTTAGAACAAAATAAAAGAATGGTTAATAACATTCTTTTTAAAATGACAATACTCGGCGCAAAGGGGTGTGTGAAATAACAATTGCAGTGTTGCTAGATCTCACAATAGAAATAAGCAACCAGGTCTGGAAAAACAAGCCCAACATAAGCTACTTGCCTCACCAAAATAAGTGGAATTTAGCAATTTTTTTTTTTTTTTTTTTTTTTTGCTGTGTGGAGGATTTATCAACACAGAAATCATAAAAGCATACAGTTAATTAGCAGTACAGTATATTTTAATTACAGATCTGCTTCTCAGTCAAAACCTGTTAGCATCAAATCTGTATTAATGCATCAATAATTCAGTGAAGACTTGGAAACAACTGAGAAATGTAATTTTTACCTCCTTTTACCTTTTCATTGTATCTGGATTAGTAGTACATGTACACTGGCAGCCAAAAGTTTTGAATAATACACAGATTTTGCTTTTTTGGCAGGAAATTGGTACTTCAACTGGAATTTGTACTGGAATTCAACAGATCAAAAAGTATAGTCAGAACATTACTGATATAAAAAACAGCACCATCACTATTTGAAATTAAGTAATAAGTAATTTTTTAATAAAATCTAGACAGGCCCCATTTCTAGCAGCCATCACTCCAAAACCTTATTCTTGAGTAATCATGCTAAATTGCTAATTTGGTACTAGAAATCACTTGCCATTATATCAAACACAGTTGAACGCTATTTGGTTCATTAAATGAAGCTTAACATTGCCTTTGTGTTTGTTTTTAAGTTGCCACAGTATGCAATAGACTGGCATGTCAAAAATGGCAAAAAAGAAAAAGCTGTCTCTAGAAACTTGCCAGTCAATCATTGTTTTGAAGAATGAAGGCTATACAATGCTTGAAATTGCCAAAAAAAACCTGAACATTTCTTACAAAGGTGCACACTACAGTCTTCAAAGGACAACTGTCTCTAACAAGGACAGAAAGAGATGTGGAAGGCCAGATGTACAACTAAACAAGAGGATAAGTACATCATCTCTTGTTTAAAAAATAGACACCTCACATGTCCTCAGCTGACAGCTTCATTGAATTCTACCCGCTCAACACCAATTTCATGTTCAGTAGTAAAGAGAAGACTCAGGGGTGCAGGCCTTATGGGAAGAATTGCAAAGAAAAAGCCACTTTTGAAACAGAATAACAAACAGAAAATGTTAGAGTGGGCAAAGAAACACAGACATTTGACAACAGATCATTGGAAAAGAGTGTTATGGATCTTAACCCCATTGAACATTTGTGGGATCAGCTAGACTGTAAGGTGCGTGAGAAGTGCCCGACAAGACAGCCACATCTATGGCAAGTTCTACAGGAAGCACTTCTGAAGTGTCTGGACAAACCGACAGCTAGAATGCCAAGGATCTGCAAAGCTGTCATTGCTGCACGTGGAGGATGTTTTGATGAGACCTCTTTGATGTAGTTTAAGAAGTTCTGAATTTTTTAATTTTAATAGTAATTTTTCACATTATTAATGTCCTGACTATACATTGTGATCAGTTGAATGCCACTTTGGTGAATAAAAGTACCAATTTCTTTCCATAAGAGCAAAATCTGTACATTATTCCAAACTTTTTGCCGCCAGTGTACATGTAGTAATTATGCATAATTGTTAAAAAGTCTTCATTCTTAGAATATCACATCCACACTGGGCAATTAGGCAAAGAAATGGGTGATACACCAGTGTCCTTCATGATCAAATTTATGATTTATTTTTTTTAAATGGTGTAGTTGCAAAAATGTATTGTGATAAACCTTTTGGCCTTTAGTTTCATGAAAAAAATATTTAGAACAAAATTAATCGTTTACCAGCATTTAAAAATAATGTTCCCTTTACAAAAAGCTTCACTTTGATGCTGCGCTGCTAAGCGCTATGGGGGAACAATCTTATTGTGAGCTGCTCTGAACATGTGTGTAACACGTCAATGAAATTGACTGGAATTTATAGCCTCGGTTGGTGAGATCATTGGACGCACCTGTGGCCAGGCTATAAATAGGAGGCGTCACCAGAGTGTCGTCAGACATTTTTCTTCAGAGCTTTCTCTCTGTGTGTTTTCACAAAACTCTTGTTAGAAATTTGTTAAAAAATCTAAGTCTTTTCCTTCCTTCTCTCTTTTATATATATATATAAAAAAAAGAAAAAGAAAGGGGAAAATGGCGGAAAAACAGGGCAAACAATGCGTGTTTCCTTGTCAGCGTTCTATGTCTGACAAGGACACGCATCAATTTTGCTTTGTTTGCTTGGGGGAAGAGCACGCTACTCTCGCGTTGGAACAGGGAGGGTGCGCGCATTGCGACCTACTTTCGGTCGGGATGCTTCGCGCTAGCCTTGCTTACTTCCGAGAGCCGGCACCCACACTTCATTCGTGGGGCTCTCGCATGGATCTGGCTGAAGAGCGAGAGACGGGTTCGCCCCTTTCGCTCGCTCTCTCCCCAGATCCTGCTGGTCCCTCGCGTGATCCTGAAGCGTGCTTCGGCGCCTCTTCAGTTCGCGAGGGGGACCTCCATTCCCTTGGATCAGATTCCGAGTTAACCGCATCTGAGCGCTCCAATCGCGATTCTAAATCTTCGGAGGAGCTGCTCGATGTGATTACTCGCGCGGTGGCCAGACTTAAAATAGATTGGCCACGTGACCAAGTTCCCCCCAAGCACTCTAAGTTAGAAGACATATTTCTGTCTGGTGACCAAGGGAAGGGAACACCTTATCAGTCCCTTCCCTTCTTTGATGATCTCCTCGACGAGCTTTCTCGTTCTTGGAATAAACCTTATACCTCGCGCGTTCACGTGCCCTCCACGTCAGTATATTCGACTATCGTGGGCGCTGAGGCGCGAGGGTATTTAAAGATGCCACCGGTCGAAGAGACACTTGCGGGTTATCTCTCGCTGGGTTCGGCATCGTCGCTTAAGAAATCTGCTCTCCCCTCTAAGCCATGCAGGGTAACCTCCATGCTGGTTGGGAAAGCATATCAAGCGGCGGGTCAGGCTGGTGCTGCGCTGCACACCATGGCTGTCTTGCAGGCGTACCAGGCTGACCTACTAAAAGACTTGAGTGCTGGAAGAGACCTCGACGACGAAGCTTTTTCTGAACTTCGTCGAGCTGCGGATTTGTCTCTCCGTGCCACCAAGCAGTCAGCCCGTGCTATTGGCCGGTCTATGTCCGCTTTGGTCAGCACTGAGAGGCACTTATAGCTTAATCTTTCCGGCATCAAGGATAAGGACAGAGTTTTCCTCCTTGATGCCCCAGTTTCGCCTTCTGGTCTCTTTGGAGACGCCATGAATTCGGTTATCTCCAGATTCCAGGAGGCGAAAAGCCATGAGGAAGCCTTTGGGCAATTTCTTCCTCGTCGCACTCAGGGGGCGAGGCCGTCGGTCACCCAGTCTCGCCCTGATTCTGTTAGGAGGGAGGTTCAAAAACAGAGCGTGGCAAGTCGTGCTCCCCCTCGCAGACATTGGGGACAGGCTCGTCGCCCTCAGCAACCTCCCAAACAAGACCTCAGGGCTTGTATCTCCAAGAGAAAGAAGCCCTGACGGTCCTGTATCCAACCCTGTGAGGGTAGTTCCCTTCGGGACGGGGCGCGTGTATCATTCACTTCGGCCTTCCCGATACCCTCACGAAACCTCTTCACTCCCGCCACCCTTGGTGTTTCGGGTGACAGAGGTTTCCAACAAGATGTTGAATGTACCGTTGCTCCCTGCCATAATCCAGGACACGGAACATTCGACACCCCCTCGACAGGAAGTCTTGAAATTAGTTCCCATCTCAGAGAACCTGGCAGCGTGGAAACTTCTGCCAGGTATTTCTATGTGGGTTCTAAAAACAGTAGAAAAAGGCTTGCTGCCCTCCGAGCTTCAACGGCGTGGTTTCCACTACCGTAAGCCCGGAACAGGCATGTCTACTTCAGGTAGAACTGCAAAATCTCTTGGAAAAAGGGGCCATAGAACATGTTCCCCTTCCAGAGAAAAAGTCAGGCTATTACAGCAGATACTTCCTGGTCCCCAAGAGGGGGGGGGGTTGCGTCCGATCTTAGATCTTCGTGCCTTGAACCGCTCGGTCAAGACGCTCAAGATCAAGATGCTAACAGTCAAGTCCGTCGTGTCTCAGTTCCAACATCTCGATTGGCTGGTCATGATCGACCTCATGGACGCATATTTTCATATTGGTATTCTGCCACAGCACAGGAAGTTCCTGAGGTTCGCTTTCGGGGACGAAGCCTTCCAGTACAGCCTAGCCCTATCACCCCGCACATTCACGAAATGCATGGATGCAGCACTGGCTCCTTTGCGACTCCAGGGCATCCGCATTCTGAATTATCTAGACGACTGGCTGATCCTAGCCCAGTCTCAGAAACTGGCAGTTCAGCACAGGGATATCGTCTTGGCTCATCTAGGTTCCCTGGGTCCGAGACTCAACGCCAAAGGAGCGTTCTTTCCCCGACCCAGAAAATTTCCTATTTAGGGGTCATATGGAATTCGATCACGATGCAGGCACAGTTGTCTCCCGCTCGTGTCATCTCCATTCAGAACTCCCTGAGCAATCTCAGGCTAGGTCAAGGTTGCACTGTTCTTCAGTATCAACGAATATTAGGTCTCATGGCGTCTGCGTCCACGGTGATTCCTTTGGGCCTTCTCCATATGAGACCGTTTCAGCTGTGGCTAAAAGCCAGGGGGTTTCATCCAAGGGCCAGTCCCCTCAGGCAAATAAGGGTTACGCGCCCAGTGCTTCGTTCCCTTTCTATGTGGTTCAGACCCCGGTTCTTACCTTAGGTCCCACTCTAGGTGCGTCTTGTCGTCGCAGGCTGCTAACGACAGACGCCTCCCTGACGGGCTGGGTAGCGGCCTTAAGTGGTCGTCCGGCTTAAAGGGATAGGAGGGTCGTCAGTTCGGTTGTCACACTAACTGTCTCGAGCTGATGGCCGTATTTCTGGCCCTGAAATACTTCCTCCTGAGGCTGCCATGTCTTGGTGCGGGTGGGCAATACAGTGGTAGCCTCTTACATAAACCATCGGGGGATCCACGTTCACGTCAGCTGAATTTCTGGCACGTTCGATCCTCCTTGGGGCCCAGGGCAGCTCAGAGCAGTTTCGTCCCTGGATGCTCGTGTGTGTGTGGGAGCAGATTTACTAATCTAGGGTAGAAGAGGACCTCTTCGCCTCTATGATAGCGCAATGTCTCCTCTACTTCTCCCTAAGTCACCCAGCCCCCTTGGGTCTGGGCTCAAAGGCACTTAAGTGTCCCCCGGTTCTTCTGCTCCCGGGAGTCTTGGTAAGGTTCGCCAGCAAGGGTCTTGCCTCCTTTTAATGGCGCTGCGCTGGCCGAACAGGATATGTTTCTCGAATTTCTCTCCTTGACGGCTCGCCTTGGGCGATTCCGGACAGGAAGGACCTTCTCATCACTGGTCCGAATTGTGAAAACTTTCATGCTTGGCCCCTAAGGGTACCAACTGAGGTTCACAGGGCTTTCTATTGAAGTTTCCGAGAACATTTCAAGTGCTACGGCTCCCTCCACTTGGAACTGATCTGGGTAGATTTTACAGGGCAGAAGAGGACCTCTTCGCCTCTTTTGATAGCGCAATGTCTCCTCTACTTCTCCCCGAGTCGCCCAGTTTCCCCCCTAAGTTCATATTACAGAACCAGCTAACTGCCAGTTTGCTTCAGTTCTGGATTTTCTGTAGAAAGAACTGTCAGCGGGCACTTGCCTCGCCACTGCCAGGTTCTATGTGGCTTCCACTGCGGTTTGCCACGCCTTGGTGGGCGGGGTGCCCCCTAAGAGGCGTCCTTGCTTGGACCTCTTCACAGGGTAAGACCCCTTTTTTAGACCTCTAGAGTCAGCGTTTGGTAGACTTCTGACTCTCAGGATGGTTTTTCTTATGGCAATTACGTCTCTAAGGAGACTTGGGTACCTACAGGCTCTGTCTCTTTTGCCGGCCTGTTTAGAGTTTGCCCCAGAATGAACAAAAGCATTCTTTGCACCCTCACCCTAACTACCTGCCCAAGGTGTCTTTAGCGTCCCTTGGCCGGTTATTTTCTAAGCCTTCTGCTCCCTGCCGTTTGTAACGCCGGAGCAGCTAAGACTTCTCAGACTCTGTCCAGTCTGTACCCTTCAGACTTATGTCCACCGCTTTTGCTAGTGGCGTAAAGTCAGGGCAGCAATTCTTCACTTGGAAGCCATGACCGGGGGGCGGTCACTTCCTGGCAGACTATGTCACTTTGGGTGAGGTACATTTTTGCCCCGGCCTACGAGGCGCGCGGTCAAGCTTCGCCAGTAGGTTTTAGGGCGCACTCTACCAGAAGGCTGTCCTCCTTTAAAGCCTCGGCTAGAGGCCTCTCTCTGCAGCAAGTTTGTGATGCGGCAGGCTGGTCCTCCCCGCACACATTCATCTGGTTTCATGGTCATGTTTCTAGATGTTCATGCTACCCCGGGCTCTTATGCCCTTGGGTCGACATCTACGCTCATGTCTAAGCAAGTTTGTGATGCGGCAGGCTGGTCACCTCCGCACACATTCTTCAGGATCTATGGTTTGGCTAGATGCTCCTGCTACCCCGGTATGCCCTTGGGTCAGCATCTACGCTAATGTCTAAGCAAGTTTGTGATGCGGCAGGCTGGTCCTCTCCGCACACATTCATTAGATTCTATAGTTTGGATGTCCATGCTACTCCGGGCTTTTACGCCCTCGAGTCGACATCTCAAACTCATGCAGGAACAAGTTTGTGACGTGGCGGGCTGGTCCTCTCCACGCACATTCTACAATTTTCTACATGGGCTAGGATGTTTTTGCTACCCCGGACTATGTCCTTGGGTCGACATCCCAGGCTCATGCCAAATCCAAGTTCATGGTATGAACTTTTGAGTTAGAGCCCTTGGGTCGGCTTCTCAAACTCATCTTTTGACTTTGTGGGCTAGATGCTCCGCTACTCCGGACTCTTATGTCTTTGAGTCGACATCTCAAGCTCATGTCTAACCAGGTTTGTGATACGGCAGGCTAGTCCTTTCCGCACACACTCTTCGGATTTTATGGTGTTAGATGTTCTGCTACTCCGGGCTTATGCCCTTGAGTCGACATCTCAAGCTCATGTCTGGAACCTCTCGCGTTCTGTGAAAACACTTCACAACGATCAGGGGTCCGGACAGCCCCAGTGCGGCGGCGTGGGCATTTCGTTCCCCATAGCGCTTAGCAGCACAGCATCAAAGTGAAGCTTTTTGTAAAGGGAACGTCTCGGGTTACTTGTGTAACCCTTGTTCCCTGAAAAAAGCGGAACGAGATGCTGCGCTTCTTTTGCCGCACTGGGACGTCCCAGGACCGCTCTTCAGAAAATTAATCTGACGACACTCTGGTGACGCCTCCTATTTATAGCCTGGCCACAGGTGCGTCCAATGATCTCACCAACCGAGGCTATAAATTCCAGTCAATTTCATTGACGTGTTACACACATGTTCAGAGCAGCTCACAATAAGATTGTTCCCCCATAGCGCTTAGCAGCGCAGCATCTCGTTCTGCTTTTTTCAGGGCACAAGTAACCCGAGACGTTTTCACCCCAGAACAATTGAAAATCACTTTGTTCTGATTTTTGGTTACGTTCTGCTACACATTTTCAGTTTCGTTCCTTGAACTGTTAGAACATTGCTAGGGTTAGAAACAGTTATAATGTGAATTATATGTTCATATGTACAGTATGTCCGTTGCGTTGTTTAAGGAAGTAACTTAATTTGTAATTTGATTAATTTTCCAATTAAGTAATCAGATTACTTAATTGCTCTTCAGAAAATTAATCTGACGACACTCTGGTGACGCCTCCTATTTATAGCCTGGCCACAGGTGCGTCCAATGATCTCACCAACCGAGGCTATAAATTCCAGTCAATTTCATTGACGTGTTACACACATGTTCAGAGCAGCTCACAATAAGATTGTTCCCCCATAGCGCTTAGCAGCGCAGCATCTCGTTCTGCTTTTTTCAGGGCACAAGTAACCCGAGACGTTTTCACCCCAGAACAATTGAAAATCACTTTGTTCTGATTTTTGGTTACGTTCTGCTACACATTTTCAGTTTCGTTCCTTGAACTGTTAGAACATTGCTAGGGTTAGAAACAGTTATAATGTGAATTATATGTTCATATGTACAGTATGTCCGTTGCGTTGTTTAAGGAAGTAACTTAATTAGTAATTTGATTAATTTTCCAATTAAGTAATCAGATTAGAATTTTACAGAAGTAGTTAGTCATTTGTAATGTATTACTTTTTTTTGTAACTTACCCAACACTGCTACGTGAGTCATGAAACTTGCATAGAGACATGAAACTAATAGGGGGCTGTTTTCAAGGAACAACATAAATTTAGGTGTTATTATACAAAAATATTTAACCATGGAATGCTGTAATTGACCTATAGGAATCAATTATTCTAGGGAACCATATAAGGTTATTGGTAATTTTGAACTATCTTATGTTATGAGCTTATGCTGATATCTCAAAGTAGCCAAACATCATCTAAATAACCTGACTGGCCTATATACTGTATATCAGTCTATTATTAATTACAAATCAGGATTTTCTATAAAAAAAAAACAAAAAAACAAAACAAAACATTTTTAATGAACAAACTGCAAATATCCTTTTATTCACTCTTCTCTATTGTTCTTTCCTGTAGGTTATTACTCTTGAAGGCTGGGTGGATATCATGTACTTTGTCATGGATGCTCACTCCTTCTACAATTTCATCTACTTCATCCTCCTTATCATAGTGAGTGACTGAGCTCGTCTGGCCAGGACACTTGTAGCAGTAGAGCTTATGAGAGAGCTTTGTCAGACTATCACTCTCATTGATGAGCCTTTTTGTTACTTTGGCTCAAACTGGCTTAGTCAGTTTGCTGAACAAGAACAAGAGGATCATCTCCAAAATTATATGTTATTAAATAGTCAACAATAGCTTTTTGAAGAAAAAGTAATATGTCCAGAGCATATGAAATAAATCATGTTTTGTTTAACCTTGGCAAATGGTTTGGTATTATACAATGGAATGAACGGCATGCACTCCATATCACTCGACATAATGATTCTGTCTTTTCTGACTGATACTGATTAGTGGTATCAACAAGGTACATAAAAAACATGGCCAAAAGTATGGGGAACACCTGAACACCACACCTGTATGAGTTTGTTCACATTTAATTTCAAAACAGTGGGCATTAATAGGGAATTGGTCCTCCCTTTGCTGTTGTGAAAGCTTTCACTCGTCTGGGAGTTTAACTTTAAATGTTTGTCTAAGGAGATTGCATGACTGTTTTTTTTATGCAGCTGTAACTAATGGATGTAGCTGAAATAACGAAACATGAAGAGGGGGTTTCCACATGCTTTTGGCCAATTAGTGTACAAATAGGAGCATTAAACTTAGCTTTTCATTGGCTTTCAACATATTAAATGAATTTTTGAGCTTTTAATCTGGTATCTTTTTTAAATGTGGATTTGCTCTAATTGTGCAATCTATTCATTTCGATTCATATTAACTGGTACAATCTCAGTACAGAAAATATGAATAGATTTTATGGCTTCTATTTTTTACCATGCCATCTTTCTTGTTGTTACAGTAACAATGTTGTTAATGAGTAGAGAAGCACTATGGTTCATAGTCTGCTTTACTCCCTCCACTGTTTTTCAGGTGGGCTCATTCTTCATGATTAACCTTTGTTTAGTTGTCATAGCGACACAGTTCTCTGAGACCAAGCAAAGGGAGAGTCAGCTTATGAAGGAGCAGAGAGTACGCTTCAGGTCCAATGCCAGCACACTCAATAGCTTCTCCGAACCAGGAAGCTGTTATGACGAGCTGCTCAAGTACCTGGTCCACATCATTCGCAAGGCAAGCAGGCAGATCGGGCACCTCATCCGGGCTGCTGGTCGCTGGGCAGGCCTCAGGGTCTGTGCATCTCCACAGTTGGAACCACCACCCACTAAAAGAGGTCGGCAGAAGCAGCGGCAGGGGTCCGTTCGCAATGTCTTGCACCATCATCACCATCACCTCCACCCACACTACCATTTTGGCAATGGAAGTGTCCGAACTGAGGTGGACACCGGCTCCCATATTGGCCGTCTAATGCTACCTGTTATTGTCCCTCAGCCAGACCCCTGCTCTCCATCACCATTGTTGCTGTGCCCTGGCAGTGCCAAATCTGTGCACAGTGTCTCTAACACTGCAGGTTGCTGTGGCCCATCACCTTCTCCAATGGTGCTCCAGGCATACAAGAGGAACTCTGTGCCATTTGCAGCTCCAGTCAATAAGAACTATCCCACATTACAGTCATCTCTGGCATTAGAGCAGCACAGACAGAGAATCCTTGAGCCAGGAGGAGGCAGCTGCACACCTAATACCCTTACCAACCTAAACATACCCCCAACTCATATCAGCAACTCACAGTGCCTGGTGGAGACACAAGGTCCTCCAGGTAAATTGACTTTTACAGTTTCTTAAGCTGAATGTTACACAAATAAGTTTAGAATGGAGTAATTACAAATATAATTTACAAATATAACAAATATAATTTTATTGATTTTAGACATGACAAAAGACTACAAAGTCTATAAAAACAATACTGATATAATTCTAGCAGTAAATCCATTTTTAAAATAAAATTTCACAATTTATTCAATGAATTTTAATAATGTAATAATATAATACATTTATCTCTCTCACAAACTGAAACAACCCAATTACACTGGAGATAAAGGTTTTAACAACTCTCAAAATAAAACTGTGTCGTGCTGATGAATTGAATAAAGGGGGCATTCACGGCAATCGCAGTGCTACCTGGTGTAGTTGTTATAGGAGAGAGGACACACACTTGTGTTTCAATGCAACAACACAGTACAAAGAAGTGCTCATCAACCAAAAATGTATTAAATCTATCTATCTATCTATCTATCTATCTATCTATCTATCTATCTATCTATCTATCTGTCTGTCTGTCTGTCTGCCTGCCTGCCTGCCTGCCTGCCTGTCTTTGTTGATAAATAGCATTTCCCTGTCTACCAATCACTGAGAGTGAGTTACGGGCCCTGACCTTTTGTACAAAGGAGTTAACATGCTCAATGTCACAAAGTTGATATGTGACCTAGACATAGATGAGGAACTTACATTTTTGTTATTCATATTACATCATTATTTTTGATTTACTGTTTTCAATATCCTAAACATTTATGTTTATTTACAGTTTTAAATTAGATTTTGAATCCCAGATTTGGACCACTGTATAAAACAGTTAATTAAAATACAAATAAAGTAGATAATTCAAATAATTTTACTTTAAAATGTAACTTTTAATTTAACTTTTAAACCCTTACACATACCTGCATACCAATATCTATTTGGTACATTTAAACAACATCTTAAGATGGGTGTGAAGCCAGCAATGCAGCAAAAAGACAAAGTTTGAATATTATTCCAATCTGTCATTTTCTCTGATATGTTTCTTATAAATTGCAGGCAAGATCATCTGCAAGGATGCCCCCACAAACTTGGACACAACTTTGACCTTTGACCCTGAGACTTGTCCATATTGTGCAAAATCAATGGGCAATGACTCAGAGGGAATAGATGGGAATGAGACGGCAGACTCTGACAGTGAGGGCGTGTATGAGTTTACTCAGGATGCCCATTATCGGGATAGTAGAGATCCCAACCGGAAGAAGAAGTCTGCATTAGGAGATTGGGCAGCGAAGGTGGTGCTTTTCTGGAGGCTGGTGTGTGACACTTTCCACAAGATTGTGGACAGCAAGTACTTTGGACGAGGAATAATGATCGCCATTCTCATTAACACACTCAGCATGGGCATTGAGTACCATGAGCAGGTTAGTGCACATCTTTCTGCTTTTCCCTCTGATTTGATATTTGGACACCCACACTTATAAGATGAAATTATTGTGGTCAGGCACTTTAATGGAGTTTTTGTCTAAACAACATCGCAGGTTGCTTCCTATATTTCCTGAGCAAATATTTAACTATATCACTACTATGAACTATAGAAATCCTAAAAGGAGCACCCTAGTTTTTTCTTTAAAAACCATATAACTTTCTATCTTCCATGAAACACAAAAGAAGATTTTAGGTAGAAGGTTAGCGTCAGTCACCATTCACTTCCATTATTTGGAAAACAATGCATTGGAAGTGAATGGTGACTGAGGCTAACATTTAGCCAGTAGGTGTAAAATCTGTCTACCAGTGACAGGCAGCACTCATCACTCCATCTCTCTTATTTGCACTTCTGTAAGCCTAGTTAAATCAATACAAAATATTTTTGAATATGAACAAATAAGTAAAAAAATACATAGGAAGAGCAATCAAAATTCATTTTAAAATGCTCCAGTGCATGATTTACTGGTATATTATATACATTAAATAGAATGAAACTTGCATTATGTAGACTGTAACTATTTATTTTGTTACAAACACAGAATATATACACTGTTCTCCAGGCTTTGCGCCAATTCAAATCTACAAACACAAAAAGACCAAAAAATATGGTGGATACGGTGATGTATGTGATGTATTTATCATATTTGTAATATATTTGTGTGTATGTGTGTGTGTTGGTGGGTATTTCATTGGAAGTTAATATCGTTTTGAAAATGTCCTGTCCGGTGCATTTTTGGTGTGATTCAATCTTCCACTGAAACCACTACTCAAAGTTCAGCTGCATCTGCATCACGTACACTCTTTGTTAAGAACGCGCAAGACGTAAGCTCCTGATTTTGCATCAGATCTAGGTGAGAGATGCATTTTGTGTTAATGGATCGCATGTGAGAGCTGCCTGTGGCGTTGACGGATCTAGGAGAGAGCTGCATTTTGTGTTGATGGATCGCATGTGAGAGTTGATTGTGGCATTGACGGATCTAGGTGAGAGCTGCGTTTTGCATTGACGGTTCACGTGTGAGAGATGTCTATGGCGTTGACGTATTGCATGTGAGAGCTGCCTATTGCATTGACAGAGCTAGGTGAGAGCCACGCTTTGAGATGACGGATCTAGGTGAGAGCTGCATTTTGCCTTGACGGGTCGCATGTGAGAGCTGCCTGTGGCATTGACGGATCTAGGAGAGAGCTGCATTTTGCATTGACGGAACGCGTTCTAGAGCTGCCTTTGGCATTGACGGATCTAGGAGAGAGCTGTGTTTTGCATTGACGGAACACGTTCTAGAGCTGCCTTTGGCATTGACGGATCTAGGTGAGAGCTGTGTTTTGCATTGACGGGTCGCATGTGAGAGCTGCCTGTGGCATTGATGGATCTAGGTGAGAGCTGCGTTTTGCATTGATGGGTCGCATGTGAGAGCTGCCTGTTGCATTGACGGATCTAGGTGAGAGTTGCGTTTTGCATTGACGGAACGCGTTCTAGAGCTGCCTTTGGCGTTGAAGGATCTAGGCGAGAGATGCCTTTTGCATTGACGGATCGCGTATGAGAGCTGCCTATGGTGTTGAGGGATATACTGTAGGTGAGAGCTGTGTTTTGCATTGACGTGCAAAATGCCAAATGTAAACATAACACACGTGAGAGCTGCCTGTTGCGTTTATGTATCACATGTGAGAGCTGCCTATTGCATTGACAGATCTAGGTGAGAGCTATGCTTTGAGATGATGGATCTAGGTGAGAGCTGCATTTTGCATTGATGGGTCGCATGTGAGAGCTGCCTGTGGCATTGACGGATCTAGGTGAGAGCTGCGTTTTGCATTGATCGATCCTGTGTGAGAGCTGCCTGTGGCATTGACAGATCAAGGTGAGAGCTGCATTTTGCATTGACATATCACGTGTGAGAGCTGCCTGTGGTGTTGACGAATCTAGGTGAGTGCTGTGTTTTACATTGATGAATCACGTGTTGGAGCTGCCTGTGGCGATTACGGATCTAGGTGAGAGCTGGGCTTTGAGATGATGGATCTAGGTGAGAGCTGCATTTTGCATTGATGTATTGCGTGTGAGAATTGCCTGTGGCATTGATGGATGTAGGTGAGAGCTGCCTGTTGCGTTGACATCTAGGTGAGAGCTGCACTTTGAGATGACAGATCTAGGTGTGAGCTGTATTTTGCGTTGATGCGGCGTGCCGCATGTGAGTGTTGCCTATGGCCTTGACGAATCTACTTGAGAGCTGTGTTTTGCATTGATGGATTGCGTGTGAGAGCTGCCTGTGGCGTTGACAAATCTATGTGTGAGTTCTGGCTGCATTTGACGGACCTAGGTGAGAGCTACATTTTGCTTTGACGGAATGCAAATTCAAGTTTCCCGCTTGTATTGCTAATGTGCATGCGCATTCTAGAGTTGATCGACAGGCTCTTTTAACTGTAGGTCGGGACTTTCTTTGTACACCCGTTGACTGTTGAGTGCTCTTTAGATGAGCGTTCCAGTTCCTCCCATTCTATGAAATAGAAGTGGCACATCTCTGCTAAATAATCTCTGAAAGAACAAATATTTTGAGGGACAATGACCCAAATTTGGGAAATAAACGTTATATACTCAAGTCAAGTCAAGTGGTTTTTATTGTCGTTTCAACCATATACAGTTAGTACAGTACACAGTGAAATGAGACAACGTTCCTCCAGGACAATGGTGCTACATAAAACAACATAAGACAAACCCAGAACCACATGAGACTACACAGACTAAATATAATACCTATATAAAGTGCACGTGCAAACGTGTGCAAAAAGTACGGGACAGTACAATAAATTACTAACAATAAACAGTACAATAGACACAGTAAGAGGCAGTGCAGCGCCGACCAGTATACAGTAGTGCAAAAAGATGACAGTTTCTAAAAATGCCAAATGTAAACATAACATACTATGAAATAGTGTTCTATGGACATAGCAGTTATTGAGGTAGCAGCCAGTTAAATAGGCAACTTCAATATTTAAATACACCCACCCTATTTTGTTCATTAATGTTTTTTAAGATTATAAATTCATGTTGATGTACATTTTAATGTTAAAATACAATCTGTATAATATACCTTTTTGAGTGCAGAGTCGGAGTCCTATTTAGTATTGTAGGTAGCACTGTTCTTTTCAGTGATTGCCTTGATTTACACTTCATTGTAAAGTTACAATAATGCAACACATGAGCAGTATCATGCATTATTTTACAATAGTTATATTTGTTCTCCTGTAAAGTTATGGTTATTTTGCTAAAAGTAGTTAACATCAATGAATACAATAATATGTATAAATATTTAGGATTTGTATAACATATTTATGGAGTGTCAACCATTATGTTTACACACATTATGATAATGTCAAATAAGACCCTATCATATTAGATGTCTTATTTGATTGAAATAACTTAATTGTTCTAAATGTCAATGCTGCTTATTTTTGCTACACACACACACACACACACACACACACACACACACGTTGGTCTATCTATCTATCAGTATGAGGACTTTCCATAGACATAATGATTTTGATACTGTGCAAACTATAGATCCTATCCCCTAAACCTAACACAACCCCTAAAACTAACCCTCACAGAAATCTTTCTGCATTTTTACATTTTCAATAAAACATAATTTAGTATGTTTTTTAAGCTATTTAAATGATGGGGACACTAAAAATGTCCCCATAAACCACATTTATATTATAATACCTTTGTAATTACCAATTTGTAACCTTGTAAACCACATAAACATGCCCACAATACACACACACACTCTCAGTTCAATTAAATTTTGATTAAAGTACTTTATTGGCATCATTGTGTTTACATACAATATTTCCATAGCATTACTTCACAAAACAATTACTGACAAGGAAATTAAATATGATAATAATAAAATGACAGAATAACAGTAAACAAAGATTAAAATAAGGTGCCAAGCAATGATTGAAACGAAAAACCTTTCTCCCACAATCACAAAAAGACAACAATTGTAATTCTGATGTAGTCTATCTTTTGTAATTAAAAATGAATAGATACACACACTGACACAGACATCGTTTACATAAAGCATTCTCGCTGGATGGTAGGGTTTTATTGTAAATAAGTTAGGCTTTACTGTCTCACCGTTACTTTATTATTTCACTCTTCAACAACGTAAGTTTAAATCTGTAAATTGAAGTTCAAGTGCTTTTATGATCATATCTCTCCTTCTGAACCGCAAGTATGCCTAACATATGACATACATGACCAGTAGAAACATGTATTAATACAAATAACATCAGAACACTCCACAGAAAAACAATACAGACCATACATAAAGACAATTTACAATTTACTAGAACTATGCTAAAGAGTAAACAACATCTCTTTTTACTGTTGTAGTTGCACATCTGCATATATTGAAGTGATACAGGCTCTATATTGTGAGGTTGGATCAAGTTTTCTTGTGTAAAAGAAAAAGACAGGATTTTAGAGGCAACAGAATATGCATATTAATGTTTTAAATAACCTAGAGTATGGAAACAGTACATGTGCATGTGTGTATATGTGGCGGATCGCAAGAGAGGTGCATGTAACAGTGACGGTGCGAGTTGGAGCTGTCTTTGACGATTACGAATCGAGAGGAAGGCGCAGGTAACGGTGATGGATCATGAGGAAGATACTTAAAAGAGTGACAGAGCCAGTGAGAGCTGTCTGCAGAAGTGGCAGGACGAGTGATAGCCAAGTGAGAGCTACCGTTGGCAGGTTGAGTGGGAGCTGCCTGTGTCAGTGGCAGATCTCTGTGGCAGCTCTCCCTGCCTTGGAAAGATTTGACCCCCTCTCTATTTAGACTAATATCCCATATTACAGTGCTCTGATTCTTTCTATGCATCATAAGCCATCATTTAGCGCATCTGACACCTAGTGCATTATCTGCTTGGTTACAAATTGTGAAACTTTCCATATGTACCATGTTTTTGTTATTTACTGTTGCAGAAGTAATTCACCATACTAACAAATGAGAACAAGTGTGCTGAACTGATGAGCAGTGTTGGGTGTAATGCATTACTAAGTAATTAATTACTGTAAATAAATTACTTTTTCATTGAAAAAAGTTAGATTACTCTTAATTTATCAGTAATTTGATTACAGTTACTTCTTATGTAATTGTGATAATACTGTATAGACTATAGAACGATTATATTTAAAACAAAATGTAACATTTTAACATTAGATATGTTTTCTAATTTAACATTGCCCCCTTTAATTCTTTAGCCAGTTCAATTACTTAATTACTTTTTAGAGTAGCTTACCCAACACTGCTGATAAGAGAGGGCAACAGGCACACATCTGAAGTTTATTGCACTGTGATTACACAGTGTGCTTGCATGCCTCACAGTCTTCCAGATCCCTTGGAGGGAACACACCATTGTTCATGCCCACCTGCAATGCCCCTTGCTTATGATTGAATTCATAACTGAGTGCTTTGACGTGAACAACAAGGAAAATTATCAACATTTTATGAGACATTGCAACTTTGATGGATGATGAAATACTCTAAATCACTGAATGATGCATAATGGAGTTTTATATTTTTATTAGAAAATGGTTGATTCACATTCTAGTAAAAACATTTATCACCTCCCACTCTGATTAGAATGATTTATTCTTGTAATATCTGTTTAATTCAAAGAAATATGAATTTAATGTGAGTTACTGCTAATGTTTGTATGTTTCCAAAAGCAGGGGAATCTTAAAGGGGGGAAATATAAGAAGTTGTTTTCCGTGGCCCCTTGAACTCAAGGTACAATCCTGCAAATAGTCATCGCTTTACATGTGTGAAGTTTTAATTTTTAATTGTAGTTTGGTGGGTTTCAGACAAGTGTTTGCATTTTGGCAACGCCACTTGAATTCACAGGTCCTAGGACAAAATATTTGTAAAGTGAAGTCATTTTTATTTGTATAGCCTCTTTCACAACACACACCGTTTCAAAGCAGCTTTACAGAAGATCAGACATTAACAGAAGATAAAACTGTAATATCTAAAATGTCTTATAGTCATCATTGTGTAGTTTGATAAAATATGATTGTGAATTGTTTTTAAAAATAAGTAATTAAATAATAATTGTATTTATAACCCCAGTGAGCAAGCCGAAGGTGACTGTGGCAAGGAACACAAAACTACATAAGATGTTGGTAAATGGCGAAAAATAACCTTGGGAGAAACCAGATCACTGTGTGGGCCAGTTCCCCTCTGGCTAACATTATGAATATAATGCCAATATTATTAAACTAAGTAAGTGTTAAGGGTCAGTGTTTAAATAAAAATGTTGTATGAAATGTAAGATTAATGACTAATGTCTTTGAAGTCCATCCTGGAGTAACTACGAAGTTCATATAGATGCATTATCCTTGTTAGTTGCCTGATGAAGTGTGAAGTGATGTTGTGCCGAAGAAGCGACACTAGGGGTCTCTCTTGAGCACCAAATATGCCTCTGATCTATGAAAAAAGGCCAAAGAGAAGTTGGCAGTCTGAGCCTGACGCACAGAGGTCCGCTATGCTTTCCCGGCTTGATTGATTCCGCGGACATGTGCGCCACTCACAGCCGCGCCCCCCCGGTTCCATTCTTCCCGGATGTGCATGATGAGTTGAGTAAGCCGTAAAGGGCACCTTTTACTGCCCGAAACCGGCTTCCTCGCTCCTCCGCTCTTGATGGAGGTGAGCGCGATCAGGAGGGCCGTCTTCAGGGAGAGGGCCTTATTCGACTGATTCTAGCGGCTCGAGGGGGGGGTTTGGGTCTCTGAAGGCAGAGACGGGGAACAGCCTTGGCCGGGAAGGATTTAACATCTGGGTGCCTCTTAGGAACCTGATGATTAAGTTGTGCTTACCCAAAGACTTGCCGTCTACTGCGTCGTGGTGGGCGCAGTAGACGGCAGATGGCAAGTCTTTGGGTAAGCACGACTTAATCATCAGGTTCCTAAGAGGCACCCAGAGGTTAAATCCTTCCCAGCCAAGCCTGTTAGCAGCCACATGCACCTTCAAGGTGGAAGGGGACAGCCTCCCCTCCCAGCTCTCCTGCAGAAATAAGAGCACTGACCTAACTGCGCACCTCTGTGTGTCTTCAGCCAGGGAAGAACACCAATCTGCGAACAAGCGCCACTTCAGGACGTAAAGTTGCATTATAGAGGGGGCTCTGGCTTGGTTGATCGTGTCTACGACCTCGGCGGTGGAGTGGTCCCAGACCGCTTCCGCCCTGCATGCCATGGCCCCTCCTGCAACCAACACCAGGCCAAGGCACTTCAAAACTTCACACATCCTGCCCCACCGCAAACCTTCCGCCATGGGCCATGCCCCGTCTGATCACCGAGGGCATCCTCCTGCGGCTTCCAAAAAAAAAAAAAAAAACGAGCTGCTCCACCTCAACCAAGAGTGGGCCCAGCTCTCAGCCCCAGTGTCGAGCACCCCGCAGGAAGCACACATCCCCATCTCACGGACTCCTTCGAGGACCCGGAAGGCTCCTAAGTGCTCCTGAGATGGACGACCCAGAGATCGAGACGGTTGCTCCGGAGTCGGTAAACAGACAACTCCGTCCCCTGTTGGAGGGCCGGGAAGAGAGCCTTTAGTTAAAGGTATTTATTGCATGTTTTTCAATAATAGAGCAATTTCCTCTTTCTGGGTCACCTGGCTCGCAAATGCCATTCTCACGGTACTCTGACGACACGCCTCAACAGTCACAGATGCTGACCTCTCGCCTTCAGCCCCACAACTGTTCCCCGGTCGGCCGGTTCTGACGAGTCCAGAGGACGCCTCCACTGGACCTCCTCCTCAGTCACTAACCCACACCCTACCGGGTGTGCGGAGCAAGGTAAGTGCTTCGAGTCTTTTCTCAGCACCAGAGCCTCGGGACGCCCCTTTGCCTCCCGACACTGCATTACCTGCTCCGCCCTGCTGCTCCGCCCCGCCAGGTATATCAAAAATAATTGTCCCCTTAGTGCCCCTAGCACGGAGCTTGGATGCGTGTCTTTCACTTCCCAATCCGTCACGCTGGCTGGCCAGGACCATCTGACTCGGTTACGCAATTCAGTTTGCCAGGCCTCCGCCCCCTTCACAGGCGTCCACTTTACCGCAGTGCACGGCGAAAACGCCAAATTCCTGCGTGTGGAAATTGTCTCTTACTCAAAGACGTGATAGAGCCTGTCTCTCCAGCCGAGATGAAGAAGGGTCCCTACAGCCCTTACTTCATCGTACCCAAGATAGGCAGCGGCTTACGACCGATCTTGGACTTGCAAGTTTTCAACCGGGCCTTGCACAAACTCCCGTTCAAAATACTCATGCAAGACACATCCTAACTTGCATGTGGCATCTAGATTGGTTTGCAGCGGCAGACCTGAAGGACGCGTACTTCCACATCTCAAACATGCCTCGACATCGACCCTCTCTACGGCTCATGTTCGATGGCCAGGCGTATCAGTACAAGCTCCCCCCCCCTTCGGCATGCTCCACTGCGCTGGCACATCAATTGCCTAGAGTTGCTGACTGTTTTCTTTGCCCTGCGGAAGTTTCTCCCATTAGTTTGGGATAAACATGTCCTAATCAGGTCAGACAGCACCACCGCGGTAGCGTACATAAATCGCCAAGGCGGCATACGCTCCCACCACTCACATCCTCAGCAACCTCAATGTGGTAGCGGACACACTGTCACGACGACGCTTGCCTGGTGGAGAGTGGAGGCTTCTCCCCAGTTGGTCCAGCTGATTTGAGAACGATTCGGCAAGGCCCAGGTAGACCTGTTTGCCTCCCGAGAGACATCCCACTGCCCGCTCTGGTATGCCTGTACAGAGGCTCCCCTCGGGGCAGACGCACTGGCACATAGCTGGCCCTCAGGGCTGCGCAAGTACGCATTTCCCCCAGTGAGACTTTTTGCACATGTGCTGTGCAAGGTCAGGGAGGACGAGTAACAAGTCACCCTTGTTGCTCCCTACTGGCCCACTCGGGCCTGGTTCTCGGACCTCGTACTCCTCGCGACAGCCCCTCCCTGGCGAATTCCCCTGAGGAAAGACCTTCTTCCTCAGGGACGGGGCACGCTCTGGCATCCGCACCCAGACCTCTGGAACCTCCATGTCTGGCCCCTGGACGGGACGCGGAAGATCTAGCTGGTCTACCACCTGCCGTCGTAGACATGATCAACAAAGCCAGAGCCCCCTCTACCAGGCAACTTTATGCCCTAAAGTGGTGCTTGTTCGCAGATTGGTGTTCTTCCCGGGCTAATACCATGACCGGGCTACGTGCCCAAGGTTCCTACAACTCCCCTCAGGGTCCAGGTTGTGAACCTGCAAGCGAAGCTTCCCCGGGAGGAGGCAGGCCCAGCCCTTCATTGCTGTGTACGGTACGTGCTTTGCATACCTACTTGGACCGCAAGCAGAGCTCTTGATATTCTGAGCAGCTCTTTGTCTGCCTTTGTGGACAGCGAAAAGGGAACGCTGTCTCCAAACAGAGGCCTTCCCACTGGGTAAATGACACCATTACATTGGCTTATCACACCCAGGCCATGCCCCTCCCCTTGCAGGTCCGAGCACACTCGACAAGGAGTGGCACGGGCACACTCGACAAGGAGTCCTCACGGGCACTGGCCAGAGGCATCACCCTGGCAGACATATGCAGAGCAACGGGTTGGGCAACACCTAACACCCTTGCAAGATTTTACAATTTCAGGGTAGAGTCAGTTTCGTCCCGTGTTTTCTCAGGTCCGAGCCGGTAGAACTCGGTAACACACTGACGGATTGACCGGGTGGACTGCTTGCGCCTAGAGCCCTTTCCCTTGGCCAAGGTAAAATCGTGCGCTTTTTTCTCCCAGGAGATCCCACTAACTCGTCTCCCTGGATGACTCCTCACTAGCCCTGTGGGTCTGCAATTCAGCTGAGGAATTCACAGATCCAATACACTGCAGGTACTCAAATCTACCCTGCACTGGAATAGGTGCTCCACAGGTCAGGACTCCTGCGTGGACTTCCTCCTGTGTGTATTTTCCGCAGTACGGTCCCCTTACGAGTGGACCCGCATCTCCCTTAGGCAGTTCCAGCTGCCCTCCGGTTGCCATGTTGTAGCAACTCCCCCCTCCTTGAGGCTGGATCTACCACCGCACCATTTTTCCACATGTGACCTAAGAGGCCCATGTAATGTCTCTGCAGGGTCTTTTCCCCCAGAAAGAATAGGAAACTGGGTAAGACCCCTTTCCCACAATGCGTGTAAGGGCCCCAGCCGTTTGGCTGTATGCGAGAAACAAAGAGAGAAAAGAGGCCCAGCCAGTCTCTGCCCGTTCCCAGGTTGGCAAGCGTCGCCTTGTTCTCCTGTTTAGGGTAACCGGAAGGATTCCGATGACCTTTATGGGGCATTGGGGAAGGGTACGTGCAGTCTGACACAGATGGTCACCTTTGCACGTAAAATACCTGCCCGCTCCTGTGTCAGCAGTTCACATATACGGCTCAGCGCATAGCGTGATTAAAATTGGACCCCCTAGTGTCGCTTCTTCGACAAAACGTTGAAGTGATCGACAGACGGGGAACGTCTAGGTTAGGGAACGTCTATGGAGGGAACAAGATGTTGTGTCCTCCCAACCACGTCGCTGAGCCGAGCCACTGTTGTGGCTGCACCATTTCCGGCTCCTCAGAAAAATCCTGAATGAACTAGACAGATTTCCTCACCTTTGTACCCGTATGTCTGGGGGGGGGGTATGCAAATACTGTCTGCCAACTTCTCATTGGCCTTTTTTCATAGATCAGAGGCATATTCGGCCTCTCAAGAGAGACCCCTAGTGTCGCTTCTTCGACACAACGTCTCGTTCCCTCCATCAGGGAACGGAGGTTACATATGTAACCTAGACGTTTTGTTGGCAATTTATGATAGTCTATGTATTCCATTTCAAGAGCGTAGTCCATCATTAGACTGAGGTGATGCAGGCAGAGATCATTGAGGTGCATCACCAGAATGCACAACTTGTCAAACCTTGAGGCGAATGGGCTACAACAGTAGAAGGCCACATTGGGCACTTTATTTGGACTAAAGTGTTCCTAATAATGTGCTCCGTGAGTGTTTTAAACACATTTAGTGGGTCCCCCCTGTTGATGACTCTAGTTGGAGGTATGAGAGATATATCCTGGACCTGCAATAAAGGTAATGTGATCTAATGCTCTCTATTGGCTGTGTTTGGCTCATTCATTCTTTGCAGTTGCCTGACGGAGCCTAGCACACACACATTAATGACATCCCCCTCAGGACTTTCTTCTGTTGTCTCTCCTTTAGTGCTTTTGTTCCCTGTAAATTCTTGGGGAATTCTGGTAGTGAAAGCTGTCTTTACTGAGCGGTCAATCTAAAGTCTGGGAGACTGAGATACAGCAAGAATTTGGATGTACAATGCCACTTGGGTTTTTTTATCCTCATAAAGCTCAACTAACAATTTGCCTAATTGTGTCTGTTCCCTTTCACATTGAACCATTGTTGTGAATACTTTTTGAATAATAAAAAAGGGTAAGTTTGTAAGGTTTGTGAAACTTAAATCAGTCTAATTTTTAATTGGTTGTCAGTGACAATGTGTACTTTATATAGCTGTCAGAATTAACCCTCTGGGGTCTGAGGGTGTTTTGGGCCCTGGAGAAGTTTTGACATGCCTTGACATTTGTGCTTTTTTCAGTTGCTTAAGAACATATTAATGGCTAAAGTCTGATAGCACTGTATTCAGCACAAACTGGACTACAATAATATCTGAGCAATATGTGTGTACATGTTTGTATTTTTGAGAAAATAACGTTTATGCGTGTTTTTTGAAAAAAACAAAAAATGTAAGTAATTGAAATAAGATCATATAACACATACTAAACATTTGTCCACAAGACTTTTGAGTGCTGGATCTTGTAGACTAGAGTTTTTGCTACAAAATGATGTGAAAACCATCCTGATCACTCATTCAAACAAAACAATATAGTAATTTTACTTTTGTAAGACAATTTTAGTGTTGAAAGGCGATATGCGAGGAGGCGTGAACTATCATGAATATTAAGGTGTTTACACCTAAGACGCCTCCCCTGGGCCCATCAATGAGGAATGTGACAGAGAGAGAATGAATGTGAGGAGACTTAATGATCAAAATCAAGTTTTAAGTTAAAAGAAATAATATGACTGTACATTTTCTTTAAATAAAGGCTTTACTTAATTTTAGACCTACACATCCATTTAAAAGAAGTCTCTTCTGCTCACCAAGACTGCATTTATTTGATCCAAAATACAGTAAAAATAGTGATATTTTTACAATTTAAAAGAACAGTTTTCTAATTAATATATTGTAAAATGCAATTTGTGATCAAAGCTGAATTTTCAGCATCATTACTGCAGTCTTCAGTGTCACATGATCCTTCAGAAGTCATTATAAGATGGTGATTTACTAATATGGGCATATTTAAAGTGCATTTTACTCATTTAACCTGAACACATATTTGCAAGCACAAGCTTTGTTGATGATAATGAGGCAGCATAAACACTAGTTAATATATATTCTAAACATTCATATAATTTGATATATTACATATCATATTTATATCATACAGAATTTAATTAAAATACCTGCTTTAGCCGAAACAGCATTTAAATGTAACTAAAACTTGCTTATTAGGACATATTTCAAATGTCAATACTCTGAATCCTGTCTGGCAAGTCTGGAAACAGTCCCACTAGTAAAATATTTACATGTATTTATAAAATAGCATGTCAGCTAATTAAAACTAAACTTACTCATCTGAAATTGTATCCTCGGCTGGATCAAGTCTCTCTTCAAAATACAAATGTTCATCGGAGTCCCTCTCTTCTTCTGAGGAAAAAGTTAACTCTTCCTTAATATCAAGAAGTTTCATCGCCTGTGTATTGTTACAAACGCACAGTAAAATTAATGAATTGTTTACATCAAACCTCCGAACACAGTCGGGGGGCGTGAACATTTGCATTGATGTCTCAGCACATTAGCGTATGAATGGCGTGCTCTACTGGTGGGTGTGATCACATTACAGATAATGAGCGCTTTGTTTCATACAGATTACATTGCAGGAGAATATTTGTTTTAAATGTTAATAGTTTTATTTAAAAGTAGACATTTAAAGCTTTCTTTAGACATATGTTTCATGTTTGTGTGATAAGTATTCGCAAAGTTTCAGTTCATTTTTGTGACGTGTTTCAGATATATGCTTGTGACACAGAGACTGCTGACAGCTCACCCTTTTTATTTTCTTTATTTTACAAAAGCACACTGTTTCATTGTTATTATGAGTGTACACAAATAAAAGTAGACCCTTTATAGTCTCTAATGATGTCTTACACGTATCTGTATGCCCCAAAATGACGGAGTATTTTAAGTTGCTTCTGCTGTAATGACGAAAAAATCCAGCAGGACGCGCCGGCGCGTCCGTCGACCCCAGAGGTTTAACACGTTAACACATTTGATACATTTTAAAAGTAAAATGCTTTATTTTTTCTTAATCGCGATTAACTCATTTACTGTTAATATGACATAAACAGTGGTGTGAAGGGCTTTGTAATGTGTCCACCCACAGAACCACTCATAGAACCACACCATCTTCCACACCATCTACACACCACAGCACCAGAGCCCTTCTACTATTTATAGCCTACAAGCTTAGCATAACATAGCATAACACGGCGGTCCCATGGCCATATGGGCAGAACATGCTCTTAACACGCTAGTTGACCGTTGCGCTCTCTCCTATGATAGAGCTGCGGAGGTTTTTATCTAAATAAATATATTAAATAAAAATATATATAAATAAAAGAATCTCTGACGCTTCCCTGTCAGTGATCAAATGAAGGAGAAAGACACTCTTAACACTATTTGATGTGCAAAACAAGCCCTGATGGGACTTGTGATAGAAATAAAGTATTTTTCAGCTTGTGTAAGGCAAGTTTTAATTACCACATGAGCAAGTCAGGTCTTAACTGTCACCAGAACGCCGAATGAGACATTTTTGTTTGCAAGTACTTTTCATGGTGAGTTCAAAGTGGCACACGATGCTTGCACTGATACTTTGAAGCGAAACATGAACCCAGCTTCACGATTGCTGTAACAAAGTGGATAGCCACAGACTACTGGCAAATTAATATTGTGGAGGATGAGATTTTAAGGGATTTAATGCTCATTGCAATGAATATGCAACCTATGTGGGGACTAGTTTTTTCAAACTCCCACTTAGACTTTGGGAAACGTTTAATGTTAATTGAATTGGTGATATTTTAGTGCATTGTATTTATATTGTTGTAGACTTTGTTTGGAAAATATTGATAAAGCATTATATTGCTACACATTGTTTTGTTTTATTTCCTAAGATGGAATTACATACATTTTAAAAAGAAGTGTATATAGTGTCAAATTTCAGCACTTTTAAAATCTGTTAAAAAGTTCTATTAAACATTTAAATAGACTGAGAGCACTAGTACTTTAAGACAAATGTCCAGAGTTATATTGTGATGAATGATATTTGAATTCAAACATAATAGGAAAACATACATTTTTTTTTTTGGTGGAAAATATGGAAACATTTGTTGGAGTGGAGGGGGAGGGGGGGGTGTTTGGATGTATACACTGCCTCCAATCAGTGACATCTCTTTTTTTAAGTTCATTACGGTGAAGCTGATTTCTGCTAAAAATATATCCACATGGTTTACTATTCCTGGACTACAGTTGTTGTGAGTAGGGTTGTGTTGTCCAGTTTTGGTATTTCTTTGTGCAATGCAGATTGTAAAATCACACATTTCTGGGTGAATTTAAGATCAATTGGAGTTTGAGAGATAGCCAAAGGAGGAATATGTGAATGACTGAGAGGAATAGGCAGAAGATGGTGTGGTTCTTTGAGTTACCCACAATATTCTGTGCAGTCTCATTCCAGACTATTCTGAGTGTTTCTTGGATATGAGATGCTGATTGCTTGATGCTATGCATGAAAACCAGACAAAACCTGACAACATCATGGCATTTATTTACAGAGGAGTAGTGTGTGCTTTTTATTTCAGAGGTTAAATATAGACCCAGGCACATTTCCATCTATCTTTTCCATCAGTTTGCACATTCTGTTATTCTAAAGTTCCTCTGCCCATTTTTTTTTCCTACCTTAGCTTTGTTGCTTTTCCCTTCCAGTTTGGCTGTTTAGCCAGAAAGACATATTTTGATTCCATAGCTTCTGTCTTACTTAAATCAACAGAAAAAGTGTGACCAGTCTTCAAAATTGTACTTTTTTTGTGTTAAGTGGAAGAAAGGACTTTGAATGATCTGAGCTAATAACTGAGAAAATTATATTTTCTGGGTGAACAATACATATACCTGGTTCTACCCAACATATGAAAAGAAGAGAAGTATGAAATAGCAACATTCAGTAATTTAACATATTAACTAAAATAATTCCCAAAATAATACTTATACTATTAACATAATATACAAAGAAAAGCATAACTAAACTCAAACATAAATGTATCTTAGAAACTATTGCAAATGTGTTAACAGATGAATGAACTTCTTTTTGACTGAAATTGTTTAGTCCAGTTTCCTGCTGGAGTGGCATAAAAGGTGGAGCAAGAGCTCTTGTTCTTCCATTGCCTGTTTGTTAGTAGAAATGCTGCATTCACTCAATTTTAGATTCAAGAAAATGCAGCTAACGGGTGTTTTGTAACAGTACTTGTGCATCCTTCTGTATATATCTTGAAGGAATTTGAGTTGCATGGATTGCCTTTATCCTGCTTTAATCTTTTGCAGCTTTAAAGTGTTGGTCCCCATTGACATGCAATTTACAAACATTATTGAATTATTGAAAGTCATATGAGTTTAAGGCTGCATAAGTTTGAGTAAATTATGACAATTGTCTATTCCTTTAATAAACACTGTTTTAAGTTGTGGCACGGTGGAGGGCGGGACCGGCGCATGATTGCGCACGACAAGTATAGTAATAGTAATTGAGCTCTCTCTCCCGATCGCCGTCTGCGAGTGGCCTTTATCCCTCTTGACAGCTTAATTAGCCTAATACGGGACCGGGCGTGCGCAATCACGCGCCGGTCCCGCCCTCCACCGTGCCACATAAGTGTTTTAAAATGTGCTCTTTACCTTTTACTTATGTTTACTACATAGGAAAAAAGATGTATGAATCATATGAGAACTTGCAATGCATGTATACTTTCCATTTTGTCCCAAAATGTACACTCTACAACAGCATATTCAAATCGGTGACAAGGTTTCTAAAGACTCATATTAGGCAGTTCTACAAGGTGGACCACTCGCTAAAATATGTAATGGACTAGAAAGATTGCCATATAACTCTAATGCTTGTGCAGACATACACTACTAGGCATATAATGCATTATTCATGAATAAATGTTTTGTTAATTCTGTCAACCAGTGCAAATAATGCTATAAAGGCTTCCATATTCTTCACTACTCAAGGGAACAATGATCATAACGGTACGTTATTATTAGCACAGTTTTCCAAATTATATCTGCACAAGCTGTTTGCAATTATGAGCAATTTCAGTTTAATAAGTACAATTAATTACATTACAGTTTATTGAAAGAAATATCAACGTAAATACACACACACACACACACACACACACACACACACACACACACTTGAAGTCAGAAATTACCTCATAAACCTTAGCCAAATACATTTAAACTCAGTTTTTCACAATTCCTGACATTAATCATAAAAAAAACATTCCCTGACTTAGGTCATTTAGGATCACTACTTCAAGAATGTGAAATGTCATAATTATTTTAGATTTTATTTATTTCATCACATTCCCAGTGGGTCAGAAGTTTACATACACTTTGTTAGTATTTGGTAGCATTGCCTTTAAATTGCTTAACTTGGGTCAAATTCTATAAGTAGCCTTCCACAAGCTTCTCACAATAAGTTGCTGAAATTTTGGCTCATTCCTCCAGACAGAACTGGTGAAGTGCAGAAAAGTGCAGAACTGCAGAAAAGCACCCCCACAACATGCTGCCATTCCCATGCTTCACAGTTGGGATGGTGTTCTTTGGTTTGCAAGCCTTACCCTTTTGTCTCCAAACATAAAGATGGTCATTATTATGGCCATTGTTTCATCAGACAAGAGGATATTTCTCCAAAAAGTAAGATCTTTGTCCCCATGTGCACTTGCAAACTATAGTCTGTCTTTTAATGGTGGTTTTGGAGCAGTGGCTTCTTCCTTAATGAGCAGCCTCTCAGGTTATGTTGAAATAGTACTAATTTTACTGTGGATATAGATACTTGTCTAACTGTTTCCTCCAGCATCTTCACTGTCCTTTACTGTTGTTCTGGGACTGATTTGCACTTCTTGCATCAAACTACGTTCATCTCTAGGAGACAGAATGCATCTCCTTCCTGAGCGGTATGATGGCTCCGTGGTCCCATGGTGTTTATACTTGCGTACTATTGTTGTACAGATGAATGTGGTACCTTCAGGCATCTGGAAATTGCTCCCAATGATGAAACAGACTTGTGGAGGTCCACATTAGCCAATCAGAAGTTAATTTGCTAATTTCCTAAAGGCTTGACCTAATTTTCTGGAATTTTCAAAGCTGCTTATAGGCACAGTTAACTTAGTGTATTTAAACTTCTGACCCACTGGAATTGTGATATAGTCAATTAAAAGTGAAACAATCTGTGTGTAAATAATTGTTGGAAAAATTACTCTTGTCATGTACAAAGTATATATCCTAAACGACTTGTCAAAACTGTAGTTTTCTAATATGAAATATGTGGAGTGGTTAAAAAATGAATTTTAATGACTTCATCCTAAATGTATGTAAACGTCTGACTACAACTGTTTATATATTATTTATTTTTAATTAATTACTTATTTTGAAATGTGATTATTTTGGACTCTGAATTTGAAACTGAATTTGGGTCAGTCCCTCAGGGTTGATCAGAACTTTATCTGAATATGAGATAAAAGTTGTGGTTCAAAGGAATATTTATTTTAGTCCAAGAAGTTAAGGATTAAAATCTTTCTTGACTGTTTTTATTTATTTATTTTTTTGCAACTTTG
This sequence comes from Moxostoma hubbsi, assembly GCA_032164185.1. Lineage (NCBI taxonomy): Eukaryota > Metazoa > Chordata > Actinopteri > Cypriniformes > Catostomidae > Moxostoma > Moxostoma hubbsi. The sequence continues at coordinate 15,376,157 of JAVLUX010000035.1, read as the reverse complement.
CCATTTGCAATGTACGTATATCATAGTGATATATCATATCGTATATCATAGTTATTTTTGTGATTTCATTGGAACGGGGAGCAGGTAGTGACAGATAGGGACTTTTGGTAGAATTTGCTTGAATTTCTATTAAGTGCTTTCAAATTAATTGATTTTCTTTCAAAACTGAATGCTTAAACCTCTGCTCCATGCTGTGACAAGAGAAACTTATCTACCATATAACATGTGCCATGTTTATCTGAAAACTGTCCTATTGTATCCATCCATCCATCGTCAACCACTTATCCTGTGTACAGGGTCACGGGGGGCTGGAGCCTATCCCAGCTAACATTGGGCGAAAGGCAGGGTACACCCTGGACAGGTCGCCAGTCCATCGCAGTGTCCTATTGTATGCCCTAATAAATTTCTTTGCCTTCAAAAGATTATACTGGGTTCAGTAAACGTTAAGCTCAATCGACAGCATTTTTGGCATAATGTTGATTACTACAAAAATTATTTCTTTAAAAAAAGAAAAGAGCATAAGATACAGTGAGACATTTACAATGGAAGTGAATGGGGCAATTTTTTTGAGAGTTTAAAGGAAGAAATGTGTAGCTTAAATTTTTATAAAAGCACACATTAATTCTTCTGATAATCTTGTGTACTATTTCAGCTTTAAAGTTGTCATGGCAGCAAAGTTGTAAAATTGGATATAACTTTACACAGAAAAGGTTTGTAAGTGATTTAATCACACTAAAATCATGTTAACACTAATTTTTTATGTCTTGTGACTATACTTTTGAAACAGTGAGTATCTTATGGTCAGGGTTGGGAGGGTTACTTTTGAAATGTATTCCTCTGCAGATTACAGAACACATGCTGTAAAATGTAATTTAAAACATATTCCGTTAAATTACTCAAGGTCAATATCATATTCTAAACACTTTGGATTACTTTTTCAGCACTGGTAGATGTTTTGACTTGTTTTGACTAAAAACTCTGCCAGTACAGTAAGACAAAATACACATGTTAAAAATACTTTCTCTGAAAAACCTAAATATCTTATGCTGTGTTGTTTCTAAAACAAGACAAATCAAATTTATCTTGTTTTAAGGATTTTTACAGGATAAAAATATAAAAGTTATTATCAAAAATATGATTTCTGCCCTAAAATCAAAGGTCTTACTAGAAAAAAAGAAATTATGATCTGTAACCACAGGCAACGAGAGAGGATCTAAGTGCAGCATTTTATTTAACCAAAAACAAGAAAACTCTGAATAAAGAAAACCACAGGGAACTTGGCACAAAAACTGCAAAACATATTAAACATGAAATAACAGACAAAAAGACAGGGGGAAACAAGGGCTTAAATATACAAGGGGAAACAAGGAACACCTGGGAAAACAATCAGAGAAAGGGAATCAATCAGGGGAAGACCAATAAGAAAAATAAACTACAAAGGACTACAAAACCAAAAAGGAAACAGGAACAAAACAGGAACTAAACTAAACTTCAACATAAAAGCACAAAAACAAAAGACAGTGAACATGACATGATCTAGCTTGAATTTTCTTGATAAAATATATGATCGTGCCTGGTAACATATGCATAGCTGACAATTTCTGACTTACTTCAAACTTCTCTGTCTGCTCGTATGAATGTAACACATCATTACATGAAACAAATGACAATAAAATATAAAGTCATCTCTTCAGTAATCAAAATACTTTTTTGAATGTAACTGTATTCTAATTACCAATTATTTAATATCACTGTAAAGGAATAAAGTTACTTATATTTAGTATTATGAATACATAATTCCGTTACATGTATTCTGTTACTCCACAACCCTGCTTACGGTTTACAGGTTGGCCCCATTCACTTTCATTGTAAGTGCCTCACTTTTACCCAGATTTGTGCTTTTTTTTTAAGAAAAGGAGGGACAAATCTAAATAAATGTTTGTGGTAATGAACTTTTGCCACAAATGCCGGCGATTGCGATTAACTTGTATTGAACCCGAAATATTATTTTAATGATGTACCAGCATGACAAAATGTGATGCACACTTCTATCAGGAAAACTTGCAGACTTGAGTGAAATTTAAGATTACATTTATTTGATGAATATAAAACAGAAAAGTAATGTCTCTCTTTGGCGTAAGCCCCGTCTGGCAGTCCAAAGAAGTTGTACTCAGAACCGCCATATCCTGCCGGAGATAAGAGGCAGGGGCGAGGAGCCTACCCTGTGCAGGACGGGACTCAACTGGTGGTGGTGGGGTGGTGGAGGTTGCCGTGTTAGCACACTGAAACAGCAATGTGATAGATTGTGAGCAGACTTATAAAGCAATGGCTTATATGTGATTGTCTGGGAATTACCCAGCTAATGGTGCGATGATGTACAGCTGCTAGTCTTCCCACTAGAACTACGATGCACTTACATTTCCAGGCCACTCATTACATTAACCCAGAACCCAATCCAAGGATGCATCTCTGCAGTCCATCTAATATCTCTTTCTCTGTCTTTCAACCTCTCCCTCCTATGCTGCCCCTTTTTAAGCTTCTTTTCCCTTCCTAATTTGCTATTGGGGCTATTACAAGTTGATGAGTACCGAGGGTTGCCTGCTTTGCTTCAGGTCCAGCCCTGGGGCTTCACATAATCTTGGACATGAGGCCTAGTTATTACTGCAAACACAGCACTGATGATCTCCTCTCCTTGGATCAGATCAAGCTATGTGGGTGTTTGACTGCACAAGTGTTCAGGGCATCAGCTCAGAAATTATTTCAGTTCAAAGATATTTGGTGCTTATTGTCACAGATTAGAGATGACTACATTTCCCCTTGCACCTCTGTGACTCATTGAAGACCCCAAGAAATCAAAATGGGTGTTCATGTCTATTTTATTTTCTAGTGTACTTAAAGTTGACAAAATTAGCAAGATATAAACATTTATAATGCATGGTCTCTCTATTGTCTTCTACCCTTTAATGGCTTCAACTAACTATAGACCTTGTTCACAACAGCATCATCTTTGATTTTTGATGGAAATGACAATGAGGCTTTCGGGGATAGACATACAGTCTCTTCAATGGGTTGTAGAGTTGTTTAAAATGAAGTAGGATTGTTCCGCGGACAAAACATTGAAAAATATCTTTCCAATAAATTTAAGTAAACAAAAAACTCCAGATGACATGAGTTGTGGAAAATTGAATTTGATGTTGGAGCTTTTTGATAGTTTTTGTAGAGCATGCCATAGAAGACGCTGTATTTTTTTTTTTCACTTACAGCCTCACTTTCATTTCTGTCAAAAATCAAAGATTTGCCTCAACTTCTGTTTCTATATATATATAAAAATAGGATAACACAGGAAAGAAAACCTATAAGAACATATGGTAAACTTTTAGTTTGTCTAGAAGAAGATAATTTGAGCTGTGACTACTTACGTAATAAGAGGAAATGAGACTGGCTAGTTCATGCTTTAATGAAAAAATGTCAAGTGCTCATCATGTGCTCAAATTATTTCCAACAGTTTTTGAAAGCTGGACATGAAGCATGCACTCATTATTGTTGTAAATGAGAGAACACATATCTCATGCTTGGAGATTGTCCATGACAGCCATGTTCCTTGCCAATGGAGCATATTTAGATCACTGTAAAACAGAGGCTTTTTTCCATAGAAGAAAACCTAACTTCTTAGTCTCCTGATTGTCTACCATTGGCAACCAAAAATGTGCAGCAAATAGGAATGGGACGATATATAGAGTTTCAATATATCTTGAACCAGAACAATGACGAACCATATTGAGACACAACTCAGTATTCCGAAATTTGTAAAAATGAAAATAATTCTGTCATACTTTGGCATTTAAGAGTTTTTATATCAATCTGAATCGTGAAATAACCATTTCCCCTTCTGTCACTCACTCAACTTGTCAATGTAGTGACACTAGGGGTCACTCTTGGGAGCCCGATTCACCTTCAGATCTTTGAGAAAAGGCCAATGAGAAATTGGCAAGTTGAATTTGCTTGCCACTCCCCCTGACATACGGGTATAAAAGGGAGTCCAGTGTGCAGATTCATTCAGACTTTTCATTCAGAGCCGAGCGGTTGTACTTCGACAGCACTTTAAAGAGCGTTTCCTCTAAAAGTGTGTGTTTCCTCTATTAGAGCAGACACATTGACGTTGAATGTCCTTTTAAAGATGCGTCTTTTTAAAGATGCCTTTCCGTCTCTGTGCCGTTCCTGGATGCAGTTGTTACCGCTCTGCCTCTGACTGTCATGATCACTGCCTCTTGTGCCTGGGCCATAAGCAGGTTGAGGAAGCGTTTGTGGATGGTTCATGTTCTCACTGTGGCTGAACCTGGTTGAGATGAGGGATGCGGACAAGGCACGCTTCCTGAATACCCCCATTTCCAAGGATGGCCTCTTCGGCGACACTGTTGAGGACTTCGCCCAGCAGTTCTCGCCGGTGAAACAGCAGACTGAGGCAATCCAGCACATCTTGCCCCGGCACGGCTCAAGAGTGCAGACCCCATCTGTTTGCCGAGGGCGTCCCCCTGCGGCGACCCAAACCCAAGCGGCCCAGCCTGAGCCCAGCTTTCTGTCCCGGCGTAGAGCCCCCCGCAGGAGAGAGACACCCCCTCTTCTTGGCTGGCTGCGAAGACTTCCAAGAGGGCTCCTATGAGCCCCTTATATGGGCAACCTGAGGATAGAGATGCCTGCGGAAATGTGGTTTCTGCTCCCGTCACTTGTCGCACCCCACTCGTCACCTCCTCCTATGGAGTCAGCCGTGACTCAGGTTGCTGCGCACTGCTCACATCCCGGGCCACCTCAACGTCATAGCAGATGGTCTGTCACAGCAGGTAACTCTCAGGGGAGAGTTGATTTGGAGTTGATTCGGCCAGTCACAGGTAGACCTGTTTGCCTCCCTGGAATCCTCCCATTGCCCGCTCTGGTATGCCCTGATGGGAGCTCCCCTTGGTACAGACACGCTGGCACACAGCTGGCCCCGAGGGCTATGCAAGTATGCGTTCCACCCAGTAAGCCTATTTGCACAGGTTCTGGGTAAATTCAGGGAGGACGAGGAGCAGGTCACCCTCGCGGATCAGTACTGGCCCACTCAGACCTGGTTCTCGGACCTCACACTCCTCGCGACAGCTTCTCCCTGGCGAATTCCCCTCAGGAATGACCTTCTTTCTCAGGGACGGCTCACCCTATGGCATCCATGGCCAGACATCTGGAATCTCCCTGTCTGGTCCCTGGACTGTACGCGGCGGACCCAAAGGATCAGGCTAGAGCTCTTCTACAAGGCACCTCTATTACCTGATGTGGCGTTTCTTCGCTAGGTGGAGTTCTTCCCATGGTGAAGACCCCCAGAGTTGTGCAGTCAGGTCAGTGCTTTCTTTCCTGCTAGAGAGACTGGATGGGCAGCTGTCCCCTTCCACTCTCAAGGTTTATGTAGCTGCCCTAATAGCATATCACGACAACATCCAAGGTACTGCAAGTCCCTCAGAAAGCACAACCTGATTATCAGGTTCCTGAGAGGTGCCAGGAGGGTGAACCCCCCTAGACCGCGCCTCTTCTTTCCCTCCTTTGACCTCTCCGTGGTCCACTCGGGCCTACGGAGAGATCACTTCGAGCCCCTTGAATCAGTCGAGCTGAAGGTTGTCTCTCTGAAAACCGCACTCCTGACTGCGCTCCTGACTGCGCTCCATCAAGAGAGTCGGGGACCTGCAAGTATTATCTATCAGGGAAGAGTACCTAGAGTTCGGTCCTGTTAACTCTCACATGATCCTGAGACCCCGACCAGGCTATGTGCCTAGGGATCAGGTGGTGAACCTGCAAGCGCTGCCCTAGGAGGAGGCAGACCCAACCTTATCGTTGCTGTGTCCGGTGAGTGCTTTGCACATCTACTTGAACTACACGCAGAGCTTTAGACACTCTGAGCAGCTCTTTGTCTGCTTCCAAACAGAGGCTTGCCCACTGGATCGTGGATGCCAAAGCGCTAGCATACCAGGTCCAGCCCTTGCCCGCCCCCTTGCAGGTTCGAGCACACTCCACAAGAATTGTGGCATCCTCATGAGCAATGGCCAATGCCATCTCTCAAGCAGACATCTGTAGGGCAGCGGGCAGGGCAACACCCAATACCTTTGCGAGATTCTATAATCTCTGGGTTGAGCCGGTCTTGTCCCGTGTTTTTTCAGGTACGAGCAGGTAAGTTTTGTTACATGGACAGCTGACCGGGTGTATTGCTTGTGCATAGCACTTTTACCCTCCAAGGTAGGTGAAGCCGTATGCTCTTTCTCCCATGCGTGTTCCTGACTTGTGAACCCTGGATGCTCTTCCTCCTAGCCCTCTAACTCACGAATTCAGCAGAGGAATACGTAGTCAGACCCAGTACGTGTGCTAACAGGCCCTGTACTGGGGTAAGTGCTCTACAGTTCTCGGCTACCCTAGTGGCCTCCTGTGTGTATTTTCTGCGATATGGTCTCCCTTCTCTGTTTCCCTTCTCTCCCTTAGCAGAGCCTCCTCTGCCCGGCTGCAGTGCTTGTAAAAAACTTCTCCCCCACGAAGGGTCGGACCTACCACCACACCTCTCCCATGTGTGGCCCAGTGGGCCCATATGATGTATCCGTCACTTTCATACCCTCCCCCCCAAAAAGGGCATGGTCTGGCCTCCACGGTGTCTTTCCCCCGGAAAGAATAGGAATGGAAAAGAATGCCCTCCCCGGCGTATTTTATGAGAATTTAGGGCCCCAGCTGATTTTAATTTCTAAGTGGAGAGAAAGACTTAAGAGAGAAAAGGCTGGCGCAGCCTGCTCCCATACTGGACACGTCTCCTTCTCCCACCTCAGGGCTATGGGGAAGCACCCGTTGTTTTGGGGCGTCTGGGGAGGCTCCGTGCAGCCCGAATGCATCTGTTTTTACACTCGTAGTAGCTTGCCTAGACCTGCATCGGCAGTTCACCTGACCAGTTCAGCCTTTGTGGAGTTACATATTGGGACCTCTAGTGTCACTACATCGACACAATGTTGAGTGAGTGAGAGAAGGGGAACATCTCGGTTACTGACGTAACCTCCATTCCCCGATGGAGGGAACAAGACGTTGTGGCCCTCTTGTTACTGGCTGAATTGTACTGCTGTAATGTCCGGGACCTTCTCTCAGCTCCTCAGTGCAAAGTCTGAATGAATGTGCATAACGGTCTCCCTTTTAAACCCATATGTCGGGGGAGTGGCATGCAAATTCAACTCGCCAATTTCTCATTGCCATTTTCTCAAAGATCTAAAGGTAAATATGGCTCCCAAGAGTGACTCCTAATGTCACTACATCGACACAACATCTCGTTCCCTCCATCAGAGAACGGAGGGTACGACGATCGTCCTATACCTAGCGCCAAAAACTTGTAAAACCTCACAGAAGTTATAGTTACAGTAAACTTTCCACTTCAGCAGCACAAAACACTTTTTTAGTGTAAATTGTATTGTAAAGTGTAGAGTGGCAAGGAGGAACCGGCTTGTCAACAAAAATAATGTTTAATGAGAACTTAAACCAAAACACTCAAACATAAACACATACAGGGCAGCCACCCATAATTTTCTCTCTCTTTCGAACCGTCGTCACCGGCCGCCTTTATCCCACGCGTGCCCCATCAGGCCGATTGGGGACCGGGCGTTCGACATTCTAGCCCGGCCCCGCCCCCCTCCACTCCACATGTGTGTGTGTATATATATATATATATATATATATTACAGTTAGTTCTGGTCCTCGAATCTGATTGGACAAGTGACGTTACATGAGTACTGATGGTCTCACACCATCATCACTCAGATGTTTCACTGTGTGCATCTCTCCACTTGTGTACGTGCCATTCTAATCTGAAATGTAAGAGCAGTGCAGATGTGTTAAAAGATACTGTATACATGACTCTTTATGTTAGCCAGCAGGTGGTGGCAAAAGAAAATATGGCCCTTTTTTCTGTTTGTTTTGTTCTGGGGAAAGTTCGGGGGTTGATTGTTGCACTAATATTGGAATGTGGTCTTTATCATTTTAAATTTTACACAAAATAATTTTTTTTTCTTACATGTCAAATTGTCAACTGTTAGCCATAGAGTGGATTGTCTCTCTCCATGTGGAATGTGAATGGGTTGGGTCACCCCATAAAAAGAAGGAAGGTTATTTCTTTTCTTAAACGTAAGAAATATAATATCGTTTTTCTTCAAGAAACGCAACTTTCCTCAAGGGAAGCTGTAAAATTTGGGAAGATATGGGGTGTACATATTTTCTTTAGTGCTGGCTCAAGTAAGAGCAGGGGAGTCATTACATTGATAAGTAAACATCTGCAATTCAGATGTCTCAAACAGATTAAAGATAAATTAGGAGGAATCATTATTTTATCAGAAATTCAGGGGCAAAGCTTGATTTTGGCTAATATTTACACACCTATTGCTGAAGATCAGAGCTTTTTTTATAGATCTCGAAGGGATGTTGCAAGCCGCTGGAACCCCTCATGATATAACATTGGGAGAAGACTTTAATTTATTGATGAATTCAGTCCTTGATCATAGTGTACCAAAAGGGTGTAAGCCCCCTAGAGCAACATTGATGTTAACAGGATATTTAAAAATCTTGGTCTTACAGATTTTGAACCCATCTGGAAGGGACTATAACTTTTTCATATATATATATATATATATATATATATATATATATATATATATATATATATACAGTGTATCCGGAAAGTATTCACAGCGCTTCACTTTTTCCACATTTTGTTATGTTACAGCCTTATTCCAAATTTGATTATATTCATTATTTTCCTCAAAATTCTACAAACAATAACCCATAATAACAACTTGAAAGAAGTGTGTTTGAAATATTTGCAAATTTATTAAAAATAAAATACAAAACAAATCACATGTACACATGTATTCACAGCCTTTGCCATGACACTCAAAATTGAGCTCAGGCGCATCTTGCTGATCATCCTTGAGATGTTTCTACAACTTGATTGAAGTCCACCTGTGGGAAATTCAGTTGATTGGACATGATTTGGAAAGGCACACACCTGTCTATATAAGGTTCCACAGTTAACAGTGCATGTCAGAGCACAAACCGAGACATGAAGTCCAAGGAATTGTCTGTAGACCTCCGAGACAGGATTGTAATGAAGCACAGATCTGGGGAAGGGTACAGAAAACATTCTGCAGCACTGAAGGTCCAAATGAGCACAGTGGCCTCCATCATCCGTAAATGGAACAAGTTTGGAAACACCGGGACTCTTCCAAGTCCTGGCCTCCTGGCCAAACTGAGTGATCAGGGGAGAAGGGCCTTAGTCAGGCAGGTGACCAAGAACCTGATGGTCACTCTGACAGAGCTTCAGCATTTCTCTGTGGACAGAGGAGAAACTTCAAGAAGAACAACCATCTTTGTAGCACTCCACCAATCAGGCCTGTATGGTAGAGTGGCCAGACAGAAGCCTTTCCACAGTAAAAGGCACATGACAGCCCGCCTGGAGTTTGCCAAAAGGCACCTGAAGGACTCTCAGACCATGAGAAACAAAATTCTCTGGTCTGATGAAACAAACATTGATCTCTTTGGCCTGAATGGCAAGCGTCATGTCTGGAGGAAACCTCATCACCTGGCCAATACCATCCCTACAGTGAAGCATAGTGGTGGCAGCATCATGCTGTGGGGATGTTTTTCAGCGGCAGGAACTGGGAGACTAGTCAGGATCGAGGGAAAGATGAATGCAGCAATGTACAGAGACATCCTTGATGAAAACCTGCTCCAGAGCACTCTGGACCTCACACTGGGGTGAAGGTTCATCTTCCAACAGGACAACGACCCTAAGCACACAGCCAAGATAACAAAGGAGTGGCTACGGGACAACTCTGTGAATATCCTTGAGTGGCCCAGCCAGAGCCCAGATTTGAACCCGATTGAATATCTCTGGAGATATCTGAAAATGGCTGTGCACTGACGATCCCCATTCAACCTGATGGAGCTTGAGAGATCCTGCAAAGAAGAATGGGAGAAATTGCCCAAAAATGGGTGTGTTAAGCTTGTAGCATCATACACAAAAAGACTTGAGGCTGTAATTTGTGCCAAAGATGCTTCAACAAAGTATTGAGCAAAGGCTGTGAATACTTGTGTACATGTGATTTTTCTAGTTTTTTATTTTTAATAAATTTGCAAAGATTTCAAACAAACTTCTTTCACATTGTCGTTATGGGGTATGTCTTGTAGAATTGAGGAAAATAATGAATTTAATAAATTTTGGAATAAGGCTGTAACATAACAAAATGTGGAAAAATGAAGCGCTGTGAATAGTTTCCAGATGCACTGTGTGTGTGTGTGTGTGTGTGTGTGTGTGTTTGTGTATATATAATATATCTTAGTCCCTCATTTCATCTGGTGAGTTTAGAGGTGTTGCCACATATGGAGAAAAATAAATCATATAGTTGGCAAATGAATGTATCCCTTTTGCAAAACCCTGATTTCCAACAAATGTTAAAAGCTGAAATCAATGTCTTTGTGGAGACCAACTGGTCCTCAGTATCCTCTGTGGGCGTGACTTGGGAGGCACTTAAGTCTGTTCTTAAGGCAGGGGGGAGAGATGTTTTGGTGGGGAGGGTGTTTAATGTGAATAACCGATTCCATTTTTTATGTTGTGTTTGTATGTTTTTATGTTTGGAATCAATAAAATTGTTAACAACAAAAGAAGAAAAGCATGTTTCAGTTTCTTCTTTTTACATGAGGCGGAATTATCAGAATAGATAGTCTATTTAACCTTTTATGGAGAACTTTTTTTAAGTCTTAACCAGTTAATTACCTTAATTGCTGATGTGAACATAAATGTGGACAACTTTAAAAGATGGGTAGATGAGCTACGATTTGAATCACTTCAGTTCAGGAATTTAACATTGTGCACAGGTTTAGGCTATAAATAGCTAAATAGACAAGAATCACAATGGCAATAATACGCATGCATTATTGATGCTCGCATGCACGATAGATTAAAGCCACGCGAGGAAATGGGAAGAATCCGCACGCTCGTTTTAAACTCTTGCGCGCACAATAAGAATAATTTTGCGCATGTAATACATCCTTTCGTTGGTGAGGAAGGCTGCCTTTGCTCGACCATTGCAGTGGAATTTAGTCAGTCGTGGGGCAAGCACTTACAATTTTGTATGTAACCTCAAATATGGTTATTATTTTTTTCTGGACATCAGTTGTGATTGGCTCCATCACTTGTACATGTCAACCATGTCACCCATAGATATGCTTTTAGGACTGAATTGTGCCTAAACTGTAATTAATTGCTGTATATTAGTATACTGCACCAAAAATATTTTTATTTTTATCTTACAGTTTCTTCCATGAAAATAACATGCAAAATATATTATTCCAATGTCTGTGAAGTAGTGCCATTTTTTCCCAAGATACTTGACCTGAGTAATTGCAGATCAATTTTGAATATTTTTGGGAGATATTTGGCCCACTCAGTGCTTAATGAGCAGATCAAGCAGACGACCACACAAAACTAATAATGTTAAAATAATATGCTGAATAACCAGCAGTCTATGTTTTCTGCACACACTTCCCCTGTTGATCAGCCATCCTGCTCTCAATTGGCCACTTACTGGAGTCTTATTACTGGAGTACTACAATTTATAAAATATAAATTGTTCTATGTAGTTCTAACTAACATCACAAGATTGCAATAACTAACTAGTAAACTGGTAGTAAATTTACTATTTTTAAAGTGTCTGGCAAAGATAAACATTATATAGTATGAAATCAGCCCTATTAAATGAAGAAGAAAAAATAGCAACAAAAAAGTAAGAATGACTCGCATGCAGAGGGTCCCTTAATTAAGCCATGTCTTTCATCAAATTCAATTTGAGGTTACGCACAAAATACTAAGAGCCTGCCCCACGACTGACAAAATTAAAAAAAGTTTGTACGAGCAAAGGCAGAAGAATGATCTTGCTCGCAGGGCAGAGGATACCTAGCGCGCGAGAGGTTGTATTGCATACACAGGAGATGTTGTGCACGCAAGGGTGTAAAATAAGTGCGCGGGTTCCTCCTGTTTCCTAGTGCAGCAATGAACTACCGTGCGTGAATGTCAATAATGCACGCGAGGTCTGCCTGTTTGCTCGCATGGCTTCAATCTATCGGGCGCGCAAGCGTTTGAATGCGCATAGGTTATTGGCACTGATTTGCTGGATAAATAGGAAAAAAATAATAATCTCATCTCATCTCTAAGCATGCACATTTGAAGCTCTGTTTGCGATATCATATTTGTGCTTGGATTAAATGCAAGTATAATTTAGAGAAACGGTGTGCGTTTTAAGTACTTTATTTTGCTTCTTTTACTTTTTGTGCTATATCATGCAATAATACACTGACAAAGGCCTAATGATTAATGTTTCATTATACCAGAGTCTCTCCCGTGAAATCTAAACACAAGAGGTAAAAAAAGAAGCAAAATATGACCAGTTATAACAGTGATGTATCTCGCTTATCCACTTTTGATTGGATCACACCAAACAGTTGTTTGTTTACATGTGATCATGAATTAACACTCCTGTTGAGTTTGTGCAGGAATTTCGGGATCTACTCACTTGATAATCAACTGATACGGTAAAGGAAGAGTTTTAAACTGGCATGCGAGACTGGAATAAGGCAGGCTGCTTTTGAACTGCGCACACTGTCAGGGAAAGTCCTCCGTGGCAGAGCTGCGCAAGGCAATTTTTGAAGTGAATATGTAGGGCAGAACAGAAACCCTGCTGCGCACAGTCTTCAATGTTTTGTCACTGTGTCTCTGCATAATAGTGCATTTGATAGTACACAAGCCGATGTAGAACAGCAGAAGATGCTGGAACCCTGCAGGTAATCTACACTAGCATTATCCCATATAATTCCACCGAACAGAGTGAAAGGGGTCTAAAAGGAGTTGTTGATGTATTTTACAGAGTTGTCAATTGTAAATGACAGTGCAGATTTAATTATAAATTTCTCTGGATTTACTAGTAATAGGCATGTGTTTGAGTAAATTGTTTTTTTTTTTTATTTTTTATTATTCAATAAAGTGCTGACAAACTTTTTCCCAAATTCCAAATAAAAATATTGTAATTTACAGCATTTATTTGCAGAAAATTACAACTGGTAAAAATAACAAAAAAGATGCAGTTTTTTCAGACCTGGAATTATCCAAACACAACAAGTTAATATTCATTTATAAACATTAAAATGTTTTAACTTAGTTCAGAAAATTAGGGTTATTCCACCAAATATTGATTTGTGAACTCTTCCTAAATCATTTTTTTTTTGTTGTTGTTGTTTAAAAATTAATATGAACTTGTTTTCTTTACATTATTCAAAGTCTGAAAACAATGCACAATTTTTGTTATTTTGACTAGTTGTCATTTTCTGCAAATAAATGCTCTAAATATTTTAATTTGTAATTTGGGAGATATGTTTTCAGTACTTTATAGAATAAAATGGCTATGTTCTCGTACTGAGAACATGAACCATTCATAAAACACTGCCTGCATGTGATCGCAGCCCAGGCACGCGAGGCAGCTTTTATGACCGTCAGAGGTGGGGAGAAATCAACCGCATCCAGAAACTACACAGGGGCGGAATGGCATCTTTATAAAGACGCATCCTGAAAAGTATGTTCAACACCGCTGTGTATTGCTCTTTTAAAATAAATATCACTCTTTTTATATGCTCTTGCACTGTCGAAGCGCCCAGGGGCAAACTGCACTGCCGTGCAAGGAAGGAGAAAGCTGCTGTAGTGCGCCGTAGATCCAACATCAGAGAGAGTCAGAGGAACAGGGACGAGTGTGTGACTTGCAGCTCGCTGCAGTACAACCATCCGCTCCAAAGTAAATTTCTGAATGAACTCGATGCATTTCCCCGCTTTTATAACCTCCCGGGGCGGGGTATGCAAATACTGTCTGCCAACTTCTCATTGGCCTTTTTTCATAGATCAGAGGCATATTCGGCACTCAAGAGAGACCCCTAGTATCGCTTCTTTGACACGTCGTCGAAGTGAGCAACAGACGGGGAACTACTTTATTACACTACGGATCAGAATCTGCCGTTGCTGGTTCAAAAGAAATGATGCGTCCAAACTTCCATTAGTAATTAAAAAAGTTAACTTCAGAAATAGTATCATGGCTTGTGCCGTTTCTAACAAGTTATTGGATAATCAAGGATGGATTGATGGGTGTGTGCTGAGAGGAGAGAGTGCGATCACCTGTTGCCACACCCAAGCAGATAAGCTGTCAGCGTTCTGAAGGTCAGCTTTCTCAGTGGAAAAATTGCATCCAAGCAGGGGTATTTCTCCCTATTTCGTGGTAGCCGCGCAAGAGTCGATCTCTGTAGAAACAGCGATGTCCTCCGCGATTTTTAAATAGTGTGTATCCAATGTGGAAGCTCGGTGAGCGCCTCGAGTTATGTAATCAAACAGTCCTTTGTGTCTCTCAGCTGCAATTAGCCTTAATCCTAAAATTGTTCATTTAAAGCCGTTTAAAAGAAAGTCCTAGCTTAAGTAATGTAGTGGTAATACGAGCAATCACAGAGCGCTGTTCTATGTAAACAATAACTAATGGATTCACTTTACGTCACCAACTGGCTCATATTACACACAAAAATAATCTTTTGCCACCATCTGCTTGCTAACATTTGTAATTTCCAAAATAAAGGCAGTAACTCCTAACAGATATGCACTGCTCTTACGCCTTAGTTTAGAATGGCACGAACACAAGCGGAGTGAAGTGTCCGAGTGCTGATCTTGCCAGAACATCAGTGCTCATGGAACGTCTCTCGTCCAATCAGATTTGAGGATTGGAACTGTTATATATATATATATATATATATATATATATATATATATATACATAACCAATCAGCCACAATATTAACACCTGGATAATATCGTGTAGGTCCCTCTTGTGCCACCAAAACAGCACCAAACCCCATCTCAGAATAGCATTCTGATGATATTCTTCTTACCACAATTGTACAGAGCGGTAATCTGAGTTACCATAGACTTTGTAAGTTCAAACCATTCTCTGTTGACCTCTCTTATCAACAAGGCGTTTCCTTCCGCAGAACTGCCTCACAACTGGATGTTTTTGTTTTTTGGCACCATTCTGAGTCTGGAGACTGTTGTGTGTGCAAATCCAAGGAGATCAGCAGTTACAGATATACATATACACTCACCTAAAGGATTATTAGGAACACCTGTTCAATTTCTCATTAATGCAATTATCTAATCAACCAATCACATGGCAGTTGCTTCAATGCATTTAGGGGTGTGGTCCTGGTCAAGACAATCTCCTGAACTCCAAACTGAATGTCAGAATGGGAAAGAAAGGTGATTTAAGCAATTTTGAGCGTGGCATGGTTGTTGGTGCCAGACGGGCCGGTCTGAGTATTTCACAGTCTGCTCAGTTACTGGGATTTTCACGCACAACCATTTCTAGGGTTTACAAAGAATGGTGTGAAAAGGGAAAAACATCCAGTATGCGGCTGTCCTGTGGGCGAAAATGCCTTGTTGATGCTAGAGGTCAGAGGAGAATGGGCCGACTGATTCAAGCTGATAGAAGAGCAACTTTGACTGAAATAACCATTCGTTACAACCGAGGTATGCAGCAAAGCATTTGTGAAGCCACAACACACACAACATTGAGGCGGATGGGCTACAACAGCAGAAGACCCCACCGGGTACCACTCATCTCCACTACAAATAGGAAAAAGAGGCTACAATTTGCAAGAGCTCACCAAAATTGGACAGTTGAAGACTGGACAAATGTTGCCTGGTCTGATGAGTCTCGATTTCTGTTGAGACATTCAGATGGTAGAGTCAGAATTTGGCGTAAACAGAATGAGAACATGGATCCATCATGCCTTGTTACCACTGTGCAGGCTGGTGGTGGTGGTGTAATGGTGTGGGGGATGTTTTCTTGGCACACTTTAGGCCCCTTAGTGCCAATTGGGCATCATTTAAATCCCACGGCCTACCTGAGCATTGTTTCTGACCATGTCCATCCCTTTATGGCCACCATGTACCCATCCTCTGATGGCTACTTCCAGCAGGATAATGCACCATGTCACAAAGCTCGAATCATTTCAAATTGGTTTCTTGAACATGACAATGAGTTCACTGTACTAAAATGGCCCCCACATTCACCAGATCTCAACCCAATAGAGCATCTTTGGGATGTGGTGGAACGGGAGCTTTGTGCCCTGGATGTGCATCCCACAAATCTCCATCAACTGCAAGATGCTATCCTATCAATATGGGTCAACATTTCTAAAGAATGCTTTCAGCACCTTCTGGAATCAATGCCACGTAGAATTAAGGCAGTTCTGAAGGCGAAAGGGGGTCAAACACAGTATTAGTATGGTGTTCCTTATAATCCTCTAGGAGAGTATATATATATATATATATATATATATATATATATATATATATATATATATATATGTATGTGTGTGTGTGTGTGTGTGTGTATGTCTGTGTGTGTGTGTGTGTGTGCAGAGTGGGACATGGTCATGTGTCTCATTACAGTGACAACGGAGACGGGTAAAAATGTTTTACCAGAATTCTAAATTGTGTTCATTTGGTCCCTGTTTTGCTTTAATGACAGCATGCACTCAATCTGGTGTATGCAAGTTTGTGCAAAACCTGATGATTCATGTTATCCCAGCATGATTTTGGAATCCAAAGAAAATCTTTTGTGCTTCAATGGGATCTGACCTTTTGTACTACCTTTTGCATAGTGCAAAATCTTACATTATCTTTTAATTTTAAACTTTTCTTTGTTTTACATAAAAAAAAATAAATAAATAAAAATAAAATAAAAAAAAATCCTGACTTTCGGACCCCACCCTATTCATACAGTATGTACCAATATGTATATAAGCACAATTGCCCATGGCACAGTGCTCTCTTTGTTTACAGGAGATGAATAACTAGATAAAGGGATGCTGATCTTGTGTTTGCTGTGCACGGGAATGAGCAGCAGCTGTTAGTAGAGTGCAGATGGTGAGATATGGGCCTTTAAGAGCAGTGCATGAGAAGAGGGGTCTGAAGTTCAAGCTTGAGAGCTCTCTAGACACTTCAAAGCTTCTGGTGTGCCTAGGGTTGGGAGGGTTACTTTTAAATGTAATCCATTACAATACTGATGAATTAGTAAAAATGTAATCAGTAGCCTAATCCAGTTACCACAATAAGAAAGCAATGCAATCAGATTACTCTCAATTACTTTTGGATTACCTCAAATTAAGAGTTAAGTCAAGAGAAAAGCAAAATGATCTCAAATAATTAAAAATTTTCTTCTGGATGAAAACAACATGTTTCAATTATGATATGAATAATTTAGCTATTATTACACAGTATATAAGAAAAATATGCTGTATATTAATATAATGTTTCTTTAAATTATATGTCGGGTCCTTGTAAAATGACAGAATCTTCAAAGCTGTAAGGTATAAATTGTACTAAACTGTAATGTTGTTACACTTTTTTCATTTTGAAGAGACAAATGTTGAAATTTCCACCAAAATAATGCATTTTCTCTAGTGAACATTGCTATGAAATGTCTCTTTTAATAGTTTCACCTTGTTTGCATTGAGAGCACAATAGTGATGTGAGACATGTGTAGCTAGTGGCATTCCTGACACATGTGTCACAAGAGAAAACAAGAAGAAATTTTAAGCACGCATCTGTACCACTCTAAAGCAAGCAGCAGTCTATATCATTTTGTGTCAAGAGGATCTTGTGTTTCTTTTGATACAATGTAACAAAAAAATTGAAAGCCTGCACGTTTTCCTACTTTTTAAGAAATGTAATTGTAATCTGATTAAATAGTTTTTTTTTTTTACTGTAATTGACTACAGTTTTTGTATCCTGATTATGTAATGCCATTTCAAGTATTATGTAGGTACCCACGTCTGTGTCTCTCACGCAACTCAGGGTCTTAAATAGTATTTTTGAACCATTTAATGGTTCATACCATGCATTTTGTTATTATTACAACATTTGTTTACACTTATAATGCTAGTATTTTTATTTTTTTGCTCACATCAGTTCATTAAAATTGCATTTTTCTCTACTAATGGTTAGTTATTTGGGTTTTGGTTGGGGATTAGATTCAATAAAATAAGCATTTCTCTGCACTGTTTTATAACCTGTACAGCTGAAAATATTTATTTTTACAACTGGCTTATGGTACATTTCATGAATATAAATGGATGTCAAACTTGTTTATATGCTTTAAAACACTTGCCTCTTTAGCCTCTGGGGGCAGTGTTTTAAAATCCGATCAACGTATACCAATTTCTGCTAAACAAAAATCAGCACACAATTGCCGATTTTTATGTGAGATCAGGCTCCTTCAATATCATCTTATTTTAAGAGACAGTGCTGCATTTTGACAGGGTCAGAAAAAAACTCTATGCTAAGGATTAGACTGAAATGATTAGGGATCTTCTAAAAAATAAATGTCAGCCAATCTTTCTTAATGTTGTGATCATTTGGAAGGATATGCAGTGTGGCAGATCCTTCTCACAGCCAGGAACAACATATGGTTTGAACTTTCCCACATTTAACCCTTATCGTTAGTTCTTAATGAGTTTAGGTATAATAGTATTTTTCCTCTTTCCTCATTACTATTTCACCATGATGTGGTGGGCCAAGTTTTTGATCACCCAATTGGCATCACTGATACTTAAGCATGGATAGTGATGTGCTGATAGCTTCTATGATCTGCTTGTCAGAAAGTTCAGAACATGTAATTTTTGAAGTTTAGTTTTACTTTTAGGACTGACTAGGAAGTTAGAGGAGTTCTTAAAGTTACTACTATAAGTTTTCATAGTACATCGATCACATCGATCTCAAAATATCAAAGAAAATTATCACTTTGTATGCTTCTATGCACCAGTAAGAGTTAGGGGTCGGACTGGGAAGAGAAATTGGCCCAAAAGTTGTTAGTGGGGGGTGTCACTTTCCCTTTTTGCATATCGCTGCCCCCTTCGGCATATCGCGGCTCCCTTTTGTGGACCGTTCTGCATAATGAAGAGGCCCTAATTTAGCTTATCGCTGCCATTTGGCCCCGTTTCATGGCTGGCCCATCAGGACAAGTCCCGGATCTCCCAATGGCCAGTCTGAACCTGGTAAGAGTTAATGTTTAAGTTTCACAAAAGACATGTTTACAGTATCTCTAACTAAGAAAAGTGAACTTCTAATATTCAGATTTCAATGTTTTGTGATACAAAACCTCTTTTAAAAGTATTTTCAAAGCCTGCATGCAGAGTTCAGCATAGTATTATTCCTCACCCCTCCTGTTCCTGGAAAAATCACTCCTGCAGAGATTTGTGTGTGGTGTACTTGTCCCACAAGTGGTCCTGATTTGAACTGAAGGGCCTCACCCTTTGAAGAAGCCAAGTGCAAACTCCTGCCGAGTAGACAGTGCCCAACCCTGGCCTGCTCAGATACCCCCCAAAATTTTCTGGCTTCCTTCCTCACCTTTTTGAAACACCAGCCACAAATAGCCCCACACTTCATCACCATGCTCCAGGGACTAATCTGATTCGATTAAATTATATTAGCTATATAGATGTCATTTTTAATTTCTTACACGGTACGTAATTACATTTTTTCCTCATTACTTGGTGGAAACAATCATCACAGTAAAACAATTAGTGTTATTTAGTTGCATGATTTTGTCATAATTTAAAGCTCTGAAGTTTAAGCAACCTGTCTAAATATCTGTTAAAATAATTGTTAGATTTTTGTAGGCAAATAGCTGCGTGCCTGGGGATGTTGTGTTTTGTTTTCAGGCGTTTAAGACTCTGTCCATTAAACGTAGCTAGCCGTGATGTTTCAAGAATGTGTTGTGCGTGCTGGGTCTCTTGCCCAGTCTCATTTTAACAATCGAAAACCAAAGCGAAATATGAACCGGCCCATATGTCTCTCCTTCAATTCACCCGTGCCTCATAAAATAGACTCTCTCGCTGCATACCGAACTATCAACAACATCAATTACTCTGGGGAATCTGCTGTTCTTTCTTTGTACTTCACCTTTATCTGAAAGCTTTAAGTTCAGCACACATTCATTCAGAAAGGGTTAGTATTAGGGCTCTGATAAAATTAAAGAACAATGAGAAAATTTGTAAAGTTGAAAAGTATATCTAGCACAGTTTGCACCGTAAGCAATGGTAATACAAGGCCATGGTAGTGTGAGTCGGCATTCTGTTTAATTAAATGAGAATAAAATATGACTCTGGCATTTTGGAGTTTTTTAGATCTATCACTTATATAACTTCTCAAATTTTGTGCAGCATCTTAATAAGTTTGACACATCTCTATGTTTTGTTAGTTTGTGTATCAAATAATGAACCTGGCTAACGTGAGCTAGACTTCAGAGAGAACATTTATTTGACCAGTGTATGAAATGTAAATAGTTATGTAGTTATTTTGTCTGATTTGGGTGGTCTATATACATACTGTATATGTATGTGTATGTTTATCAAATTGTTGCAGCCTAACAGTTTATGTTCTAGGTGTTATTTCTCCTTTTTGTCATACTGCTCTTAGGGGATTTGGTTTATCCACATAGTTTCAGTACTGGATGCTCATTTTGCTTATTGGTCAATACAGCATTCCTGCAATGCTAAAATACACAAAATTGAAACAGCTATTATGCAAAACACTTGTTCATCTATTTAATACTGTAAAAGCAAGAAGGTATTAGGTTGTAGGCTGTGCTCTATTGTGAACATTAAATAAGGTTCTGAATCCAGGGTTGACATGCTTTTTAGCATTGACAACTGAATATTCTGAAAATTCTATCACACTTTCGTATTTGTATAATCCTGTGATCTTACTCAACTGTTCTGATATGGCTCAAGATCATGTCTAGTTATGACAGAATGAGTTTTCTCTTCATATTCGTATCTCCTCTTTTTGTTTTCAGCCTGATGAGTTAACGAATGCTCTGGAAATCAGTAATATCGTCTTCACCAGTCTATTTGCTCTGGAAATGCTTCTGAAAGTGCTGGTCTATGGTCCTTTCGGCTACATCAAGAACCCCTACAATATCTTTGATGGTATTATTGTTGTAATCAGGTAACCATGCTCCTCTTTATCCCTCTTAATAACATTTAAAGGTGTGTTAACCCTTAAATGCATGGGAATTTCACCAAATACATTTGCATATTTGGATCTTGAGAGACAATATCTATCAAAAATGGATCAACAAAATGCCCAGATATTTTCAAGACAATTAGAAAATAATCAAATAAAACTTCTGATACATTTTGATGTTTAAGTTTTTTATATATCAAAGGCACTTATTGAGTCTTAATTGATACGTAACTTACATAACTTTTACGTAACTTTTAATTGTACACAAAAATTATGAAAGTCATAAATTGTTTCTTCATCAAATAACAATATCAAATGTAAATCAAGTCAATAACTGAGAACAGCACCAACTTGAGTAAGAAATAGCTTATATATCATGTACTGTATGTTTACACGTATTTGGGGTACTTATAATTCACCATTGTTGCACAGAAAATCAATGTGATATAGTGTTTATTTGTATGAATAGATAACTAATTTCTCTTGTAATAATAATAATTAAAAAAATAGATATCCTGTTGTATTAAACTTGTGTGTATACCATTATAAATATATTTATTTTTTGTGCAGTTTATGAATGTTTTTTTTTTTATTTTTTTTTGTGTTACACTATTTATAATAGATATATTTAGGAATGTTAAAGAGGTGTAGTACAGAGGTACAGGGGGTGAAATGAGGTCCTGGGTCTGTTAAGACCTGAGGTACGTGTTTAGGGTTAATAACATTGATCTGTTTATTGACGTTCATCTTTTTTTCTGAAAATCTCAACAGTGACAGCCAGACAAAATGCAGCTATTTCTATGTGTTGGGACATCTGTTATATGTTCAGTCTGATGACTGTCATCTGTCATGATGAGTGCTTAAGTTTCACGTCCATTCACAATGTTTTTTTTTCTTTGATTTAAATTATACAAAGACGTTTTAATGCTCACAAACTTTGGCATATGTGGCATATGTGGCATATTGGCATTATGATGGGATTATGCATTTATTAATGGAATAGTTCACTCAAATATGAACATTCTGTCATCTTGTACTCACCTTAATGTCATTCTAAACCTGTATGCTTTTTTTTTTTCCTGAGCAGATATGTGCTGTATTCCAAGTCTTTCGAAGCCATATATAATATGTTTGAATGAGCAAAAGACTGACATTGCTGAAATCATTATTAACTGATTCACTTCCTACATATTTGTGAACCAATGCTGTTTTGGTGTCAGTGACATTAACACACCATTTTTAATCTGGACGTAGAGGTGGGCTAGACATGGACTTGGGCAGATTATAACTGAATATTGACTTACATTTTGCTCTTTTCCTCATGCAAAGCTATAGCAAGGCCTCAGAAAACTTGAAACATATGTTGGTCATATACTTTTTAGTGGTGCCTTTATGGTGTTTTTGACCTTTTTGGAGCCCCTGATAGCTGCATACAGTACCATTCTTCAAACGTTGTCCAGAATAAACAACAGCATACATGTTGATATATTTGTATATATACACATATTTGTCAGATAGTTTGTAAGATGTGTTTATATGTGTGTGTTACCAGTGTCTGGGAGATTGTTGGTCAGCAGGGAGGAGGTTTATCAGTGCTGAGGACTTTCAGGCTTATGCGGGTGTTGAAGTTGGTCCGCTTCATGCCCGCCCTGCAAAGGCAGCTGGTGGTCCTGATGAAGACAATGGACAATGTTGCTACCTTCTGCATGCTGCTTATGCTCTTCATATTCATTTTCAGGCAAGACAAGCTGCCAAATGATTTCATTTGCGTAGTTTAAATGGACATTCAACTCATTTATCTTTTATTTAAATAATATTGCAATGTGTTTTACAGTATTCTAGGCATGCACCTGTTTGGATGTAAATTCGGCTCTGAGAGAGATGGAGACACACTTCCTGACCGCAAGAACTTTGACTCTTTATTGTGGGCCATTGTTACAGTTTTTCAGGCAAGATTTCTCCATGCTGCACAATATGTAGTTTCAATCAGGCC
The DNA here is from genome assembly GCA_032164185.1 of Moxostoma hubbsi. Classification (NCBI taxonomy): domain Eukaryota; kingdom Metazoa; phylum Chordata; class Actinopteri; order Cypriniformes; family Catostomidae; genus Moxostoma; species Moxostoma hubbsi. Next base: position 15,353,019 of record JAVLUX010000035.1, on the reverse strand, counting down.
CCTTTTACACCTGGTATTAACACCGGCTGACCACTGATCTGCTCACCATATATGGATACCAGGTGTAAACAGGACCGCAGACTAACTGATACGATCATCTATGGTTGTGTATTTGTTGATGGTGTGTGTTTAATCTGCTCATGTTCATCAGATTTTGACTCAGGAGGACTGGAATAAGGTACTGTATAATGGAATGGCCTCCACCTCTCCTGTGGCTGCTCTATACTTCATCGCCCTCATGACTTTTGGAAACTATGTCCTGTTCAACCTCTTGGTGGCTATCTTAGTGGAGGGATTCCAGACAGAGGTAAAGTCAGCCTCGAACCTAACTGCTACATTTTAATTATATATTTTTTCCACAATTTGTTACCCTCTGCCCCCATCATTATTTTTATTTTTTTTGTGCTCTAGCAAATTGTAGCTTTAGCTTAAAGGAATAGTTCACAATAAAAATGTAATTTGCTGATAATTTACCATCCAAGATGTATCTCAGTTTCTTTCTTCATTAAAACAGAATTTAAGACTTTTAGGATTTAATTTCAAGCCTCTTCCTTTAAACAATGCAAGTGAATGTACTCGATTTTTTGACAGTCAAGTATATACTTTTTAACAACAAAATTTAACTTCTAGGTCACCCGTCACGTGGGGGAGGAGGCATGTAGTGCGACATTGTTTACATTGTTTTTTTATTATTATTTGGAAATTATATTTTATTTGATTTTATATTGTTTTGAAATTGTTTTGGACTGTTTTGGTGAACAGCATTAGTCTGTGCAAGTTTCTATTGTAAACACTGACGCGCTTAATGCCTCCTGGCTCCTCCTCCAAGTGATGTGTGAAAGAAAGAAACTCAGATATATCTTGGATGGCCTGAGGGTGAGTAAATTATTATCAAATTTACATTTTTGCATGAACTATTAATTTAAGGACCCCCATCAGCACTGCAAAAAAAAAAAAAAAAAAAAAAAAAATCTTGCAGCAAAAACAAATTATTGTCTCTTTTAAACCCGTATCATACTGGATATCATTAAGCATTATCAATATTCAAGTAAAGAATTGAAGAAATCTATCTCTGTCCTGTGTCTCCATATCTATCTATCTATCTATCTATCTATCTATCTATCTATCTATCTATCTATCTATCTATCTATCTATCTATCTATCTACACTCACTGACCACGTTATTAGGTACACCTGTACCTAAAAATGTACACCTAATTATTCATGCATTTATCTTATCAGCCAATCATGTGGAAGCAGTTCAATGCATAAAATCATGAGCTTCGATTCAGTATGGGTAATACAATTTGTTCTCAGTGATTTAAACCATGGCATGATTTTTGGTGCCAGACGGGCTGGTTTGAGTATTTCTGTAACTGCTGGTCTCCTGGGATTCTCACATTCAACAGTCTCTAAAGTTTACGCAGAATGGTACCAAAAACAAAAAAACATCCAGTGAGCGACAGCTGCAGATGGAAATGCCTTGTTGATGAGAGAGGTCTACGATGAATGGCTAGACTGGTTCGAACTGACAGATACTCAGATAATCCCTCTGTACAAGTGAGTAGAACATCATCTCAGAATGCACAACATGTCAATCCTTGAGATGAAGACCACATCCTGTTCCACTTTTGTCAGCCACTTGTGTCAACTGTGTACCTAAGCAGAAATTAAGATTCATCAGACCAGGCTATGTTTTTCCAGTCTTTAAATGTACAGATTTGGTGAGTCTGTGCCCACTGCAGCCTCATCTTTCTGTACTTGGCTGATAGAAGTGGAACCTGACATGGTCTTCTGATGTTGTAGCCCATTCGCCTCAAAGTTTGACATGTTGTGCGTTCTAAGATGTTATTATGCTCACTACAATTGAATAGAGGGGTTATCTAAATTACTGTAGCATTCCTATCAGCTCAAAGCAGTCTGGCCATTCTTCGTTGACCTCTCTCATTAACATGGCGTTTCCGTCCGCAGAATTGCTGTTCACTGAAAAATGCCAAGGTGAAAATCATAGAGATCACATTTTTCCCCATTCTGATGGTTGATATGAACATTAACTGAAGATCCTGACCCACGTCTGATATATTTTATGCACTGCACTGCTGCCATGCGATTGGCTGATTAGATAATCAAATGAATAAGTAGGTGTACAGGTGTTCCTAATAAAGTGGTTGGTGAGTGTATACTTGCACAAACCACTGAAGTTTATATACTAAATGTAAATAATTAAAATTTTATTGCAAATTGTGAGCCAAACATTGCTATAATATCATATCACAAGGTCCTTGCTGATTCCAACTCCTAGAATCTGTTGAAGTACCCCATGGGTAACATGTACCCCCGTGCGGGAATCACTGTTCTAACCCATTCTAGCACTTATCTCCCACCATCTCTTTCACTTCCATTCTCTCATTCTCATCTCCTATCCTCTTTTCTCCTCCATCTAATACTATTATTTATTCAGTGAGCTATGATGAGTTCCTTGTTCTGTGTGAGAGCAGTGTAATAGACATGTGCTTACTCTACACTCCTGCTCTGCTCACTGCATAGCACTCCCTCTCATTGTCTTTCCTTCATGCTTTTACTTTTTCCATGATCTTATGAGACAACCTATCTACCAATGCATAGCATCCATTCTTCTTTGACAGAAAGACAGGCACACACAAAAATATGGCCAGGCTGAAGATAAATGAAAGATATAAATGTTATATTTATGTATCATTTTGGGTGGAGAGGTTGTTTTTTACTGTCTGTTTGGAAGGAGACAAAAAAAAAATATGCAGGTTTGTGTGTATGCTGAGCACTGCGCAAGCATCTTGGATATGATCACTTCTCTTTCTTTGACATGAGGTATGATGAGGTACTTATTTTATCGAATAGATTTTATATGAGAAAAGACAGCTTATTGACTCTTGATTGGCTTTATAATAAAGGATGTATAATAGTTTTTGTTATTTGACGATACATTTTACTGTAAATCTAAGACAGAATACATTTATTTTTAACTCTGTTCATATGGAAGATTCTAAAAACCCCATGAAATCACTTGACGAGCACAGTCTTGTGTTTATGTATTTCCATTTGAAACAGAAAGTTTGTGTTTGACATCAAAGTGCTCATCCATTTATTTATTTATTTTATATAGCCTGTACTAGCCTTTAGTTACATCACAGCGATGAACTAGTTGCTAATCGGTTACAGGCAGGGCTGGAAATGTGGGGGAATTGGGGGGAGTGGAGTTCACAGAGTGAATTTTGTAGGGGAACAGTGTTTCCGTTTAACTGGCTACATTTGTTATGGGAATAAAGAGTGTTTCTATCTTTTCTCCACTAAATAGCATGGGATCTTCTGCATCTGTTGTTGCACAACGTTGACTGTGAATGGCCTGAACACATTCACGCAACAGATCGACAGGTGCACACGAAATCCACGGCAACCGATCCACGCATGCTCACAACGAAGCCACATGTGCATCATTTAAGAATCCACTCACCAGAAGAATGCACAAATATACGGTTTACTTTGCTCACAATGCAATCCACAAGTACAGAATTGTAGGCCTGTGTGTAATTTAATGCACAAATAAATTGAGCCATTTGTATTGTTATTCTTCTTTAAGAATGTCTGTTCTGCAGTCCCCGTGACCCTGTACACAGGATAAGCGGTTGACGATGGATGGATGGATGGATGGATGTTCTGCAGTCTTGACATACATATGTGCACAATGGGGCCGAGGTTTAGCATTGCTGACAGCAAATGCCCATTCATTTAAATGAAGGGATATATCCAGTGAAATATATAATTCCAGAATGTTCAGTTTTGACAAAGAATTTTCTTTTCTCAAGACTACTGTTGTTATAGATTACAGAGATATCATCTCTAAACTGTTTATATATATATATATATATATATATATATATATATATATATATATATATATATATATATATAAAAGTGAATTTGTATCCATGATGGCAAGGCTCAATTTTCAGCTACCATTACTCCAGTCTGCTTAGAAAATAATTTGTCACATAATCCTTAAGAAATCATTTAATATGTTAATTTAGTACTAAAGTAGCATTACTTTTTGTTAGAATGGTTAAAATTGTTGTGCTTCTTAATGATGGAAATCACAATATAGTGTCTTTTTCCAGCTGAGGTGTTGAGTATACTTGCATTTTTAGTAAAAGTTACTTTACACTTGCAAGTCAAATTTCAGTTAGAAAACTAGCCAAAAGGTAACACATTTCTCCTCAGATTCATCAATCTATTGTTCTTTTGAGAAATGAAGACTCTTCCATGCACTTATTTTTTGAAAGAAAAAAACATTTTATTTTGAAAAAATGAAACAAACTTTAGCTTATCGGGACAGACAGAGAAGTGGACAACCCAGATGCACAACAACAAGAATACCAAAAAAAGACTCCTAAACTAGCAGCTTTAATTAACAGTATATGCCGAACACTTTTGACGATTCTTGGATGAATAGAAAGTTTGAAGAACACATCATTTATTTTAAAATAAATAATACATTTTTATATTACAAATGCCTTTACTGTAATTTTTCAATTATTTTCAGTAAATTTAACGTATTCTCTGTGAACAAAGCACTGTGTCTATCAAAGCTGATAGACTCCAATACTGCTTTCAAGATTTATTGAAAAATCTTTCAGTGTTTAAGGTTAATTTAAGTGAATTATTTGTTAGAAAAATAGACTGGTCAATCATAAAAAAAATAAATAAAAAAATTGTGACACCTCATTAGAGCAACAACATAAGCAATAAATGAAGATCCAATATCAATTAGATTTATCTGCGTAATGGCAGTGAATGGGAAAGTTATAAGTGTGACTGAAAAGCCAGAGAGTTTTGGTCTACTTGAGATGAGTTATTTTCTGGATGAAGCTCAATTCTTCTTCCCTTTATTCTTCTCTAAAAGATGAGCGTGTGCTAATGTGCCCGCCTGCCAGCCAAAAATAGCTTTCATAGTGCATCATGGCAGCTAAGAGGAAATTATGTTAGATACTCAGAACCCTGAAAAATATAAAGAATGAGAAAATAAAAACTCTCCACTCCTAAATAAAAGAGGTTAACATGCACTCTGCTGAACCCTTTTACCTTTTCCTTAGCTAAGTGTATACTTAATGGAATAGTTATCCCAAAAATGAAAATTATATCATCATTTAGTCACATTCATTCCAAACCTAGAATACTTCTCTCTTCTCTACCGTCTGTACCTTTTGTGTTCCACAGAAGATAGAAAGTCATAAAGGATTAGAACAATATGTGGGTGAATTAAAAAGAATGAATAGATTTTCATTTTTGAGTGATCTATTCCTTTGTACATTCATAAATGCATCAGATAATATAATATCTTCCCAGTTGATCTAATGCCAAGCAGAATGCCAAGTTTTTATCTTGATCTGTCTTAGATCTGACAGAAAAAATATTGGCTTAATATTTTAACCTAACATGCTTTTTTGAAAACATGTTTATTTTTAGTTGGTCGAACTTTTCAGTCCGCCAGGATTGCTGAGGAAACCTAAAGCTGAATAACGTGTGTAAAACAGAGAGATCAAGGGCCGGGACAAGTGTTCCTCCAACAGCACAATGTCCCCTCCACTTCTCAAAGCAAATAGCTTCTTGTAAAGAGGTTCACCTGGTCAGACTAGCATGTCAATCTATAAACCTATTACCTGGTCCATGTAGATTATTGATTCAAAGCTGTTTTTTGTTTTTTGGGTATTAAGATTTTTTTTTTCCATTTTGTACTGCCAATTAAATCAATTAATTTGAAATCTTATTTTGTCCCAAAGCAGAGTTCCATTTTCTTTATACACTGATGAGCCAAAACTTTATGACTACATGTCTATTATGCTATTGGCTGAAGCATGGACTCTACTAGACCCTTGAAGGTGTCCTGTGGTATCTGGCACCAAGACATTTGCAGCAGATCCTTCAAGTCCTGTAAATTGCAAGGTTGAGCCACCATGGATTTGACTTGTTGGTCTAGCACATCCCAGTGATGCTCAATCGGATTAAAATCTGGGGAATTTGGAGGCCAGGGCAACACCTTGAACTCTTCATCATATTCCTCAAACCATTCCGGAAAAATGTGTGAAAGGGCACATTATTCTGGTAAAAGAGACAACTGCCATCAGGGAATACCATTGACATGAAGAGGTGTATCTGGTCTGCAACAATGTTTAGGTAGGAGGCATTTGTCAAATTGTTGCCTACGTGAATGGCCGGACCCAGGGTATCCCAGCAGAACATTGCCTAGAGCATCAAACTCCCTCCAATGGCTTGTCGCCTTCCCACAGTGCATCCTGGTGCCATCACTTCCCCAGGTAAAGGACACACACACATACATAGAATCCACGTGATGTAAAAGAAAATGGGATTCATCGGACCAGGCCATTAACATTTTCGGTGACATGTGCCACAGTAGACCTTCTGTTGATTCAGACCAGACAGGATAGCCTTTGTTGCCCTTGTGCATCGATGAGCCTTGGGTGCCCAACATTTGGTTTGTCCCTCCTCGGACCACTCTCGGTAGGTACTCACCACTGCTGACCGGGAGCACCACACAAGCCTTGATATTTCAGAGATACTCTTATCCAATCGTCTGGACACAGCAATTTGGCCCTTGTCAAAGTTGCAAAGGTCTTTACTCCTGCCCATTTCTCCTTCATTCAACACGTTGACTACATGTATTGATTGTTCACTTACCATCTAATCTACCCACTCCTTGACATGTGGCCTTGTTGGGAGATGATCAACATTATTTACTTCAACTGTGAGTGGTCATAATTTTTGGGCCCATCGGGGTGTGTGTGTGTGTGTGTGTATACATATAGCACGAAAGCCTCCATTCCTCAAAACAATGATTGATTGACGAGTTTCTTTTTAGCCATTTATGACCTTATATTGACCTCAAGACATGCCAGTCTATTGCATGTTGTGGCAGCTCAAAAATAAACACAAAGACTATGATAAGCTTAATTTAATGAAACAAATAGCTTTCATATGTGTTTGATATAATGGCAAGTGATTTTCTAGGAAATAGGGCCTGTCTAGAATTTTTCAAAAAATACTTTTTTCAAATAGTGCTTTTTTTTAATTTTTTTTATTTTTTATCAGTAATGTACTGACTATACTTTGTGATCAGTTGAATGCCACTTTGGTGAATTAAACTAAAAACAAACTATTTATAACTCAAATCCTTATTTAGATCTCAACATCTATTTTACGTCATCACCTACAGTCTTTTTTTCCCACTGGTTGAATTCATTGACTTACTCTGACAGGCTCACAGCCAGAATAATTCAATATATGTTATCTTCAAGGACCTGAAGTTTTAAATGAGATTTCATCAATTTCAGCTAATAAAAGTACTACCAGTTGCAGCATTAACTATTGATTGGGGATTGCTCTTATACTGATAATGGTTTTGCATTGAGACTATCGATTCTCACATAAAAATATCAGTCCTACGTGTTTGTTTTTGTTTTAGTTGTCTTTTATTACTTATTTAGAGTGAAAATTAATGTAGCACGAATTTACAACTCATAATTTTTGATATGGAAAATCCATTAGCTTTAATATGGAAAAAGAATATATATATATATATATATATATATATATATATATATATATATATATATATATATATATATATATATTAATTTTAGCAAATAGTGTGTATTTCTCATTTCACTCATTTTAACACACACAGAAATGCTGAAACTTTACAGTTGCAAACAGCACTCATTCAGAAACATCATCTGAAGTTGTTTCACACTAAATGATAAATCTACACTGTAAAGTACAGTTATTATAATGGTTGATGTTTGTTATTTGAAGTTTATTTAAATGATCTGTAGTTGTTAATAAAATATAAACAAAAGAAAAAATATTTGCAGTGCTGGGCAGTAGCAGATTACATGTAACATGATTACGTATGAAAAAAAGTACTTGTAATTCAATTAAATTGGATTACATGATTACATATTAATCAGGTAACAGCAATAAATTGCTTATAATTTATTTATCTCCCTAATTATTATTCTTCTTTTTTTAAAATAATTTTAATTGTTCATTCTAAATGAGCCTACCACTGATAAACGTTCTGTAAGACTTTGAGTGTTTTCAGAAGAGAGGGGGAGGGTTGTGGAGTTGCACACAGACCTGATACTAGATGCTAGACAGGTGGCTATAATTACACTAAAGATGGAGCAGTCTCACTCAGCATTTGACTACTAAATTTGCAAAAAAATAATGTAACTTTTATGAGACAGTGCAAAAACCTTTCTGTGCAATGTAAACTCTGCCTAAAATTGTATATCCTTTCCACGGCAAACGATCGCATGTCAAATCTAAAAATAAAAGCATTTGAAGGTGTGCTCGCATTTTTACTTGCATATCTAACAAACTCTTGACAAACACATTTTAAAATGCACATATACAAGTATTTTATCTTCACAATGTAATCCACACATAAAGGCAGAGCCGATGCATTAGTACGGTAAATTTAGTTTTAGTTTCGCAAATTGATTTTGTACTCTGCTAAATGCACTTTTGCCTTTGTGATAAATTTTGAGACTGCTATTTGCAACATTGACTCACAAATAAGACTGGTCTGACTGGTTAGCACACATGGTGTTTGTAGTCTTGTGTAGTCAGACCTATGACTAAGGCATAGATCTAGGGTCTATAGACACTTCAGTTGGCCAAAAACCGCCCATTTAGACAGCGAAAGACATCTAACTGGTAGATAAAGCAACCAATCACAGATGGTTTTGCCATAATGGGGTGTTTAGTGGTGTGGTTATCGGATATGCATCATACCATAATAAAAGACAGACATGGGGTGAAAAAAAAATTATTTAATGGTGCACGAGTCTCCACGAGCAATTGCACAGAAAACACATGGGAGAATAGCAGACAATGTGCAGAGGGTCTAAACACTGCACAGGATTATAGAATTATAATCATTATAGAAAATTTTACAGACATAAATATGTAAACAAACTTTGGCAAATTCTGCATTTATTTCATCCTCAAAAGCACTCATTCTATCAAAATGGTACCTTGTGAATAAAACTCGGCTTCCAGGTAGACTTATGAAATGTCCTGTGTCCTCTACTCACAGAAGATCAATCGAACCAGTCAGTCTGATTTGATTGAGAAAGCCGTTTTGCAATTTTGTGTGCTATAAGCATCAGACGTTTAGTACACGGACTGTGGGCAGTTTCGTGGGCATGCATTCTGATGCTAAGACTATGGTGTCTGTAATGTTGGAATTCCTGGAGTACAACCACTTTACTTAATTCACCCAGGGGCACCAATCCATAATTCTTGAAACTCTCCCATGAGAAATGCCTATTAAACTCAAACATATTGCAGTCTGTTATAAATGGAGGGCCTAGAACTCTATCAGCAACATGGGGGAAACTTCCTTCATATATTTACACCATGTTAATACATTTGTGATTCATGCTTCTGAATTTATGGATAAAAGCACCACTCAAACTATTAGATCATGCCTTCTCATGACAAATAATTATGCAAGTAACTATTTACTGCTGATGTAAAACTGAAATACTATGTCTACATCATATCCAATGACTTTCACTAATCATTGATTTTTGGAAGTCTTGGCAAATTTAAATTATAACCTGGAAGAATATAGTTTGTTGACAAACTTTAGGTTGGCTTGAAAAAGCCTGGTCTGAAAGTTTAACATAGATAGATAGATAGATAGATAGATAGATAGATAGATAGAGGCCGGCACTGAATCAGCTGATCAGTGGGATAGCAAGATAAAGGTGAGCCGGAGACACCAGTTCGAGAGAGAAAGAGAGACACGCGGCATGCGTGTGTTTGTTTATGTTGAGTTTGATATTAAAGTTTACTTTTACTGTTCATCCAGTTCCTGCCTCCTCCTTGCCCATTCTTTTATTGTTACACATACATATTAGGAAACATTTTGTTTTTGTGTTTTATGACCATATTTTTATGGATATTATGGAAATACATTTTTGATATTAGATACAAAAATAAAATGTTTGGTGTCTCCAAACAAGATTGAGATTCAGGATCCTCAATACTTCTAGCTACTATACTTACTATACAGACCATGATCACAGCCTAAACTCCACCCAAAATGTATAACATTTGCATGATGCACTTCAATAGAGGTATGAAGTAAAATTATTAAGTCTAAATCCTCATGATTTGTATTTATTTTTCTAAAACCTATTCTTGTTTGTGCTATTCTTCTTTTTATCTTACATTTCCATTCTGTGTGGTAAAATCCTAACACATGTCCGTTTAGGAAATCACCAAGAGGGAGGATTTTCATGGCCAGCTGAGCTGTATTCAGCTGCCAGTAGACTCAGGGGTATGTAGCACTTTGCATGATGTAACCTAGTGAGACTAACCTGGAGGACCCCGGCGTTTGTGGACATTGTCACTTGTGATTGTTTTTTCATAGAAGCAGACTTGACTCAAAGTCTTTCTTCAGGTTCACTTGCTCAATGCCTGGCAGCAAAGTACAAACCTTGAAGAGCCTCATTCTTTATTTTATCTAGCTGAAATTATGTGTTTGGACTCATGGAAAGCCTCAGTGAAATCAGAAAAAGCTCGACAGACTGTTGTGCAAAATCAGAAAAGGAAACTGGAAAGTCCTTTTGAATAGATTTTTACACTGCAGGATTTTTTTTTTTTTTTTTTTTGTTTAACTACCTTCCTGGAAAGAAAATTGCTTAACTGGCCTGAGCTAGTTGGTGGGTCTTTACTGGTTTAAGCTAGTCTAGCTGGTCCCCCAGCTTTGCCAAACTTGTTTTTCAGCTAGTCTATTTCTGCTTGAGCACCCTGGCCAGTATACAATTGCCCAAAATCAACAAACACATCAGCCTGACGAGGATGGGAGACCATCAGACCAGCCTAGGCTTTTTTTTTTCTTGCATGACTCTTTTAAAGTTCTATTAAAATAATCATCTGCTCAGACTGGTAGTTTAACTGTTGAAAAAAACTAAAAAAAAAAAAAAAAGTCCATTCAATGAGCCAGAGCTGCGTAGAAGCACTTGACCCTGTTGAGGAGACTCTGTCTGTTTGTGTTCCTGAACATCACATCCTGTATTTGTTTTCATTTATGCAGCTGTGGTAGGTGACATCTGCAGTGGAAGGGCACAAAATGAAAAGCACCAATATCAGTTGAACTTGTCACTGGCAACTTACACCTTTCAGTCCTTCACCTCAATTAAACATACCTAAACCTCTCTTCCGGTCCTTCCTCAGGAGCTATTAGCCCATCTCATGTCAAAACATGCCTGAAATGTCTCTATCTGAAAGGTTGCCCAAGCCAAGCAGAATTCCCAAAGACCTGTGATTTTTAAGAAGCAGTTGCACAGCAACCTAACATTTTAATTGACTGTACAGACCCTATAGACTTTCTTTCACACCTTCTACCTGTGTTTTTACCCACAGTCTGATAGAAAGGGTCCCTGCATAGACCAGCTTAAATTTACATGCTGGTCAAACACAACATATACTGATAATTAGCAATACTCTTATTTTCAGCTAGTGTTAAATAGCTAATAGGTTTTACTAGTTTGCTTGCCAAAATGGCAATGGTAGTTCATTCAGCCAGTAGATACAATGGCCAGTGTCTTACTGTTTTGCTACCTCTTTTTTGCTCAGAAAGGCAATGTTGGAGTGAGGATAGCCAAGCCCAACCAGACAATGCAGTGAGTAACAGTGAGTGCTGATGCTAAGCTAACAGCTAATTGCAGAAGGTGGTGGCCTGCTACTGAAAATGCTTTGTTGTGCCTTCCTGCCAAGTTCAACCTATCACAGCTGTGTTATGGTTTACTGTTCACTGTTTAGAGGAGCTAGGGGTCCATTTCCTGTCTTGACTTACAGAGTTTGACTACAGTGACTCCATTTCAAGTTTTGTTTTTGTTGCCTTAGTAACTTGTATGGTATTGTGTTATGGTCCTATTCACTGTTTTTGTTCATGATGTGAATTAACTGTAGTTCGGTTATGTTGTGTTTAGTATTCCTTAACTCTCATTCCCCTTCTGTCACTCACTCAATATTGTGTCGATGTAGTATCACTCGGGTCTCTCTTGAGAGGCTCAGATATCTCTTATCTTTGAGGAAAGGATAATGAGAATTAAGAGAAAGTTTTCATGCCCCTCCCCTGGATATATGGGTATAAAAGGAGGGAATCATGCATCTGTTCAGACATATTTTTTCTGAGCGGTTGTGTTTCAGCGAGCTGAGTAAAACCCACTGCTGTTCCACTCACCTCTTAAGAGCATACGCTGTTGGAAGTCCACCAGGCCAAAGCGCTAAGAGATATGCACTTGGGTAGTCCTGGTCCTGATGTACTGCAGGAACTGTGATCGGTGACCGACCTCGCACTCCGGGCCATGAAGGTCACAGCGTATGCACTCGGACAGACGTTGGCCACCCTCATGGCCCAGGAACGCCATCTGTGGCTGAATCTAGTCGAGATGCCGGACCCCCTACAAGGCTCGCTTTCTCAATGCCCCCATCTCCCAGATCGGCCTATTCGGCGACACCGTAGAGGGCTTTACCCAGCAGTTCTTGACAGTGAAGAAACAGACAGAGACCATTCAACACATCTTGTCCCGCCGCAACTCAATATCTCGCATTCCTTCTGCTCGCAGAGGGTGTCCCCCTGCGGTGGTGAAACCCCAGCCAGCTCCACCCCAGCCCGGGCCCAGCACCCCCAGAGCTCCCCACAGGAAGCGGACGCCCCTGTCTCACCACAGGGCAACACAGGGAGAGAGATGTCTCCCATGGTGCCGGTATCCAGACCACTCCATTCTCTGGTGGAGGGCTGGGTAGAGAATAATTTGTCTCCTTTCCATTGCTTGCCACACCCCCAATGGGCTGCGGTACCCATGTTGTCGCAAAAGAAGCAGTTTCTTCACTCCCTGTGTCACTTAGCCGGTGCCCACAAACGGCATTCTCATGGCGATCAGACACCGAGCACTTGCAGTCGGGCTCCCATTAACGCGGACCCTCCGCCTTCACGTGCCCAACTCATGCACCACACTCGCAAGTCGGGCTGGTAGGTTGTGACGAGTCTAGAGGTCCTCAGCACAACCATCTTGGGATGAAGCAATGCTCACCAACGTGACGTCGCCTGCTCCACCCCACCGCGAGGCCCCACCTACAGGTATGTCACATGTGATCGTCCCCTTAGTGCCCCTCGCCCGGAGCTTGGATGCATGGTTTACGCTTTCCAACCCTTCGCAGTGGCTGGCCAGGACCATCCGACTTGGCTACGTGATTCAGTTCGCCAGGCACCCGCCCATTTCAGTGTCGTCCGCATAACCTTGGTGCAGGGCTAAAACGCCTCCACCCAGCATGCGGATATCGCAACCCTTCTGTGCAAGGACGTGATAGAGCCTGTCCCTCCAGCCGAGATGGAGAAGGGTTTCTACGGCCCTTACTCCATCGTACCCAAGAAAGTTGGTGGGTTGTGGCCAATCTTGGACCTGTATGTTCTGAACTGGGCCTTGCAGAGTCACGTTCAAAATGCTGACGGAGAAGCGTACTCTGACATGCATCCAGCATCAAGATTTGATTGTGGCGGTAGACCTGAAGGATCAATACTATCACATCTCAATATTAACCCATCACAGACCCTTTCTATGGTTTGCTTTCGACGGCCATGCGTATTAGTGCAAGGTCCTCCCCTTTGGTCTGTCCCTGTTCCCTCGCATCTTCATGAAAGTCGCAGAGGCAGCTCTTGCCCCATTAAGGGAAGTGGGCATTCACGTACATTCACGTAACTACCTCAATGATTGGCTAAACTTAGCACACTCTTGACAGTTGCTTTGTTTGCACGGGGACCTGATGCTCAGCAATTTAGGGCTTCGGGTCAACTGGGAAAAGAGTAAGCTCTCCCCGGTTCAGATCATCTCTTTTCTCGGAGAGTCAGTCTCAATGACAGCACGCCTCACGAGTGAGCACGCACAGTTTGTTCTGAACTGCCTGAGTTCGTTCAGACCAGGCACAGCAGTTCCACTGAAAAAATTTCAGAGGCTCCTGGGGCATATGGCATCCTCAGCGACAGTCGCGCCACTCGTGTTGATGCATATGAGACCGCTTCAGCACTGGCCTCAGCCTCGAGTCCTGAGATGGGCACGGTGTCACAGCACATACCGTGTGACCCTTACCCCTTCCTGCCGGCACTTATTCAGCCCTTGGACAGACCTCTGTTTTCTATGGACAGGAGTCTCCCTACAGCAAGTGTTTAGATGCGTTGTAGTTACTACGGATGCCTTCCAGTTGGGCTGGGGTGCCGTGTGCAACTGGCACACTGCTGCTGGCTCCTGGATGGGGCCCTGGCTGGGTTGGCTGCCTAGAGTTGCCAGCTGTATTTCATGCCCTGTGCAGATTTCTGCCATTGATCCATGGCAAGCATGTGTTGATTTGCTTAAACAACACAGTGACACTAGCGACTATAAATTGCCAGGTGTTTGTTCTCACCGCATGTCGCAACTCGTCCGCCATCTCCTCCTTTGGAGTCACCTAAACACCTCAGCGGACGTGCTGTCACTTCAGATAGTGCTCAGCATAGAGTGGAGACTAAGTAATAAAAGAGATAAATAGAGAACAAGTAATTCTCGTGGCCCCGACTGGCCCACTCGGACTTCACCACACCTATTTGGATCACACGCAGAGCTTTAGACACTCTGAGCAGCTCTTTGTCTGCTTTGGTGGACAGCGGAAAGGGAACGCTGTCTCCAAACAGAGGCTTGCCCACTGGATCGTGGATGCCATTGCATTGGCCTACCAGTCCCATGCCGTGCCCACCCTCTTGCAGGTTCGAGCACATCCTCGTGGGCACTGGCCAATGGCACCTCTCCAGCAGACATCTGCAGAGCAGTGGGCTGGGCAACACCCAAAACCTTCGCGAGATTTTGCAATCTCCGAGTTGAGCCGGTCTCGTCACATGTTTTGACAGGTCCGAACATGTAGAATTCGGTAATACAGTGACAACAGCTGGCCGGGTGTATCGCTTGCGCATAGCCCCTTTCTCCTCTCCTGAGGCGAAGACGTGTTCTCTACTCTCCCAGTCGAGTTCACAAGTCATAGACCCTAGGTGTCCTTCCTCCCTTGCCATCTGGCTCTGAATTCAGCAGAGGATGTTCGCAGCCAGACCCACGACAGGCACCGACTTCCTGCGCTGGAATAGGTGCTCCACAGGTTGTGATTATTCCAATATCCCCTGTGATGTATTTTCCGCAGGAAGGTCCCCCTATCGGCGGACCCACGTCTCCTTTGGGCAGAGCTCCCTCTGCCCCCCGGTCGCTGTGTTTGTAGAGCTCCTCCCCGTCGAGGTAGGACATAACACAGCGCCACTTCCATGTGTGGCTGGTAAGCCCATTTGACGTATTTGCCACATGTTAACCTCCCCTGTTGGGCATGATGTGGTCTCCGTGGGGTCTTTTCCCCCTGAAAGTATAGGATTGGAAAAGAATGCCTTCCCCGATGCGTGTTATAGTGTTAGATGGCCTCAGCTCAAAACCTGTCTGAACAGATGCACGATCCCCTCCTTTTATACCCGTATGTCCGTGGGAGGGGCATGCAAATTCTGTTCGCCAATTCTCATTGGCCTTTTCTCAAAGATAAGAGGTAACCGAGGCTCTCAAGAGAAACCCTGAGTGTCACTACATCGGCATAACGTTTCGTTCCCTCCATCAGGGATAATGCTTTTATAATTTTTTTAACTTTATTTTATTTTTTTTTATTTTTTTCAGAGACAGAAATTCATAAAGCTTTCATTAAGGACTTGATGCTAAAAAGTGAAGCCAGTAGGGTACATTTTTTGTAGGTCCAGAGTTTGGTCAAAATAGTCACCACTGCGCCTCATCTCTCTTGCTCTTTCACCCTTAATACCAAGGATGTAACCAAACATTAAAATCAGGGCTACCAAATGTAAAAGTATCGATCTATTAATCGATCTTTTAAAAACCCAGATTGACTGACTACTCTGAATATTGGGGTTGACCCAGTTTTCAATGTTTATAATGGTTATAGCCCTAATGCATTGCAAAATAATATTTTTGGCATAAGTATATGTCATAATAATGATGGCATTTTCTCATCCAGTCCCCACAAGATGAAAAAGGGCAATACTCTTAATCCTTCTTGTGGCAGGGAGGAGGGTGGGGCCGGGTCGTGATGCTGCAGACCCGGCCCCTAATCAGGCTAATAAAGCCCTGGAGAGGGATAAAGGCAACTGGAGGTGGCAGTTCGAGAGAGAGAGAGTGTTATGGGCAGCTGCCCTGCATAAAATGGTTTTATAAAATGATTATTTATATTGTCAAGTCGGTTCTCACCTCCTCCTTTCCATTGAGCTTTGTTACACTCCTGCACTTTGATTTTATTTAAATTGCAATCACTGTTTAACCCCTATGGTCAAATTGAGAGAAGAGACAGATAGTGAGACATAGAGAGCAAAGGACCAAAGTCCTCATCCAGTGGTCTCTATTTGACTAACTACCCAGCGTTGAAGTTCTGTGCTGGACCGCACTGAAAAACTCTAGACATGATACTGTTTTAAAGACCCAGTAGTGGAGATGAGGATGATATAAGCCAAACAATAAGATGACCCCTCAGATAAAAATAGCAGTGTTTATTTCTCCAGCCTGATCATCGCAAGTGCTCTACTGGTGCCGATTCTCCATTTGAGCTGAGCAAAAAAAAACACACGTTCACCCGCATGCGGATATGTTAATATAGGAGATGGTCTGACCATGAATCATAAATAAAGAATCATAAAATACATTTAACACATATTTAGCTCTAAATTGACAAATGGTTAATACAATCATTGTGTTTTCAGAGTGGTGGAGCAATCTGGTACTGTCAAATGCATGCAGACACTGTGTTTTCTGTGGTTTACCCCATCAAGTATGTCTCTCCTGTAGATTCCAGTCACCCTATGGTCTTTTTCGAAGGCTACTGGGATAGGGAGACCACACCCATGCCCACCTGCTTGTCACTTTCTCTTCAATCATTCCCTATTCCAACACCAATGCCTGGCATTTGACATCAGTTTTCTTCCTCATTTGATAAAGGGTGATACCTCAAAGACAGACTCTGAAGTGGATATCTATGCACAAAGCTTCGATGATGTTTCTGGACATAAAAGGGAACCATCTGCCTCATCTGGTGAGACCCATAGAAGAACATGGCATATTGTCACATAATTTATGCCGAGTAAAATTTTAAAAAATATTGTTTGAATTGGATGGTTTTATTTAAGGTATTAAAGTAATGATATGTGAGAATTTTTGGTTATATTAATGATAGTAAAAAAAGGAAAGAAAACCATAAAAATCATGAAAATAATGTGACGGTTAATAGCTTAGCTTGCTTAGTTTTCTTTATGATTTTTTTTATTTGGGATAAAACATGACTTTATCTACCCATTTCTTTGTAAATTTCAACCTTAAATACCAGATACACTTTTACCATTTAAACTGCGTAGTTATTCTTACATGATGCACCATGACATTATTTAAGATTAAAGGCTTTCTGAAACATTAATGCTTAAAATGGTACCAAATGCATATTTACGCTGTCTTGTTTTGTAAATTTAGTTTTCATGTTGAGCATATTTAATTGTCCCTTCATTTCTGTTCATCCAGTTGTGCCCATCAACGGTCATGTCGACCTAAAGACCAGCCTGACACCTCCTCTCATCACTCATACGGCTGCGACACCCATGCCCATTCCCAAGATATCAGGAGATCCAGCACTTGACTATGAGTCTCGCAGAGGGAGCAATGTCTCCATGGATCCCAGTGACCAAGATAAGTCTCCGGTTAGTAACTGCTGCTCTCTGTCATTGCAGAGAATGTCAAGAAAACTAAAGTCTTGTTGTTGTTGACTATATTATTTTCTTTCCTTTAAGTGGTCATGTAAAAGTAGACTTAAAGTTGATTAAATACAAATACTGCTGCATTTTTGTATTCTTATCTAATCTTTTGCATATTGGCTTTGTTCAGACCAACAACAAAACTAAAAAAAAACTCAAAACCAAAGATTTTTTGGTATACTGTATCTGATTCAAATTGCTTTATTTGTTTGTACACTGTGTGATCTTATTTAATCATTTGTAAGGTTTTCAGACAAAAAGTTTTGAATGGAAAAAAAAAATCTGATTTATATGGAGTGTGAACAAGCCTTAACCCTGCTGAAAAAAAAAATACAACTTAAACCAATCTAGGATGGTCTGCTGATCTTAGCTGGTCTCCTAAACGGGTCAGGCTGGCCTGTTTGCTGGTTTCAGAGTTTGTTTGTTTTTTTACATTAGCATTTTTCAGCTGGACAGACTAGCTGGCCAGCCAGCTAAGCAACAGCTTAGCCAGGCTGGGAGACTAGCATGGTCAGCAAAGACTAGCTCCAAACCAGCTAAGACCACCAAACCAGTTTAAGCATTTTCAACAAGGAATGCATGATGTAATCACAATATGAGAGTGACATGCTCTCCCCGTCACCCTGCAGTCGATTGCACGGAGCTCCCCTAATGCCCCCTGGAGTTCCGCTAGCAGCTGGAACAGCAGGCGCTCCAGCTGGAACAGCCTCGGCCGAGCCCCCAGCCTCAAGAAGCAAAAGAAACAGTCTGGTGAACGGCGGTCCTTGCTTTCTGGTGACGGCCAGTCCAGTTCGGATGAGGGTGATGCTGGAGAGAGCAGGGGTGGAGGGGGTATGTCTGAGGGCGATGAGTCCTCCCTTGCCAGGACAGACTCACTGGGCCAGAGGCCTCGGCACAGGCGTGTGGAGTCCCTGGAGACCCGCAGCTCTTTTGATCTGCCTCCAGACACCCTGCAGGTGCCATACATGCATCGCTCTGCCAGCATACACAGTGCCCGGCCACCCAGCTTCCTTAGCAACGGCAAGAGTTCCTGTTCTGCAGCCAGCGCACAACTCTCTCTAGACGAGCATCACAGTGAGGATGATAATACAGATGATGAAGGAAACCTGGTGAGAAAGAAATCAAAACTTGTTGTATTACTGTTCTTCAATAGATTCATCACAAGATTCTAGAGTAATAGTACTTTTGTATCTTTTAATACCAAAAAAGTAAGTTGATGTTTATATAATTTCATATGGTCATTCTTCTTGCAGAGTCGCAAGGCACGTCTCTATCGCTGGTTGGATCATAAGCAGCCTCAATGGTGTCGGCAGAGGGCCACCTGGTCCCTTTACCTGGTCCCTCCTCAGTCACGGTGAGTGTATGATGCTCTTGTACCTCTTAGACTTCCTGGCTGAGGAAAGATCAGCTAGTCCATCATCAGGGGGTTACCAACAGAAACGTCGTCTTGGGCCAACTATGGTCTTCTATGGTATTGTTTACTCCGGTGTTTCCCAGTCCTGGGGCCTCATGTATAAAAATGTGTTTTTATTCTATAATGTGACATCCGCCTAAATGGGAAAAAGTGCATGCACCAAACATTTTCAGATTTAATAAATTGTACAAATGGCAGAACCTGCGGAAACTTCACTTTTTAAATTCCAGTCAGCAGAAGATTGTGCATACATGCACATACTTTATTCCCCTTTTGGGTCTACTCCCCAAAATAAACATATATAGAGCGTCCTATGCCTTTTTTTACTATGCATTACCTCATGTACATATAATTACTATAGGCACATTGCCATTCAGACACATGACACTACCACGTTTAACGGTACACAGCATTTTTGTATATACGCAATGTTTATACATGAGGCCCCTTGCCTTGCAGTACCCCTAACACTGCACTGTTGAATGTGTCCACTGTAACACCACTAAACAATATAGTCTTTCTGTAGAAGATACTTGACTCAAAGTCTTGCTTGCTCAAGAAGTCTATTGTGTTTTCCAAGGCCATTATTACTGGTTGGCCATCAGCATTCAAAATGCAACATATGCTGGTATCACGTTCATCATAGTATCATGTACCATGGCTGCCAATGTCATGGAAGATGTCTTGATTAAGATTATCAAGGGTTGAGGGATTTTCTGTAGCTTTAGCCCCTCCCTAAAGCATGTGATGGTCTCTTCTTGATCTTTCCCTTCTGCTCATCTCCTTCTACAGCCTTCCATTTCTGAAATGCATGTCTGCTCACATTAAGCTCCATTAAGACTGCACTTATTAGAGGGTGAAAGGAGATGAAAGAAAAACTCAGTATCATATGTTACACACTGTCAGTGCTTTACTAATTAAACATCAAACAACCTCGGATCATCCTCCTCCTTCCTGTGCGGTCCTTGGGTGATGCAAGCTCTTGCCACTTTGTACAGTTATGATTTGTCGACTGGCATACATTGGATTTGCCAAATCAAAAGCAGAGAAGGCTTTTGTGTTTTTTTTTTTTTGTCTGCCATTCTGTGCATGTCCAAAGCTTGTGTCTCTGGTCAGTTGTAGGTAAACCTTACTTCATGGTTTAGCAATAGAGTTAAAAACCTATATTTCAATATTTTTCTGACTTTTGACCATATTGAACATATATCTTGTTACTTTTTATTTGCTCTGATGTGGCTTTTTTTTTTTTTTTTAATCTGAGTAACCATCATTTCATCCAAAGAACCATAGCAGACATGTAAAGACATGTTGTTCCAAATCCTCATGACTTTCTTTCTTTTAAGGAAGAAAAATGGCTCTTCATTTTCATTCCATTTGTTTTCCATACAATGGTGACAGAGACTGTCATTCTGCCAAAAATCTCCTTTTGTCTTCCACAGAAGTTAGTCATCATGTTTTGAACATGATAGTGAGTAATTGATGACAGAATATTCATTATTGGCTAAATTATTCCTTTAATACAACTAGAGGATTCAAACACTAGTTTTCACACATACATTTCAGATCTAAAAGCATAGTCAATCTACATTTCAGTCTGTACATATGCTACTGACAGATCCTCCTGCTAGCAGATACGGTGTGTCTTAGACCTCTCTTTTACATCACCCGGCATGGCCGCACTCCCAGCATGAAAGATCGATGCTGCGAGAGGGAGGTTGGCATGACAACGGTGCAAAGTTTGCTGTCTGTTCCCACACAGTGCTGTTCTGAGCATGAATTCTTTAACATCATGCCAAGTCTCAAAGACATTAAAGAGTACTGAGCACTACATTAAGACTTATGGAAGACACACATTTAGTGTGACTCTCTGCCTTTTACTTACAGAAGTTGAATGGCTTTTTATGGTCAGCAATTTCTCCTTTTTTGTATCTCCCAACCCACCATGTCTGGTGTGATTATGTCTTGCAGATTTCGTGTGACATGCAATAAGATTATCACTCACAAGATGTTTGACCATGTGGTTCTTGTCATCATCTTTCTCAACTGCATCACCATCGCCATGGAGAGGCCTAGAATCGACCCCTCCAGCGCTGTGAGTAATGTAACCTCATACACATAACACACACATGGAACCATGCATTTAAAACATTTAGTGTGGGCATAACAGGTTGGGTCAATAAGGCACTGATCTCATATTTTTAATAAAAAATTCCTTCCCCTCTGAGCAATAATTTTTATTCAAATTTCACCAGGGTCCAAAGGAAATTATTAAAAGAATTGGGAAACACTCATGTGACATCTCAAATTAATTTGACAAATGTTATGGTTTGATTTTCTTGAAGAGGTTCCATGTTCTCGCTTATTCTGTAGTCTCTAGGGTATTTATCTGTGTTTGTTTTCTGTATGGGACAAGTGGATATCAGAGTACTGATTGCTGATTCAATTATCTACAAGGTTACACAATGTTAGAAGAGACAGACATTTAGGTAATCTCTCCCAAGGATTTCACATAATGGTCAAAATGCACCAGCTTAAACTCAAAGATTGAAAATGTGAAGCAATACTCTAAATTTCAGATACATAACAGACACAAACACATCCATGCACACCAAGGGGTCAGGGTTTGGCTGGTAAGTTTTGACAGTTAGCCCCTATTGGTAGATGATGTAACTACACCATTACATGGACAAAAAGCACATTTCTTCATTGATGGCCATTGAAAAGTAGCTATGTATTCTGATCTTTTTTTTTTTTTTCTTTTTTTTTGCAAGTAACATAAATTGCAAATATTTCATGAAAATATTTCATGAGACATTATAGTAAATGATTTACTGGCGAATGCTCAGCTCATGCACTGACAGAATAGTCGACTCTTTAATGAAGAGGTTGGGACTGTGCACGTTCTTGTGGTGCCATCAGCCTATCAGCATGACAGGACTTTGTTTTCTTGTTCACATTATTGGAACAGGTGATTCCTCAAAGATTTTTCTCCTATGTTGGGTGATTATTACTGTATCTCACTGGCTGTGCTGTTGGAGTTTGAGGAAAAAAGTGGATTGTTAGCTGATTTTGAAGAGAGATGGTTGTGCTGTTTTTGTAGTAAAAAAAAAAAAAAAGATTCAATTTGTTATTCAAGATATTTTACAAACCCACAGGAATCTAGGTAGCTTGGCTTAAATACTTTGCTAAAACTCATTATCCATTTTGTAAGTTTACAACTTTCAGCACTACTTTTTCCCTCAGGACACCTAAGTCAGAAGAAAAAGAAATGTATCTCTTATGTTTCCCTTTTTCTTATAAACATGTTGTAAAACAGAAATTATGATAAAAAGAATACTTGAAACTTTAAAATTGCTACACTGGTGCCAGTTGGTATATGTATATTCATAATGAGTACATAATAGTATGTGTACTAACAATACCTGAGCAATTGTCTTTAGGGAAAAGTGTTATTATATTGGATTTATTTATTAGTCTGTCTATAAATGCTTGATAAAACAGAAGTGCTCAAATCTCTTTGACAAAACAAAAGGGATGTCGATATTTTTTTTTCAGATTTCTGTCATTTCAAAACTAAAAATGTAAAATAAAATATGAGAATGTTCACTTACTCTTGTTCCAAAAGAGCAACACATATGTATTTTCTTAGGCAATTATTGAGCGTAAATAGATGTACAACTTACAGAAGTGTAGTAGTACACCCAAATGTTAATATGCAAAAATAATACTGTAAATGTGTTGTACTTGCTATAGTTTACTTCAATGTTGCTACTTCATCAAATAGCAATGTCAACTGTAAATCATGTCATTCACTGAAAAAAACAGCGCTGTATGTGTACTGTAAATGCAAATGGGATACTGCTAATTGTAATTAGTAATTAGTAATTTGTATGAATATGGCACTCATTTGTCTTGTAATAAACAAAGAAATAGAAATCCTGTGATGTAAACTTGAATAGATCAGAAATGGTGATGGCTGAAACCGGGCTGGTTGAAATAAGCATGATTTACAGAAGTGAAAATATAAATTGTGACATTATTACGCATCTCAGGTCACTAAAGACCCTACTGAAATGTGCTATATTAATAAACTTGCCAATAAACCTTTTGGTAATTAAACAATTAGAAAAACATATTTTTTTTGTGAAATTTTGCCTTTTTATTATTTTATTGATTCACAAGAGATAATTTGAGGAATACTCAAGAAGTTGGGGAATAACTCCAAAAAATGGATGAGGTAAAGAAGGTGGAATGAGGTCCGGGGTCACTAAAGTCCAGAGGTATGCATTTTAGGGTTAATCAGAAATGTATTATTTATCTCATTTCCATTTATTTCCACAGTTAATCTAGAGTTCATTCATGTAGGAAGCACAGGATTCCTATATGGCCCAATTACGCTTTTATTAACATTATGTTATCAGAATGTACTTGGAATATTGAGATGAAAATTGTGCTTTATGCATCAGTCCCATTGTATGTGGAGCATATAGGGTTACATACATTTGCAATATTTGCTTTAATCCAGTGACATTGTGGTTGCCTCTGTAATTTATGAGGCAGAGAAAGAGAGACCCCAGAGCACTCCACACAGAAGAGAGTTGCAGAGTACAAGGCCTTATCTCCGACCAGATGTGTAGAAGAACTGTGAACATACTGTAGTTCACAAGGGTCAAATTTAGTTATAAATATATTCCAATAGATTTATTTATTCCTATTTTTTATTTATAGGTCACTATCATAAATAAAACTAAATGTGAATATTTTAGTAAACTAAATATAAAATTTAAATAATACAATTAAAAATAAAAACTAAACAAAAATAAATTTGCATGGCTCCAAAAAATTAGAATTAAATATTTTTTTGTTTCAGTTAGTAAGCTTTAGTTATTTATGTATAGTATATAGTATATTTTAAAATTGGAAACATTTTAAACCCCCTTCATTAAATTGACATATTTCAATCAGTCTTTTTAGAAATCACACATGATAGTGTTAATAATTTCAAATAAGGCGTTCAAGCATAAACTTATTTTGTTTTGCTTCTGCAGGAACACCAGCGATATTACAACTGAGAAAACAACATATATGGACACAAACCAGAGAATAGAACTTACAAACATGTCTGAATAGTTTGTAGTGGAAGAATAGATGCATTTCAATGTCCAGCCTTATTTGTTTGAACCAGAGTCTTCAATCAAAAAGTGTGGAGGTCAAAGTACTGTCTCTCCCTATGCGCATATTACACAGTCTGCGTGAGGCACCATCTTACCCGAGGAGGGCACCAGAAACTCCACTAGATGCCCTAATTTGCACGTTAAACCTTAATCAAGGACCCGAAAGCATTTACGGAACACAGACAAATGCCTCAAACACCTTTCACAAATTTTTGTTCACCAATTTTTCTTCTTTTCTGCTCTTTAGGAATTCAAATTGGTTTGGGCTGATTCCAA
This sequence comes from Moxostoma hubbsi, assembly GCA_032164185.1. Lineage (NCBI taxonomy): Eukaryota > Metazoa > Chordata > Actinopteri > Cypriniformes > Catostomidae > Moxostoma > Moxostoma hubbsi. The sequence continues at coordinate 15,328,223 of JAVLUX010000035.1, read as the reverse complement.
GCATTTTTTTTTTTTTAAAGGGATAGTTTACCCCATCCAAAAAATTTTAAATTGTGCAATAATTTACTCACTCTTATGCCATTCCAAACCTGCATGTCTTTATTTGTACATGTAACACAAAAGGAGAAATTTAGCAGAATGTTTGAGCTGCTCTTTTTCATTCAGTGAAAATCGATGGGGAGCTGTCAAGATCCAAACAGAACAAAATAGCTCTAGAAAAGAATCATATAATTGGTCCATACAATAAGATAAGATAGCTTTTTGTAAGAAATAAATTGAAAGTAAGTCATAATTCACTGAAAATCTTTAAAGCCATGTTCAACATTAGGGATTTGCCCGAAGCCAAATACCTTATTCAGAAAGGCACAAATAATCACTTCAAAATGAATAACGGATTCATCTAAATAATACAAAAATATTTGTGTGACTGGTTATCCCAGAAGCACAAGGATAAAGAGACATTTTGAATAAATATATACACAATAACAACAAATTTCTGAATCTGTGCAGTCAATATTTCTAAAGTGTAAACCTTACGAATGAAAATACGCACATTGTGATTTCAAATCGGATGAGCGCGGTCTCGAGTCCATTTGTGGTCTCTGTTAATTGTGTGGGTCTGGAGCTTGTCAAGTGTAACATTAACTATAATATATAACATCATATACACTTTTCACTTCTTGAAATGTCTATGTTAATGTATCACACAATATTCCCATGTATTTATTTATAGCCTAAACCTGAGGGCAATTTTGAATTCCTGACCTGAAGTGATTTAATGTCGGAGCCTGTCTTTCCATCTCTTAAAGTTGACCACATTTATGTTCAAATCAGCAATTAAGGTAATTAACTGGTTAAGACTTTATTCTGAAAAAAGTTAAAATGCTCCATAAAGTTATAAATAGAGCATTCATCTATTCGGAATATTCCTCCTTATGTAAAATTAAGAAACCGAAATATGCTCCATCTTTTTTTTCATCTCCTTTAAATTTGCTTACTCTGGTAAGGCATTACATAAATGTATTATTATTATTATTATTATTATTATTATTTAACTAAATGTCTTATAAACATTCCTGATATATTTGCGGGATTTCACCTGTTTGTACGCTATATTGATTTTATTTTAATTCATTTTAATGTTTGAATTTGTATTTATTATTAACTGCAAAATGTGTGCTTGCATTTCACATTTTGCTTGACACCTCTTGCCTTCAGAATAATGTTGTTATACATGCACAGACAAATGAAAATTCTGTTTCATGCAGATATTAATATCTGAAATACTAGGAGAAACCACAACATATTCCATAGTTAATGTAGCCAACAAATACTGCTTCATCTGTTAAGAAAAGAATTAAATTAAATTAAATTAAAATAATAGTTGTATAATAATAATAATTATAATAATAATTATTATTATTATTATTAGGCTATTATTATGTAAAGGCATATACAAGGCATACTTTATTAATAGAAACTATAAATGTTCAATCCGAATATAGAGACACATACAAATAATTTTGTCATATGAATAGATACAGATACAAATATAGATAATGTCTTCGGTGCACACCCCTATCCACCATTCACATTCATTGTGTAGAAAAGATCAACTTGGACAGTCTGTTAAAAATAACTCCTTTTGTATTTCACTGAGGAAAGAAAGCCATACAGGTTTTAAAAGACATTTCAAAAGAAATAATTTTGTGTGAACTATTTCTTTAAATAATGTTTTTGCAGTATTTGTTGTTAATGATCTGTAAAACGTTTGGTGGAAAATGCGTGCATTTTAATAGGAATCCTTTGGTTTTGTGCTTTTTGCCACAGTTTGATATAACATTTATGATCAAATGTGAAATCCTTGGAGCAGGTAACGTCTGTTTGGTCCCACTGTCATTTCGCAATATAATTTTGTAACTTCAGCTGTTACAGGACGTTTTGATGTTGAGCTTATGCAAACCAGGCCTCATCTCCATGACAGACTCATTCTAGAGTAACAGGTACCTCACTGAGCTCAGATGTATGCCATTAATATTTTATATGGAGACATTTTCTTTCATTTGGATATGAACAAATGCCATCAGACTCCCCACCTGAGTCCCCCTGTGAAGACAATGCCTGAGCATGTATTTTCAGTACTCAAAATAATGGGAAATGAATAAGAAGAAGACCAAGGGGAGTTTTAGCTGCATTTGACTTCTCTCTCTCTCTCTCTCTCTCTCTCTCTCTCTCGGGCCTCATATTAAAAGTTATGGTAGTGATAACCTCATTGAAATGCATGAGTGAATCCCCTAAAGTATAGTTTTATGTGTGTAAAGTATACAGGAGTTAATCCTGAAATTGATCATTGACATGATGATAACAATAGCAAAATTTTGCCATGCTGTGATAAACATGAATGCCACTCCAAGTTGGTTGGGATGCTTAAACAGACAATGCAATGTTTTAAAGGTGAAATTCACCCCAAAATGACAATTCTCCTATAATTTACTCACCCCTTAAACTGTCTCAAAAGAAGACAGCCCTCTCTCGACTATAAGATACAGTATGGGTTACCCTGAGACCACCGGGCTGGTTGAAGCATAGTGGATAGAGACAGAATCAAAATTGTGTGTGATATCTGAGACATTCAGTAACTTTTAAAATATTTAAAGAATGAAGGACAGCGGTCAGCTGACCTTTCTCTTTCGGAGACCAAATATTTAGCTTCTCGGCAAGCTCTTCCTCATTCATGAATTTTGACAAACACACAGTCGGATCACTTGACGATGAATGAAAACAAGCCTCAGAGCAGAATGGAATGGCAAAGACGTCACTTTGCTTTCAAAAACAATATAAACCATAGTGATGATGTCAGCACGAGGCTTTCTCAGAGAGAATGATGGAGGTCTAGACCATGGTGCCATGACCCACTGAAACATGCATTAGAGGGGGGTCGTGGGACAGATGGCCCTTGGGCTTTGCTGCTCAGACAAAGAAGGAGAAGGACAAATAATCCAGAGAGACCATGTTCTCCGCATTCCGTTGTTTGTTTTTTCCCACATCACTTGTTTAAAGTAGAAATCAGCTTCTCATCTCTTTGCACTTGGAGTCCTTCACAAAATCTACTGCTAAGTTCATGACAGTCAAAACACCAAGGCTTCTATGCAGGGTTGGATGAATGCTTGCTACTGGTCTAGTTTCTACCTGTTTATTTAAAAACGGAGGTCAAATTTGTGTAGGAATTCTCATTCTATTGCTACCTGTCCATAAAAGAAGCAAAAACTGTGGTTTTGTGATTCTCAGTGATGACATCAAGCACATAACATATACAGGAGCTACAGTGATACAGTGATTGATGCTCAAAGGAATCATGGTGGATTCAAATGAGATAACTGGATCCCTCCAGTTAACTGGGTCACCCCTAATTGAGATCAAACTAACAACCTTTGTTTAAGCAGCCCAGACAGTTATCCATTTGCTAACCACTCTCACAATTTATGCAGGCCAGATATAGACAGAGCTTGTAGTATAGACTACAGAGTGGATATCTTCAGTCATAATCTTTTTTCCGTCACCTCTTCTGTCAACTGTGTCGATTGTAGTGATGCAAGGGGTCTTCTTTAGAGCCTCATGTACCTCTGTACTTGAGAATAGGCCAGAATTTGCATGTTCTGCCCACGGGTATAAAGGGAAGTGGACGTGCGTCTGTCAGTCAGATTTGTTTCTTCGGAGCCGAGGTTGCACAGCAGCAAGCTGAGTTCTCACTACTGCTCCTCTCACCTCTGCCAGAGCAATGCTGTGGGATCCATGCCCCTGGGTGCTTCTGTATGTTCTCATTGCGAGAACATAGCCATGGCAACATTGCGACCGCGGCTTTCTTCCTTCCGAGGGAAAGCCACTTCTGCCACCCCCCTCGCTGCACCTCCTATGGTATTAAGGCGGCACGGCCGGCGATGAAGGAGATTTGGGGTGAGCAACGGGCTTGGTTTCACCGGGTAAATCCCCACGAACCACCTGTCCCCCCATCATGCTCATTTGCTTCCGTCCGGGTCCGATGCAAGACTGGCTCACCACACGACCAGTCCGTTGTCTCCCTCGGACCCCGCGAGCTGTATGATAATTTCGCTGCTGCATTGGAGAGCGTCACATCGGCGTCTGGTGCTGATGACTTGTCTGGTCTGCCACCTTCGGGTCTGCTCGCCCAGTGGATGTCTGCTATGCTTTCGTGGGCTGCCATGAGTGCAAGACCCCCCCCCCCCCCCCCCCCCCTCAGTTCCTTTCTTCCCGGAAGTGCATGTCAAGCTGATAAGGTCGTGGAGGGCACATTTTATTACCCGGATCTGACCTCCTCGCCCATCTGCTCTCACTACCCTTGACGGTGGGGTGGCCCATGGGTACACGGAGGTCCCCCGGGTGGATAGGCCCGTTTGCGATCCACCTGTGCCCCAAGAACACCGCCACCTGGTGGGATGGTCTGGTACTCCCCTCCAAGATCTGTAGGATGACGTCGTCACTGACTGAAAACCTACAGCACCACTGGACAGGCCGCCTCCGCCCTGCATGCCATGGCTCTCCTGCAAGTCTACCAAGCCAAGGCACTTAAAGATGTGCACTTGCTACCAGAGCCATGAAGGTCACAGTGTGGGCACTCTGGCAGGTGATGGCCACCCTCATGGTGTAGGAACGTCACCTATGGCTGTACAAGGTCGAGATGCATGACATTGACAAGGCTCGCTTGGCCTCTTCGGTGACACCATCGTTGACTTCACCCAGCAGTTTTTGGTGGCAAAGAGGCAGACGGAAGCACATCATGCCATGGCGCCGCCCCAGCGTGGTCCGCGCCCCGTCTGCTTGTTGTGCTTCTTCCAAGCATCAGGGAGCTCCACCTCAACCTGGGCCCAGCTCTCAGCCCCAGCATCAAGTGCCTCGCAGGCGGCAGACGCCCCCCGTCTACAGGACTTCCTCTATGTCCCAGAAGGCTCCTAAGCACTCCTGAGATGGAAGACCCAGGGAGTCAGACGTTTGCTCCGGAGGTGGTACCAAGACCACTCCGTCCCCTGGTGGAGGGCCTGGAGGGAAATCAATGTTTTCCTTATTTCCAATTGCCGTACCCACATTTTTAATAAAAGATTGATTGCCTCACTTCCTGGGTCATCTAGCCGGTGCGTGCCATTCTCACGGCACCCCGGCATCAAAAAACCACAGTCCCAGTTCCCCGGACGCAGTTACTTCGTATCCGGACCCGCGACTGCCCATCCCTCAGTCTCCTCAGTCTCTAACCCACCTCCTGGCAGGTGCGTGTAGCAAGGTTAGTGCTTTGAGTCTTTTTTCAGCAACCAAGCCTTGGGACGTGCTTTTGCCTCCCTTTGCGTTATTACCTGCTCCAACCTGCTGCGAAGCCCCATCCGGTATATCAAAATGATCGTCCACTTAGTGGACCTCACATGGAGCTTGGACACATGACTTTCACTGTCCAACCTGTCACGCTGGTTGACCAGGACCATCCGACTCGGCTACGTGATTCAATTCATCAGGTTCCCAACTCATCTTGGCGGTATTCACTCAATTCAATGCGTGGTGCCAGCACTTTACATACAGAGATTACAACTCTGCTACTTAAGGACATGATAGAACCCTCCAGCTGAGATGAAGAAGGGTTTCTACAGCTCTTACTTGCCAATCTTGGACTTGCGAGTTCTCAACAGGGCTTTACACAAACTCCCATTCAAAATGCTCACGCAGAAAAAAATTATAATCTGCGTTCGGCATCAGATTGGTTCGCAGCAGTAGACCTGAGGGATGCGTACTTCCACGTCTCCATACTGCCTCAACATCGACCCTTCCTACTGTTCGTGTTCAACATCCAGGCTTATCAGTACAAGGTCCTTTTACCTGGCAACTGGTAAAAGAGCAAGCTCTCCCTGGTTCAGAGCATCTCTTTTCTCGGTATGGAGTTAGACATAGTCTAAATGACAGCGCACCTCACAAATGAGCATACGCAGTCAGTGCTAAAGTGCCTCGCTCTCTAGTACGACACAGCGTTTCCTCTAAAAAAAATTCCAGAAGCTCCTGGGGCATATGGTATCCTCGGCTGCGGTCGCACCGGTCGTGTTGATGTATATGAGACTGCTTCAGCACTGGCTTCAGACTCAAGTCCCGAGATTGGCATGACGTCACGGCACGTACCGTGTGTTAATCACCCTTTCCTGCCATCAGTCTTTCAACTCTTGGATAGACCTCTGTTTTCTGCAGACAGGAGTCCCCCTACAGCAGGTGTCCAGATGTGTCAATTGTTACGTATTAGGTAGTAACCCTACTCAAAGAGAACAAAAAAAAACATACATAACAATTAGCAGGGATCTAATCAACAAGATCCCTGGAGTCCCCGCTCTCACTCCCAAGGCTTCAAAAAAAAAACATCAGAACAATCTTAAAGTGCAACACAAAGTATATTTATTAACATAAGTAGCTAAAGAGCCACAAATACTAGGAGGGGGAGAAGCCAAAACAAATAACAAAACAAAGCTAACTAATTTAAGGATACTAACCTAGAAATCAGATAACAAACAAAAGATACAAAACTTCCCTCCCTACTTATCAAAAACAGGAGAAAACAAATAATAAATAAAAGAGGCACCCACCTCCCTACCATACTCCAAAAAGGTTTAACATAATCCAACACAACTTAACACAAGGTTGTGATTCACAACAAATGTCTTTAACATGTACTAGATCACACTACACGTCTCTTCATCAAGGAAGCCATGAGAGCGGGGAGCTGTAGATCCATGCTTCAGGAGACTTAAATACAGCGCCAAGTACTCCCGTCACCAATCAGGTCACTCGTTAGCAGCTCCACCTGTGAATCATTACAGTGAGAGAGAAACGAGAGAGAGAGAGAAAAAAGCACACCAACAACACAAGACAAACTGCATTTCCACGTAACACCTCCCCACCAAAAAGATGCTAACAGGAAGTTTGCATCTACGCTGCACAACGGCAATTACGTTACACTTCAGCACCATAAACTCGGGACAGCGCATCCGGGACAGTATTCTGCGAGCCTTTTTTATGTCGGATATCTAAATTAAACTCTTGAATTATCAATGCCCAGCGCATTAAACGTTGATTCGAATTAGACATCCGAGCCAAAAAAACGACGCCTCTCAACTAGGTTGAGGCACCATGTGCAACGGGCATGTAAGTGCTGGCTCCTGGAGAGGGCCCTGCTGTGTTGGCACATCAACTGCCTAGAGTTGCTGGCTGTATTTCTTGCTCTACGGAGGTTTCTTCTGCTGATTTGGGGTAAGCATGTCTTGATCCGTTCAAACAGCACCGCGACGGTAGCGTATATAAATCGCAAAGGCGACATGCACTCTCATCATTTGTCACAACTCGCCCACCATCTGCTCCTTTGGAGTCAGCATCGACTCAGGTCAGGTCGCTGCACATCACTCATATCCCAGGCAACCTCAGTACGACAGCGGACGCTGGGACCGGTTCGGCATGGCACTGATAGATCTCTTGCCTCCCAAGACAACTCCTACTGCCCGCTATGTTACACCATAATGGAGGCCCCCTCGCAACAGACATGCTGGCACACAGCTGTCCCCAGGGGCTGCGCAAGTATGCATTTTTCCCCAGTGAGCCTTCTTGCACTGGTGCTGTGCAGGTCAGGGAGGACGGGGAACAAGTTACCTTAGTGGGTCCTTACTGGCCCACTCAGACTTGGTTCTTGGATCTCACGCTCCTCCCAACATCACCTCTCTGGCAAATTCCCTTGAGGAAGGACCTGCTTTCTCAGGGATGGGGCATCCTCTGGGATCCACGCCCAGACCTCTGGAACCTCCACTTCTTGCCATTAGACTGGACATGGAAGATCTGAGTGACCTACCACCTGTGGTTGTAGACACGATCAACCAAGCCAGAGCTCACTCTACCAGGCAGCTTTATGCTCAAAAGTGGCACTTGTTCGCAATTTGGTGTTCTTCCCGGTCTGAAGACCCGCAGAGATGCGCAGTTCGGTCAGTGCTTTCATTCCTGTAGGAGAGGTTGGAGGGGAGGATGTCCCCCTCCACCTTGAAGGTGTATGTTTTTGGCCCACCACAACGCAATGGACAGTAAGTAACAACCTAATTATCAGGTTCCTTAAGAGGCACCCAGAGACTGAATCCTCACCGGCCAAGGCTGTTCCCCTCCTGGGATCTCTCAGTGGCCCTCTTGGGAACCCCATTCAAGCCGCTTGATTCAGTTGATCTCAAGGCCCTCTCTTCGAAGACGGCCCTCCTAATAGCACTAGCATCCATCAAGAGTGTTGGTGACCTTGAAGCATTCTCTGTCAGCGACACTTGCCTGGAGTTCGGTCCGGCAGATACTCATGTCATCCTAAAACCGCGAACGGAATATGTGCCCAAGGTTCCTGTGACCCACTTCAGGGACCAGGTCGTGAACCTGTAAGCAACCTGCCCCGGGAGGAGGCAGTCCCGGCCTTCATTGCTGTGTCCAGTACGTGCTTTGCGTATGTATTTGGACCGCACGCAGAGCTCTAGATGTACTAAGCAGCTCTTGTCTGTTTTGGTGGACAGCGGAAAGGGAATGCTGTCTCCAAACTGAGGCTGCCCGCTGGGTCGTCGACATCATTTCCTTGGCCTTCCAGACGCACACTCGACGAAAAGTGTGGTATCCTCGTGGGCACTGCCCAACTGCACATCCCTAAGCAGACATCTGCAGAGCAGCGGGCTGGGCAACACCCAATACCTAAAGGTGAGATTCTGTAATCTCAGGGTTGAGTCGGTCTTGTCCCATGTTTTGTCAGGTCCAAACACGTAGAACTCGGTAATGCAGAACAACTGACTGGGAGTTCCGCTTGCATCTAGTGCCCTTCACCAAAGTAATCCAGTGGGCTCTTTCTCCCAGGTTAGCCACTAAGCTTGCGCTCCCTGGAGGTTCTTCCTCCCTAGCCCTCTGGACTGTGAATTCAGTGGAGGAATTTGTATCCAGACCCACTATGAGTCTCAAGTGGTCTGCACTGGGGTAGGGCTCCACAGGCCTAATTCCCTTTTCAGGCTACTCCCTTTGATGTATTTTCCGTGGTATGGTCCCCCTGTTGGCGGACCCGTGTTTCCCTTGGGCAGTCTCTCTGCCCCCAATCGCTGTGTTTGTAGAGCTCCTCCCTTATTAGGTAGGTCCTACCACCGTGCCACTTCCATGTGTTGCCTGACAACCCATGTGATGTATTGGCCACATGTTACCTCCCCCCAGCCTGGGCAGGATGTGGTGTCCGCAGAGTCTTTTCCCCCTGAAAGAATAGGAAAGGAAAAGAAAGCATTCCCTGACACGTTTTATAGTGTTAAGATAGCCCCAGCCACTTTATGCTCTATGACGAGAAACATAGAGAGAGAAAAGACCGCGGCTGACTGGCTTGCTCCCATGATAGTCATGTCGCTTGTTCCCCCCTCAGGGGTGCTTGGAACATAAGAACTGTATATGACACTTTTTGGGGCGTTGGGGAGGGTTATGTGTGGCCGCTAAAATTGCTTCTAGCATGCAGTAGCAGGCTTGCACCTGTGTCAGCAGTTCACGTAACACGGTTTAGTGCATGGCGTTTTTAAATGGGACCCCTTGTTTCACTACAATTGACACAACATCGAGTGAGTGACAGAAGGGGAACACCATGCTTACTGTTGTAACCTCCGTTCTCTTATGGAGGGAATGAGATGTTGTGTCCCCCTTGCCACGACACTAGACCTACCACTGTAAATGGCCGAACCTTACTCTTGGCTTTTGTGTTCTTCTTCTTCTTCTTCTTCTTCTTCTGCCATTGAAGTCTATAGCAGCCAATGGTCTAATGCATGCCATGGTTTCAATATCCAATTTCCTGAATAGATTTCCCACCATTTTGAATTTTACGAAAAACATTATTTTTTGAACACTTAGATGGCGATCATACCAAATGTGAGGACGTGAGGCTGTATCTTAGCAATGCTTTAGCGCAGGGGTCGGCAACCTATGGTATGCGTGCCAGCATTAGCACGCTGAGGGTTAATCACTGGTACGCCAGCAACGGCGAGAGAGGAGTAGACTATTTTATTAATATGAAATTATGCACCTGTAGTCTAATCTACATCTTGATGTAATCCTTCCTCATGATCGTGCAGCATGTTTTCATGAGCTGAATGGGAGGCTAAACAAAAAGTTAAAATGTGATGGGACTTCAGTATACATAACAGACTCGTGCAGTGCTTGCAAGCCATTCGCGCATTACGTTAATTACATTAACGCTCACTACATTCTCTGTTTCATTAATTTATTTTTGCTTTCGGAACAACACGTCATGTAATAAGGAAAACACCACTATTTATCCTTGAGATTTCCAACCCAGCATACAGGTACACCCTCCTTAAACCATAGTCACACTCAAAATGACATTAAAAGATTAAAAGAGAAAACATAAACCCATATCGTTGGGTTAAAAAAAACTGAGTTTATTTTAAATATAAATTAAACCTAAAAATAAAGTTTTAGGATTTTGGAGGTGCGATTCACCGAAAAGGGCTAAACAGTTGATCGTCTTGTGATACGCGAATGGCTTGCACAAGCAGCACTTGTCTCGTCAAACTCCCATTCAGCTGATGAAAACACACTGCATGAACATGAGGAAGGATTGCATCAAGATGTAGATTGGAATTCAGATCAGGTGCAAAAATCTTCATAATTCTTTTTTTTTTTAAAAGCATGCTCCTCTCTCGCTGTTGCTTGCGTGCTAGAGATTAGCCCTCTGTGTATTTTTAAAAATGTATGACATAGTATAAGAAATATTTAAGATTCCACACAATTTTGTGATCAGTAATCAAATCTGATGAATAGTATTCAAATCAAATTTGTGAAAGTAACTGTGTTAACAATTTTTTTTTTTTTTAAATGGGCAGGTTTTCTTCATTAAAGCACTTTCACAAGATGCTCTGTGAAAATTCATATGCAAGATTTTTCACATGTGGGTTTTACACAAATTTTTCACTCTAATTTTATGCTGATATTATAATTTGTAATGAAAAATAAACAATTAAAATAGAAAATGTAAAATAGAAACATTTTCACAAGTGGACACAATCTTTAGAAAATCACATACAGGGGTGGGGGGCATTGACCAGGAAAATTAAAAATGACACTCCTTGTCAAAAAGGTAGCAGATACCTGCTTTAATGTATTGACATATACTGAGGGTACCTGCATATTTTAGGCTCAGTGCCACATAGTGGTCAGGAAATATATATATATATATATATATATATATATATATATATATATATTGGGTGTCATCTAATTTGAATTTGGTCTTAAATTGGTGTCTATTACAAACGTTTTGTCATTATGACATATGGTATGTGTCATTTGGGGTCATGTCCTGAGGGTACCTATAAAGTTTGAAGCCAGCAACACCTAGTAGTCAAAAGTTATTACAAAATGTGTAAAATCGCTTATAAAGTTTGAGTAATTTGGCTTATCATCCTGTGACTACTCTCTTTAGATTCCTTGGGCCATGTTGAGTACAAGGATACCAAATTTGCCATTGTTGGCTTTAGTTCCTGTCCATTATTTTGAATTTCATTAAAAAACAAAACTGTTTAACTCCTCCTAAAATGTAAGTCCGATTTGAACTACATTTTGCATGTATCATCTAGAGACACTTGTGACATTCATTTATGAAAAGTTTTTCGATAAACCAAATTTTTCTTGTGTAACGAATCAATAAATGTCATGGCAACACGCCTAGAAGGATCTTAATTATCTTAAGGAACTTCATTGAGATGAAACGTTGCATGTGTTGTTGTGACCACACCCTGACAGCATCCCATACATTTGGTAACAGCTCCAGCTTTTGGTCAAAAGTTACAATTAAATGTATTGTAATATTAGCAAATATTTCCATGTTTTTCATAAAGTCATAATCAGTGATTTTTTTGTGTGTGTGTTATATTGACTTGTACTGCACTGGCTTTGAAAGAGAACATTACTCTACGTTGTGCAAATAAACGGGTAGTGTACAGGGACCAAATACTCTACACTACACTACAGCGACACCTTAGCCTGCACACAGTATTAATATTTCTGGCTCTGGTAGGGGTGAGTGAGATTCCTTATACCATCAGTCTGTAGAATTTATCCATTTTAGGATGAGAGCATTAGGATGGAGAGGGTTGATGCTCTGGAAATATAGCGCTGTTGACAGTGGCACTGTCTGTAGAGAGGAACACAGAGTTCTGGCTCAGGTCAGAGCAGAGAGGTGGAAGGACAGCACCTTCTGCGTGGGAAGTCCACATGGCAGACAGAGGGAGAGAGGAGCACGCAGTCTGATTCAGAATGATGTTGTTTTGTAACTGTCATATGTTTATGTATTGACATATTTATTTATTTTGTTTTGTTAACTTAAATTCATTTGGAAACAAAGTTACATTAAACCAGAGCAAATACAAAGTTAGATATGTGTTGCCTCTACACAGTCTCAGCCAATATGCCTTGTTTAATATATCATGAAGAATCAAATTTGCCTTGATCTTTTGAGATAAATGATTTGGTTTTATACTGTTACATTAAGTAACTCAAAAATGCCTCACATTTCCATTAATTGAAACCATCTATTGAAACTAAGTTGAATAAATAGCTCATTCTAAACTTCTGCAACTTCCTGATATCAGTCAGATGAATACATTCAAACATATAACCGCCAGCATTTACATGTCAACAACAGCTATTACTCATTTCAAATAGAAAACCAGTTACTCGCCCTTATGGTGTTCCAAACCTGTATGACATTCTTTCTTCTGTGGAACTCAATAGGAGATGTTCGGCAGAATGTTAGCCTCAGTCCCCATTCACTTTCATTTGCTTATTTGTTTTCTCTCTGTGCAATGAAAGTGAAATGTAACAGAGGCTGTCATTCTGCCTATCATCTCCTTTTGTCTTCCACCAAAGAAAGTAAGTGACAAAGGTTTGAAACAACATGAGGAAATGATGAGTAAATGATGACAGATTTCATTTTTGGGTGAACTATCTCTTTAAATGGGTGTTTACCTTGAAGCCATAAAGGTGTAGCAGAAAGAAGAATATAAATAAAATGGCTTGTTTTATTGTAGGGGTCATAGAGTGGGTGAAAAATAGGATTGTTTTGCTGCAAAACATTTAGGCCTGGTTAAATAATGATTCTTCAGATTTGATTTACTTATCTAGTCTACAGAAACAGTGACTGTCAGTTACTGTCATGAAGCTGTTACTCATACGTTTGTTACCTGCTGTGTTATCTAATAGTATTCACTGAGAGTGCTGAAATGTATCACGTGCTGTTTGCGCTTGTGTGTGATGCTGGGTTTCTATGAGATGTTATTGCCCGTGGAGTACTCTGTGCATGGGCAGTCTCTCAGTCCAATAGATGGCTTAACAGGAGGCACCATTAATGTGTTGTGCTACACACACTAAGCTGAAACTTATCTGATACTGCACTGACTCACCATCACTTTCCTGCTTGTCTGGTTCTCTCCACAGGAGCGCATCTTCCTGACGCTGTCCAACTATATCTTTACCGCCATCTTTGTGACCGAAATGACAATAAAGGTAGGTGACAGGGCTGGCATTTGTCTCAGTGTGGCATCTTGGCTGACAGAGGGTAAACATACTAGTCTGTTGAAAACAATCACAGGCTTCTTCAATAGCCTGCCTGCAGTTCTTTTACTTTAAGACAGTTAAGACCTTTGACAGTTTAAGACCTTTGACAATTACATCAGTCTGCTTCATGTCAGCTGAATTAAACATTTGAATAAATGCAGCCTCATATAGTTGCTAAAGACAAAACGGGATCCACAATCCACTGACATGAAAGGTCTTTTAGGCAAATATTGCTCTCCATTTTGCTCTCTTCACCACACCAGTTAATACTAAGTAGGGAGGATTGTCTGCCAGATATTCAAATGTCTATTGTTGAAATGGAAGAACATGCTGTGGCCTCTCTGGAGAAGACAGAAAAGTTCATAGGTGTCAATCACAGAGGTCTAGGGTTTCTATTCTGGGGCCGCTGCTTAATGCCAGGTCACGCCCTCCCACCAGATTTCAAATGAAAATCATGGTGGAGAATAATCTTACTCACTGGAGGTTAATTAACGGTTACTGACAAAAAGTTTCTGGGCCGGATAAAGATGATAGGGCTGTTGAAACTCCTGGCTTTTGTTGCTTGACATGCCTTTGTTCATTTCGGGGTTTGATCGCGTTGTAGTTTGATATATTCACCAGCAACATCATTAGGAGCTGCGCATTCATCCTTGGCACTTTTTAGTGAGGTGATTCTTACTCCTGGTTTGTTTACCTCAGTTTCCCTCATTGAGTCACTTTGATATGCCAGCTGTGTGCCACTCTAACCCAATGCATTCTCAGAAATGCCAATGTAATGTGACAAAGTGCTCAAGGGTATAAGAGAGTGTGTTTCCTTCAAAATTCATATTTCAAACGTGTCAGCTTCCTCACGTTTCCTGTGATGTGCATTTCTTTTTAAGTTTTTCTAACTGCCATCACAACTTAAACAGAGTTTCTTTTTTTTTTTTTTTTTAACTTTATTTTTGGCAGGGTATATATATATATATATATATATATATATATATATATATATATATATATATATATATATATATATATATATACACTACACGCACACACACACACACACACACACACACACACACACACACACACACACACACACACACACACACACAGTATATTCTGTATTTTTCCCTCATTAAAAACGTTTTACACAAAGAAGTAAATTGTACTTTTGAACAGTATGTTTGCAATGATACCTCACATGAGATGAAAACACCAGTCATATCAGTAGCCTAGTAAAAACTGTTTATTTCACATAGACAGGTCGCTGTTGATATCACATGACCAGCTAAATACTACTCATTTTATCTCGGTAACCCCACTGTAATAAGATACTTTGGCTTTCAGAATAAATTAATCATGGCTGGCTGCAAATATATATATATATATTTTTTTACATTGGCATTGATATATAAAGACTATTGCTTTTACGTGATGCTGCATCCACGCTGCATCCACGCTGCCAGGTGTCAGTATAAGTTCAAGTCTGCTAAACAAATGCAAAAAATAACTGAGAGAGCATTTAATGAAGTGAAATTTAACTCAACATTTATGTGCTTAAAAATCAGAGTATGTTTGTTGATATTGTGAAGGTGGTTGCCTTGGGCTGGTGTTTGGGCGAGAAGACCTACCTTAAGAGCAGCTGGAACGTTCTGGATGGCACTCTGGTGATGATATCAGTGATTGACATCCTGGTATCCTTGATCTCCAACAATGGCACAAAGATCCTGGGCATGCTGCGAGTGCTACGGTTACTGAGAACCCTACGACCACTCAGGTACTGCATTTAGTAATAAATAATAAATATAATAATTACATAATAAAATAAGAATAACATCAATGCATGCATCCACAAATGGACCAACTGACATCATGCTGTAGACTACTCATAATTGAACCTTCTTACTGTGCCTTGTGCGCATGTCACACACATAAATCTTGTATTACTTATGTTGTGTACTTCAGGTCAAAGTGCTAGATTTGCACATTTTGGATCAGCATCCGCTTTTTTGTACAGAAAGCATCATTAATGTACAGACTGGAGTTTCACAATTATCCTTTCATCCCTTTCCTCACTTAGAAGCATCAATTAGCTTATACTGTACTGTAATTGATGCAGTACTGTATCTGCATTTATGTTTATATATGCATGTGTTTGCCTTGCACCTTTCCTCTCGCAAAGGGAACTTCTGGAGGCTTTCCCTGTTCATCAAATATTAATGACATATTCAAGCAGAAATTACAAATCAAATATTCATCTTTCCTGCCCAATTTGCTTGTAAAATGCTTACATTGGTCTTTCACCCCAGTTGCTCCCTCAGCTTGAGATTAACTTCAGTTAGTTCCTTGCGCTACCAAGAGACCCTTTCCAAAAACAAAATAACAATAAACAAATAGAGCATATTCCCGTTGTTGTTTTTACTTGCCTTTTGTGTTGTTACAAACTTTATAGTGTAGAAATATGCCATCAACAACATTTTGGAAAATAAACTGAAATGAAAAATGCCCCTTTGGATTTGGTTTTGCAATTTATTGATGTAACTCAGTTATGCAAAACAATTAACAAGAACTATATTTATTTTCTCTATATAAAATAAACTTAATCTTTTGATTATTCAAAATGAAAATATTTATATCAGTCTTCTTAGTTGTATTTATCTGTTTCTGTTCACTATAAAGGGGATTGTGAATGCTTATTTGTTTATAAAAAAACAAAAACAAAACATTCAGTTCCACAGATCACAGGTTAGTTTTTTTTTTTTTTTCATTAAGGCAGTTGTTAGCCTCTCAGTAAAAGTTTGCTACTTCAGATCAGATGATGATACGAGTCAAGCAGCACTGTGGAAAGGGTCGCTCTGGGTTACAGTTAATCCCAAATTACAATTAATCTGGGCTCTGGATCTGAACTGCAGTCCCCTACTTACTGGCCTCTGATTGAAATATATAAGGTAAAAGGTAGTTGTAATGGTGGAAATAGTGATAAACACTAATAAATTGATTATTATGTGTATATTTCATGAAGATATACAGCGTTTGAGCACATGCTTTTCACACCAATCTGGTCTGTATGCAACCCAATCTGAAAAACTGCAAAAGTTTTTAGGCCAAACATTACACTTTTTGTTTGATTGCACGTACAACCTTACATGACGTTAACAACAAAAGACATACTGTAGGTGAAACATGATGTTTTCTCCCCCCTTGTGAAAGTTGATAAACCGATTCATTTTTCTATACTAAATATGCATTATTATAGGGTTTGTTGCATTTTATCATTTGCATTTGTCATTATTTTTTTCCTACCATCCCACCAATAGAGAACCACATCTGCATTCCCATAAAGTTCATGAATATTATGAAGAAAAAACAAACTCCTGAATTCCTTTTCATATTTTCATTCTTATGAAGTATTGAATTGTAGAGAACTGTTACAGTGTATAAGGTGGATTAACCTTTAAACTGTCTGGGTAATAAGATCCCATTGTACCTAATGACAGTTGATTCAGTTGAATGTCAGAGACTGTAGAATGCCTAGCAAGGTAAAAACACCCTGTAAATTAAACATGAAATGGTCTGTGTTTTCACCCAGAGCTCCTTTGAGTAAAATTTTAAAGATTATCGCATTGAGAGATTCCTCTGCTGCCAGAACGCTCTGCTTCACAGAATTTTACTGTACGTGTTTGCCTCTGCACCACCTTTGACACTTTTACTTGAGTCTTGATCCTTCCCTCAGTTGACAGACTTTATATTAATGTACGTCTTTGTGGTGTCCAAGTTGAAATCAAACAAAAGACAAAGACAGCTGTAAAAGGTCTCCATAGCGTGGGCTCAGCTTCTCCAGCAATAGTGTATGCGGAGGGAGGGGTAATCCAGACCACATGTGTGTTTGGGCTGCTCTGAGCTTAAGTTTGGCTGAGATGCATGTGCTGAGTTTGCCCATTCATGTATGTGAGCAATTGTAATTGGTCACACACATGAATAGACAAACTCAGCAACAGTGGTGTGTGGTGGACATCTGAAATATCGGTGTTGCACATCTGAAATGTCTGTGTTGCCCCTTGACTTAAGCTACAGTATAATAGGAGTCACATATTTAAGTGTTCATTATTTGTATTAATACTTATTTTTGCTTTCTTAACGCTTAATTGCACACAAATGTTCTGAAAATGTGACTTTGCTGAGTCTAATCCTAAATTTTGGGTGCAATATATTTTATTTGAAGCCATATTAGTTTATTAAGTGTTCATTTGGTTTTGTGATTGGATGGGGGGGGGGCGGGACATAGCACCAAGTAGAGTGTGTGAGATGAGAGTAAGGAAAAAGAATAAAACTTCAGGGTTAAAGTCCCCATGAAGTCCCTTGACATGTGCAGTGCAGTTTTGGTGTTTGGTGTTGGTGTCTGATCTAACTGACAATAGTAATCTAACCAGCCCACAAATGCACAGCACATTGTGGCCATTGCTTATGACGAGGCTTGAGCCACTGTGCAAGTTCAATGCAAATGAATGAGAAACAAGTGAGTAATACATTATGTTTTGAATCACAATACATTAAGCATAAAAAATAAAGAACACTTATTCGAGCTTAACATCCCAAGAAATTTCCGGCTGCACAAAAAAATTAAAATTAACTCCAGCAATTTTCCTTGTGTCCAGCTCCCACATTGGTGCGTCCCATTCAGACGTGATAATCCCTATGCCCCATTTCCTTTGAAGATAATTACCATACCATAAATGTTCTAGAAAATTGAAAAATGTTACATGACAACAACTTTAAGGTGCAGTATGTAAGATTCAGAAACCCTTGTTATTAATGAAACCTGTGGCCGTTAAGTGAACTGCAGCCAGCTACCTTTTGCTCGTGCTCGTGCTCGAGCTCATGCACACACTCATAGGGACAGGAGCGAGCGAGCATCGACCAAAACAATGACGTAATGTACAAAGAGACTGAATGTGCTCATGCTGAAAGATGAGGTAGCATAATTAAAATGTATATTAAGTTATGATTTTTTTACTACAAACTTTGAGACTGTATATTATGTTTGACTCTCCAGTGCTGGAACAGGGCTAAAACAAAGTGTGGATATAGGTCTGACTATGCAAGAATGTAGTATGAAGTAATCACTTTTCTTTGCATGACACATTGATTGCATTTATAAGATAGCCTATGTTGGCGTTAGCTAGCTAGCCAGCTTTATCAATAGCTGTTGGCTAAATTTGGTGATGACAGTAGCTGTTTATAAATAGACTGTACATTATAAATATGTTGACACAATTCAGTATTGATGTGATTCCATCACAACTGTCATTGATATATCGATGCACTATTGTTTTATAATAATAGAATGTATTTTCTGTATAACCAAGTTACATTACACTAATAAATGGGCCTTTTTGCCTAGCATTCATTTCATGTGTTATTGTAGTTTAGCTAAAATAACACAGATAAATCCTTATGGCATTATATTTAACATGCTTTGCAGTTATGTAAGCTTACCTGTCCAATAAGAAGAATGCCAATTCCGGGTCATTTTTGATCCCCAAAACCGAACGAAGGTCCCTCCAGGAATCAAATGCCCTGCCATTGTTCACTTTTCGTTTGAGAATGATTACGTTCCTGCTTAGCCAGATGGGATTCAGTAGATACATTTAAATTATTATTTTTTTGCTTACTCTGAGTTTGTGTGAGCTTGCCGGTTGCTGGATTCCATCTCTAAGATAACATTACCTAGTGTTGCAGTTTGTTGTCACTATTGAATAGCGGAAGCACTGAGGCAAGGCTCTCGGGAGTGTGCATAACGTCAAATCCTTTGGATTTTCCCAGCAGAAGCGAGCTCTCCCTTTGCATGAAAATCAGTCTACGTGCTTTAATAGGCAACCTATGAAGTCCGGGAAGGGCTCATTTTTTTAAGTTGCTTTACAAGCTGTTTATGTCATATTCTGTTGACTTTTGTTCTGTGCTTTTATTTTGAAATTCCTGTTTAGTTCCTGTTTCCTGTTTGGTTTTTGTAGTCCTTTGTAGTTCTGTTTTTTGATTGGTTGTCCCCTGATTGTCTCCCATGCCCTGATTGTTTCCCCAGGTGTTTCAAGTTTTCCCTTGTGTATTTAAGCCCTTGTTTCCCTCCTGTCCATTTGTCTGTTATTTCATGTTTATCTTGTTTTGCATGTTTAGCATTAAGTTCTCTGTGGATTTTGTTATTCCAAGTGTTCTTTTTTTTTGGATTTAATAAAAAGCTGCACATAGATCCTCTCCCGTTGCCTGTCGTTACAGAATAACAGACCACACAAACAAGGATCTAGCAGCAATCTTCCTTCAGCTGAGCCGAGCGAACCTCCCTTTAACGGGATACTCACGTCTGTTTAGCACCGTTGCCCGATGCACTGGTTTTTCTGATGGGCATCTCAAGTCTATTTTCCAGCTCGGCCTCCTGGCCCATGGATGGATCGAGTTGCCAGAGACTGGTGATTACACATGGGAGAGGTATGTGAATTTGGTTTTGGAGACGTTTGCTCCTGTGGGTACTTCCAACGAGCCCACGCCTGCCACGGCCAACGCCCACGCCTGCCACGGCCATCGAGCTGGAAGCCTCGTCCGTCCCAGAGCCAGCGTTGCCAGCCTCGTCCGTCCCAGAGCCAGCGTTGCCAGCCTCGTCCGTCCCAGAGCCAGCGTTGCCAGCCTCGACCGTCCCAGAGCCAGCGTTGCCAGCCTCGACCGTCCCAGAGCCAGAGCCAGCGCCTGTAGCCTCGACCGTCCCAGAGCCAGCGCCTGTAGCCTCGACCGTCCCAGAGCCAGCGCCTGTAGCCTCGATCGTCCGGAGGAGGAGGAGAAGAAAGTCCCCCAGGGCTCCGCCTCTCGAGCCTCCCAGGGCTCCGCCTCTCAGTGCTCCGCCTCCCGAGCTTTCCAGTGCTCCGCCTCCTGAACCTCCCAGTGCTCCGCCTTCCAGTGCTCCGCCTCCCGAGCTTCCCAGTGCTCCGCCTTCCAGTGCTCCGCCTCCCGAGCTTCCCAGTGTTCCGCCTTCCAGAGCTCCGCCTCCCGAGCTTCCCAGAGCTCTGCCTTCCATTGCTCCGCCTTCCAGTGCTCCGCCTCCCGAGCTTCCCAGAGCTCCGCCTCCCGGGGCTCTGCCTCTCGGGCCCTCCAGATCTCAGCCTCTCGGGCCCTCCAGATCTCAGCCTCTCGGGCCCTCCAGATCTCAGCCTCTCGGGCCCTCCAGATCTCAGCCTCTCGGGCCTCCCAGACCTCAGCCTCTTGAGCTTCCCAGGTCTCCGCCTCCAGGGCCTTCCTCTCCTCCGGAGCCTTCCATCCCTCATGAGCCTTCCTCGCCTCCAGTGCCCTCTGCGGCTCCACCCCTGGAACCTCCTATGGCTCCGCCTCCTATGGCTCCACCTTCCGGGCCTTCCACGTCACCAGAACCCTCCAAGACTCTGCCTTCTACGGAACCGCCTCCCAAGCCTCCCACGTCACCAGAGCCTCCCCTCCCACGTCACCAGAGCCTCCCCTCCCACGTCACCAGAGCCTCCCACATCACTAGAGCCTCCCACGATTCTGCCCCTGAAGTCCTCCAAGTCTCCACCCTTGAAGTCCTCCATAGCTCCGCCTCCCTCGGCTCCGCCCCTTGAGCCTTCCACGGCTCCACCTTCTACGGCTCTGCCCCTGAAGTCCTCCACGGCTCCCCTTTCCTTGGCTCTGCCCCAGAAGTCCTCCATGGCTCCGCCTCCGATGGCTCCGCCCCTCGAGCCTTCCACGGCTCCGCCTCCTATTGCTCCGCCTCCTGAGCCTCTCCCTGTTCTGTGGCCTCCTTCCAGACCTTCTGACTCTGCCCTGTGGCCTTCCCCTAGGCCTTCTGACCCTGTCCTTTGGCCTTCCCCTAGGCCTTCTGACCCTGTGTCTGTCCTGTGGCCTTCTCCCTGGCCTCCTGACCCTGTCCCTGTCCTGTGGCCTCCTCCCGGGCCTCCTGTCCCTGTCCTGTGGCCTCCTCCCGGGCCTCCTGTCCCTGTCCTGTCTCCTTTTCCCGGGCCTCCTGACCTGTTCCCTGTCCTGTGGCCTCTTCCCGGGCCTCCTGACCTGTTCCCTGTCCTGTGGCCTTTTCTTTGGCCTCCTCCCCGGCTCCCTGACCCGTTCCCTGTCCTGTGGCCTTCTCCCTGGCCTCCTGTCCCGATCCCTGTTCTTTGGCCTCCTCCCAGGCCCCCTGACCCGTTCCCTGTCCTGTGGCCTTTTCCCGGGCGTCCTGAACCGTTCCCTGTCCTGTGGCCTTTTCCCGGGCCTCCTGACCCGTTCCCTGTCCTGTGGCCTTTTCCTCGGCCTCCTCCCAGGCCCCCTGACCCGTTCCCTGTCCTGTGGCCTCCTCCCCGGCCTCCTGTCCCGTGGCCTCCTCCTGACCCGGTCCCTGTCCCGTGGCCTCCATCCAGGCCTTCTGACCCGGTCCCTGTCCTGTGGCCTTCTGACTTGGTCCCTGTCCTGTGGCCACCTCCCAGACCCCCTTACCCTCTCTCGTCCCTGTGGCCCTCTCCTGACCCAGTCCCTGTCCTACGGCCACTTCCCAGACTCCCTGACCCTGCCTTGTTCCTTTGCTCCCCTTGTGCCCCCTTGAACTGCCTATTTGCCCCTGGTGCCCCCCTGAACTACCCGTTTTCCACTGTGCTCCATGGACAATGTTTTTTGTTTTTGTTTTTGGAGGGGGGGCTCTGTCATATTCTGTTGACTTTTGTTCTGAGCTTTTATGTTGAAATTCCTGTTTAGTTCCTGTTTCCTGTTTGGTTTTTGTAGTCCTTTTGTAGTACTGTTTTTTGATTGGTTTTCCCCTGATTGTCTCCCATGCCCTGATTGTTTCCCTAGGTGTTTCTAGTTTTCCCTTGTGTATTTAAGCCCTTGTTTCCCTCCTGTCCATTTGTCTGTTATTTCATGTTTATCTTGTTTTGCATGTTTAGCGTTAAGTTCTCAGTGGATTTTGTTATTCCAAGTGTTCTTGTTTTTTGGATTTAATAAAAAGCTGCACATAGGTCGTTACAGTTTACACATTGGAAAAAAGTCAAATATTACATACATTTATTTACATATTGCACCTTTAAGATGTTTATCAGATGAATGTACACAAAAATTAGAATGTGAGACTTTCCAGATGAAACGGTCTTAAACAGACATCTTGGCAGATTTATGCGTGCTATCTGAGATAATGCATTAGCAAGCTTATTTATTTATTTTTTTTAGGAGAGACCGCTTCCCACCTCCACAAAGAAAACACCTCTTGTTTGTTTATACTGTATGTGCAGTTAATGCCTATGTACATGTTGTGTACACTCTTTATCAAGAATTGATGGCATTGTCATGGGCACGTGTGAGTGTTTGTGTGTATGAGCTTTTGACAGAATGATTTATGCATTGTGTTAAAGGGGGATGCACACACTCTATACTCATTCATCAGCTCTTTGACCCACAGGTTAAAATCCACTCTGTATTTTGCACTGCACGTCACCGATGGGGATGTAAATGAATCTCAAATGTGTATAAAAATCATCCATCCTCCACTGTCTGTATGTGTCAGAGAGGAATTTACCATTCCTTAAACACCTGTACCCTCTGATCCCAGCATCTATTTGCTGATATCATTCAGCTCTGTCTCCGAGAATCTTTTGCTTTACCTCTTTGCATGACATTATGCATAATGTACGGTTTTGTTATTGTTTGTGCTCATTAATTATCCCTTTAAGGGAGATTCTTACCCAATTGCATGTCCACTCTAAGGCATTTCATAATAAAATAATCTAGCAATGCCTGTCTTAAAACAAGCTCTGCATTGTCTATTTTCTATAATTACAAGGAAGAAGAACTACAACAAAAGATGATACGCGCAGATTGGCTCTTTTGGATTTCATCAGGGGCTGATTAATAACATTTGCAGCATCTCTGCAGATATATTTTATGAGTTGTTGATTCTACATAATTATTTGTGTTTGAGCACAAAGTTGTAATTTCACTGGATTATGTGAGTGTGCTTGGATATATGAGAGAGGGAGAAAGAAAAGATAGACAGGTCATGGAGCCCCACAGCATGTATGCTTTGAGTATTTATCTCTGTAATTCATTTATTTATTTATTTATTTTTTGTAATGTACATAAGACTACTGCATATGGACTGCTTAATGTATTACATTTGTGTAAGACTCAGGTTAGGGAGGGCAAGGAGGACATAGAGAACAGGGCTCTTCAACTTAAGGTAAGACTTTAATAATAAACAATCTCAAATGGCTTTTCAGCAACGCCTTAACACATTCAGTCTCTGGGTGGACACACAGTCTCTTTCAGACTGGTAGCTCTCTCCCCATTTCTGGTGTGGTCGCTCTTTTATACCGCTCTCCTCAAGCTCACTGCATTTGGAAACTCTGTGTTAGTTATTATATGGCTCAGATGTATGCACCCTTACCACTTTCTCTCTCTCCGGACAAATGCTCGACCACGCTCCCGCTGTCACATATCCCCACCGCCAGACTCATGCCAGGGAGACTTTGGCCTGTCTACCACTCAACACCCATTTCTGGACAGGAAGTCAGCGACAGCCATCTGCGCTCCTGGACTGTGGACCACCTTGAATTAAACGGCCGAAGAGCCAGATACCAATGGGTGATCCACACGTTGGTATCCTTCATGTGGTGGAGCAATTGGAGTGGGGTGTGATCTGAGCAGAGAGTGAAGGCCCACCCCAGCTGGTAGTATTGGAGAGTGAGGACCGCCCACTTGATGGCAATACACTCCTTTTCAATGTTGTCTTATTTCGTCTCATCAGTGAGAGCTTGCTACTAATGTACAGCACTGGGCGCTCCTCCCCCTCCACCACCTGCGAGAGCACCGCCCCCAGCCCTCTGTCTGAATCGTCCGTCTGTAACAAAAAAAGGAGAGCAAAATCAGATGAGTGAGTGTAAAAACGGCCCCCCAGAAAGTGCGGCTTTAACTTGTGTAAACACCTGTTGACACTGCTCCATACACTGGACCGGGTCTGGAGCTCTGTTTTTAATGAGATCAGTCAGCGGGCTGGTGAATAATTAGGCAAGAACCTCCAATAATAGCCAGCCAGCCTCAGGAACTGTCTCACCCCGTTTTAGGTATTATGTCTCGGGCAGGTCGCAATCGCCACAGTTTTGTCAATTTGGGGATGCACCTGGCCCAAGTGGAACCCCAGATACCGTACTTCCACCCATCCAGTACATTGCGTACTTCTTGGGGTTTGCTGTGAGTCCCACCCATCGCAGCAATCTCAGAATGAATGCAGTCTGAGGATTCGGTCCATGAGGCGCTGAAACATTGCAGGGGCCCCAAACAAACTGGTGTACCCACATAAATTGGTGTAACCCAAGCAGTATGGAGAAGGCCAGTTTTTCATGGGATATTGGTGTCAAGGGGATCTGCCAATAACCCTTTCCAGTCCAGTGTCGAGTAAAGACTAGCTTTGCCAAAACGATCGAGAAACTCATCAATATGAAGCATTGGGTATGCATCAAATATAGACACAGCGTTGACTTTTCTATAATCCACACAGAACCATACAGACCCGTCACTCTTAGGAATCAGAACAACTGGGCTGGGCCAATCGCTGTGGGATTCCTCTAGCATTATCTCGAGCATTGAGTCTAATTCATCCCGGACCACTTTTTTCTTGTGCTGTGGAAGTCGGTAGCGACGGCTATGTACCACTACCTCCATTTGAACAACACGGCAGAGGAGAAAACATGTCTACAAATTCTTCCTATAACTTGGCCACCTCTAAGACTTGATACATGAGAGTTGGTCTCTGCAAGTGACATGATTGTGTTTTGTGATCACCTCCGGATTGAGGTCCACCCTCTCCGGAACTACCATAGCCAATGTCACAGGGACTACCTCCCTCCATAATTTCAGGTGGTCGAGGTTGTATTTTTGATGTGCGCCCCCTCTATTGGTTCGTTTTACCTCATAATCATGATCCGCTACTCATCGTGTGACCTCAAAGGGCCCTTGCCACTTAGTGAGTAATTTGGAGCTCGATGTGGAAAGTAAAACTAGCACTTTGTCTCCCGGTGCAAATTCCCGTAGCCGATTTACCCTGTTATACAGTCTGCTTTGACGTTCCAGAGCATGGAGCAAATTCTCCTGTGTTAGTTGCCCTAAAGTGTGGAGTTTTCAATTTAATTCTTACTGTTTGAAGGACCCTCCTCCCAAGCTTCCCATATGACATAGTAGAGCATGCCGTGCGGGCACCACCTATACAGCAGCTCGACTGGGGAAAACCCTGTGGAGGATTGCGGGACCTCTCGTACTGTGAATAACAGGGGATCGAGTCCTTATTTCTATTATCCTCGTGCACAATCTTACGAATCATATTTTTAGGGTTTTATTAATTCTGTTTATGGATGGCAAACGCTTGTGTGGATCGACTTAATACCCAAAAATTCATAAAGCTCGCGTAGTGTTCGTGACATAAATGCAGTTCCTTGATCAATGAGAATTTCTTTCAGAATCCCCACCCGGGAGATTATTTTGAAGAGTGCCTCCGCAACACTGCGTGCTGAGATGAACTGTGTGCAGACGCACTGCTTCCGGATATCACATTGCATAGTCCACCAGGACTAATACAAAGCGGCATTCTGACCGCTCTAATGGCCCGACGAGGTCCATGCCAATTCTTTTGAAGGGGACCTCAATCAGTGGAAGGGGTGCAACGGCGCTCTTGGGGTGGCCGTTGGATTCACCAGCTGACATTCAAGGCATTGTGCACACCACCTGTTGACATCCCTGCGAATGCCTGTCCAATAAAAATGGCCCATTAGTCGGTTCAGTGTTTTCCTCTCCCCTAAGTTACCCGCCATTGGTTATAGTGAGCTGCCTGAAATAACATTTCCTGGCAGTTCTGCGGTATTAATAATGGGTTGTATCCTCTTTTAATTTCATCCTGCGTCATTCGATACAACCGCTCTTTTATTATCGCAAAATAGGGATATGAAAGTATGATGTTTGGTTGAGGGTGTGCCTAAGGGTTTGATATCTTGACTGCTCTTGAAGAAAATCCCTTTCGGGAAATCCCCAATGGACATGAGGGGCCGAAGCCTCCCCCTTCCTCACATCACCCTGACGTGGAGCTGACGAAGACGTCCTCAGCTTCGCCTCCCCTGCCAAAGCATCGAACATTTCTTATCTAACAGCCTTCTTGCAGGAACCATCCGCAAATATTCCCTTTAACAGATTTTTTAACTCTGGTCAATTAGTCCCCAGAAGTTCCCTGGGGAACTTAGTTCCCCAAAATGTAATAATGAGGGTCACTACAGGGTAGTTTTGAATATCCCCATGCACACTTCACTCTCACTCTTTTGGTTGTGCCCAAAGCCTCGTGTTGAATCAAGCATTGTTGGCTAGTGGTCTGGTTGCAACCCATGTCCACCAAGGGTTGATGAGAACTCCCAATGACACTTACCGGTATACTGTACTCTCTGGCCCGTTCGGGGTAGCCCGTGGAGTGTCGAGGACCCAGACCACTGTTCCATCACAGGGCATTGGTTCCAGAAGTGCCCCAGATCCTCACAACTCTAATAGGTTGGCCCATGTGCTACGCCCCGCACCTGTGTTGGCAGGCACATCCACCTGAGGGGAGGAGCAGTGAGGCATTGTGAGGAAAACTCAAATGGGTTTTCAGCAATGCTTAAACACATTCAATCTCTGGGTAGACACATAGTCTCTTTCAGACTGGTAACTCTCACCCCTGTTTCCCAAGCTCACTGCAATTGGAAACAGGTGCCCACAATTTGCTAAGTTTAAATGTTTAAAGGTGTGCATGTATTTCGTCATCAAAAAGTTTTATATTTAGGGAAATGAGTAGTTCATTTGAACGGCAGCCAGTGGATTAAATGATGTCCCCGTAGGTGCACTACGCAGAATGTGTAATATGCGTATAGGGAGTGGCGTTACTGGTCAGTAATACTACGCTGAAGATTAATAATTCCAAGAAATGTATTCAGATGGTCCCTTACCACATCTTTCACAGTTTTAGCAATAAAAGTTATTGATAATAAAAGTGTATTTCCTTTCTTATATGCTGAGAACTTTCCTGACACATGACTTATAAAAAATATAACTATTTTTAGTTCTTTGATTATTTATCTTAATTATGTATATATCTGTATTGGTTTACAGTATATGTATTTTTTTTATTTATTTAAAAATATTTATTTCTGTTTTTAAATTTTGGATTTATTTTCTTTATGACTCATTAATAGTATTCATACATTGTTGAATATGTGTAAGTTTGTACTTCTTATTGAAAATTTACATTGAACATGTGGACTTTTCAGATGGTCTCTTAACACACCCTCCACATTATTAGTAATTTTCAGCACAATGTGTGGACTTTTCAGATGACTCTCTACCCACCGTATGAAAAATTTGTAACTTACATCAGTGTTATATTATCAAACACCATCTGACCAGTTTACGATACAAATTATGATAAGTATTTATTAAATATGGGATGCATCATTTCATATTTAAAAACGGGATGATCCCGTATTTTACAAGACATGTGGAAACTCTACCTACAGGTCTAATACATTTTCATGAGCAAAGTGTGGATGCGGAAAATTGTGAGTTTATCAGGAGAAATTGGAAATCGGGAGTACAGGGGGATAAGGGTGGAAAAACAGAAGAAAAATTGTAGAATCGGGAGTGTTGGTATTAAAGTATTAAACAGGTATGGATTGCTTTTATGCTGACTGGCATAAAAAAGTTTGGAATAATGAACAGATTTTGCTCTTATGGAAAGAACTGTTGGTACTGTTATTCACCAAAGTGGCATTCAACTGATCACAATGTTTAGTCAGGACATAAATAACGTGAAAAACTGCAACAAGTTCCAAATTGAAATTGCAACTTTTTCAACTACTTCAAAGAGTTCTCATCAAAAAATCCTCCACGTGCAGCAATGACAGCATTGCAGATCCTTGGAATTCTTGCTGTTAGTTTGTCCAGATACTCAATTGACATTTTACCCCATGCTTCCTGTAGCACTTGCCATAGATGTGGCTGTCTGGTCTGGGACTTCTCAAGCACCTTACAGTCTAGCTGATCCCACACAAGCTCAATGGGTTTAATATCCATAACATTATTTTCCAATTATCTGTTGTCCATTGTCTGGGTTTCTTTGCCCAATCTAACCTTTTTCTTCTATTTCTAAAGTGGCATTTTATTTGCAATTCTTCCCATAAGGCCTGCACCCATGAGTCTTCTCTTTATTGTTGTACATTAAACTTGTGTTAAGTGGGTAGAATTCAATGAAGCTTTCAGCTGAGGACATGTCTATTTCTCAAACTGGGGACTCATCCTCTTGTTTAGTTGTACATCTGGCCTTCCACATTTCTTTCTGTACTCATTAGAGCCAGTTGTCCTTTGTCTTTGAAGACTGCAGTGTACACCTTTGAATGAAATCTTCATTCCTCAAAACCATAATTGACTGATGTGTATCTAGAGAAAGCTTTTTTTTTTTACCTAATATTGACATTTAGACATGCCAGTCTTTTGCATACTTTGGCAACTCAAAACAAAAACATAGACAATGTTAAGGTTCATTTAAAGAACCAAATAGCTTTCAACTTCATTTGATATAATGGCAAGTGTTTTTCTAGTACCAAATTAGCAATATAGCATGATTACTCAAGGATAACGTGTTGGAGTGATGGCTGCTGGAAATGGGGCCTGTCTAGATTTTATCAAATGTTAATTTTTCAAATAGTGATGGTGCTGTTTTTACATCAGTAATGTCCTGACAATACTTTCTGATCAATTGAATGTCACTTTGGTGAATTAAAGTACCAATTTCCTTCCAAAACATCAATATCTGTACATTATTCCAAACCTTTTGCCGCCAGTGTATGAGATTTTTTTTTGGAGCTACAAAGGTCTGATCACCATTAACTTGCATTGTAAGGACAGAGCTGAGATATTCTTCTAAAAATCTTTGTTTGTATTATACAGAAGAAAGAAAGTCATACACATCTGGGATGGCATGAGGATGAGTACATTTTTGGGTGAACTATCCCTTTAAGATCACATAACCAGCTGTTGTTCATCTCGCTAACCCATTATTATTGTACATTTTTGCTCCTGGAATAATTGAACCATTTATAATGATTGCAAATTGCATGAGCAACCAAAAGTTATTACTTTTGCACAATTCATCATCCACCAGCCTGATCTCATGAAATTTACTTGACTGTGGCGATGTAATATTATAACTTTTTTTCTTACACATATCGCAGCAGTTCCGAGGCGTCCACTGTGTGGCACTAAAAGCGAGTACAATTTTCTCCCAAATAGATGAAGTGTTTAAGGTTAATGCTCTATCGAATTTTATATTAACAAAACCTAAACTAAACCTTACACCTAAACCTAACTGATAATACCATAAAAAGCAAACGTGAGAAGAAAAACGCAGGTGCTGAAGCAACCATGTAATTTTGTCGTGCTTTCATGACACTTTCAGCTCACATGTCGACACGAATCCAGTTGAGACACTGCACAACATATTTGCTTGAATAAGCTTATAAATCTTTTTGATTATGTAATGCAAGCATTACAATGTATCACCTTAAGACCTGCACTGTTGTAAAAGTGTTATTGTTATAAACATTGTGTGAGTAACAGGGTAAAATGTGTTTATAAACTGATAGTCTGACATTCGTTATTTGTTTGAAAGGGAATGAAAGCCATTGTTGTTCTAGCACCTCTAGAGTTCATTTCACCATGAAAGTGTCACGATGCTAAGTAAAACATATTTTGCGAATAAGGAAATAAGACAGCACTCTACTTATTGTCCCCTTCCTTTATTATTAATTACCAGAAAAACACAAGAACACAAGTAGCATTTCAAAGCAGTGAATATGAGACATACAGTCTCTCTGAAGGCTTGTAAAACACATATCTCAGAACACACTTTCCCAAAAACTAGAAGTCACATCAGCTCTTACATGGTATAAGGCTGGCCCAACCTGTATCTTAGACAGATGACTAATCCCTTGCGTTATCATTGTGACAGTCAAAAAATAAAAGTACTATGGTTTGTAAAGCTGTGGTGCAAACCATGGTAATAACATCTGATACCATCTGTATACCATAATGGCACTAGTTTTTTGTTTTGTAGCAGTAGTATTTTCAAATTTACACTTGAAAAATCTCTCCTCTGTTCCTTTTTTCAATTTTTCACACATACAAAAAAAAAATGCTTCCAATCACTTGATTATTTTTAAAGAAACATTACACAAGCACATAAATTTACTGGGTTTTGGAATGTCTTTAACTGTTTTGAAGACTATTACTGGCACAACACCTCTGACACTAGCGCCCTCTTTTGCTAAGGGATTGAAATCTCGTGGTGGCAGTGAAACGTATGGTATATCATTTCACATTGCTCCCTCACTGGATTGTCCCTCTCAAATTCAGTCGCAGATGAGAATGGGTCTAGACATATTGATCTTTCTCATCATATGACATTTCCATAATTGATTTTATGGTATTACCTGGAATCCCCATAGTGGTCTTTGATAAATATGCTTGAGCTTGGGAGATGCACTGAGATATTTAGACAAACAAATGAGGGAGCAGGATGTTATCTGCCTCTTTTCTCTATCCAATCAGTCACTATTGAGTACTGATTTGTCTCTTAACCATCTGGGGTCTGAGGGTGTTTTGGGCCCTGGAGAAGTTTTGACATGCCTTGATATTTGTGCTTTTTTCAGTTGCTTAAAAACACAATAATGGCTAAAGTCTGATAACACTGTATTCAGCACAAACTGGGCTACAATAATATGTAAGCAACATGTGTGTACATGTTTGTATTTTTGAGAAAATAACGTTTATGCATGGTTTTTGAAAAAACAAAATTTTTAAGTCATTGAAATAAGGCCATATAACACATACTAAACATTTGTCCACAAGCCTTTTGAGAACTGGATCTTGTAGCCTTGATTTTTTGCTACAAAATGATGCGAAAACCATCCTGATCACTCATTCATACAAAACAATATAGTAATTGAACTTTTGTAAGACACTTTTAGTATTAGAAAGGTCATATGTGAGGAGGTGTGAACTATAATGAATATTGATTGTAATTCACACCCGAGGAGACAAAATACCCCTCCCCTGGGCCTATCAATGAGGAATGTGACAGAAAGAGAATGAATGTGAGGAGACTTAATGATCAAAATCAAGTTTTAAGTTAAAAGAAGTAATCTGACTATACATTTTCTTTACATAAAGACTTTACTTTTAATTTTAGACCTATACTACCGTTTAAAAGAAGTCTCTTCTGCTCACCAAGGCTGCATTTATTTGATCCAAAATACAGTAAAAACAATGATATTTTGAACTATTTTTACAATTTAAAAGAACAGTTTTCTATATGACTATATTGTAAAATGCAAGTTGTGATCAAAGCTGAATTTTCAGCATCATTACTGCAGTCTTCAGTGTCACATGATCCTTCAGAAATCATTATAATATTCTGATTTTCTAAAATGGGCATATTTACATCACATTTGACACATTTACACTTGAGCACATATTTGCAAGTCAAGCTTTGTTGATGATAATGAGGCAGATATAAACACTTATATCATACAGCATACAATTTAAATGCCTGCTTTAGCTGAGACAACATTTACATTTAACTAAATGTGCTTATTAGGACATATTTCAAATGTTAATACTCTGAATCCTGGCTGGCAAGTCTGGAAACAGTCCCACTAGTAAAATATGTACATGTTTATATACAATAGCATGTCAACAAATGAAAACTAAATGACTTACTCGTCTGAAATTGTATCCTCGGCTGGATCAAGTCTCTCTTCAAAATACAAACGTTCATCGGAGTCCCGCTCTTCTTCAGAGGAAAATTGTAACTCTTCATCACTATCTAGGAGTTTTCTTACTTGTATATCGTGCAGTCAGACGTGCAGAAAAATTAACGAACTTGTTGTTTTTAAGACAAAGTCGGGGGCGTTTACCATTTGCATTGATTGCCTCAGCACATTAGCGTATGAATGGCGTGCTCTGCTGGTGGGTGGGATCACATTAGAGATAAATTAGCTGAGCCAGGAAAAGTGTACATCGCTTTGTTGCATACAGATTACATTGCAGGGGAATATTTGTTTTAAATTTCAATTGTTTTATTTAAAAATAGACATTTTAAGCTTTCTTTAGACATATGTTTCATGTTTGTGTAATAAGTGTTTGCGGAGTTTTAGTTCATTTTTGTACGCGTTTCAGATATATGCTCACTGAGAGAGACTGCTGACAGCTCACCCTTTTATTTTCATTATTTTACAAAAGCACAATGTTTTGTTATTATTGTGAGTGTACACAAATAAAAGTAGACCCTTTATGGTCTTTATAGTTTATATATGTCTTACACTTATCTGTATGCCCCAAAATGATGGAGAATTTGATGTTGTTTCTTCTGTAATGACGAAAAAATCCAGCAGGACGCGCCAGCGCGTCCATCAACCCCAGAGGGTTAAACATGGCCTTTCCTTCATCCTCAGACACTGATACAACCACAGCACACTTCTTAAGAAGATAAAAGCAGAGGATCAGATCAGGCTGTTGCCACTTTAGCTTAGTTCTGTGGTGAGGAGACAGAAATCACTGTCACCAGATGAGGACTGATATGCTTTTTATCCTTTAATTTATAGGTAGAATCTTTTAAGGAATAGTTCACCTAAAAATTGCCATTTTCATTATTTATACAGTAAGCTCAACAAGTGCCAAAAAGCACCATAAATGTTGTCCATATGACATTGTGTGCTGTATTCTGAAGCCACTCGATAGCTTTGTGAGAGGAACAGACAAAATTAATTGGTTATTGTGATGGTGAGGGAGTGGTTGAACAATGGCTTGTGAAGGGAGAGTTAGATCAGGAGATGAGAAAGGTAAGAATCATCACCTGGCAACGATTGTCTCTAACAGCTTTTTGTCATTGCAGTGAGTGTGGAGAGGGGTTTTAAGAATGAGCCAGATGCCAGTGAATAGAGAGAGCTACCTATGCACATACACACAGAGAGATCGTGTACTGACAGTCCGCTGAAAAGCGAGTTTTGTTGATTGATGAATAAATTACCTTATTGAGTTTAATTTTGCCGTCTCCCGCTCCCAGCAGAGAACCTCCTAGTGTATGCTGATCTCAAGAAAGCCATCCTGCAATGTGTCGGCTGGACATCAGAACAATAGTGCCAACACTTCCGCTCATTGACTCTGGGCGAGCACGGCCAGCCATCGGCCTTCGCCCAACAGCTCCGCAGCACCTGCCAGCTATGGTTGATGGCTGAGCAATGCAACATCGGGCTGTGTTCGACTTGTTGGTACTGGAGCAGTTTATTGCTCAGCTTCTGAGAGAGATGGTGGAGTGGGTCCCATGGCACCGCTTGGCGTTGCTCCAAATGGCAATCCAGATGGCAGAGGACCATATGGCAGCATATTCGGAGCCAGCGAGCCCAGATATACTTTTTTCTTCTCTCTCTCCTGTCAATTGGCCCATTTCAATTGGCCGGACATTCACGGGGATGTTTGCAGATGATGTGCGGCATGCCGTGAATGTCAGCTGGTGAATCCTCCACCATCCCCAAGAGCACATTTGTGCCCACTTCGTTTGATCGAAGTCCCCTTCGATTGGGATGGACTTTGTCAGGCCATTTGAGTGGACGACATGTGGGAATCACTTTGAGTTTGTTTTGGTGGACTAGGCAATATCCATAAGCAGTGCCTCTATACAACATTTCAGCATGTAGTGTTGCAGAGGCACTCTTTATAATGATCTTCCGAGTGGGGATACCAAAAGAAACCTTCACTGATCAAAGCACTACTTTTATGTCAAGTACACTACGCGATCTGTAAAAATTTTGGGGTATTAATTTGATTCGGACAAGTGTGTACCACCCGCAAATGGACAGCTTGGTTGAATAGTTTAATAAAACCCTGAAAAACACGATTCGTAAGTTCATGCACGAAGATGCTCGGAGTTGGGATATCCTTTATTCGCAGTTCGAGAGGTCCCTCAAGCTTCCACGGGGTTCTCCCCATTTTAATTATTGCATGGGCGTAAGCCTCGCAGTGTCTTAGATTTTGTGCGGGGAAAATTGGGAGGATGGACCATCAGACAGCAAAAATGAAATTCAGTATGTTCTTGAACTGTAGGCAAAACACATTGGGGCAACTATTACAGGATAATTTGCTACAGGCTGAAGAACGTCAGACCCAGCTGTATAACAGGGGAGCTCAGCTATGGGAACTTACATGAGGAGATAAAGTCCTTGTATTGCTACCCACATCAAGCTCTAAATAACTCGCAAAGTGACAAGGGCCCTTTGCGGTCACACAGTGAGTCGGGGAAATTTATGGCGAATTTGCCACCTTAAACACTTAAAACCATGGGAGGTGGTCCCCATTGCTTTGGCAATGATGGTAGTGAAGAGGGAGGAGCTCGGGATGGAGGTGAACTTAAAAGCCAATCGTAGCACCACGGTCACTTGCAGAGACCACCTCTCTCTGTCGCAAATCACAGACGTGGCCCAGTTGCAAAAATAATTCTCTGACACATTCTCACCCCTTCCCGGTCGTATGAACCTCATAAAACATCATATTGAAACAATCCCAGGGGTAGTGATATGCAGTCATCCCTACCAATTATCTGAGCACAAAAAAAAGTGGTTCAGGAAGAATTGAAGGCCATGCTTGATATGGGGTTATAGAAGAATTCCACAGTGATGCGGCCAGCCCGATGGTGCTGGTTCCGAAGAGCGACAGCTTTTTCTGGTTCTGTGTGGAATATAGAAAGGTCAACGCGGTGTCTACATTTGACGCATATCCAATGTCTCATATTGACGAGCTGCTCGATCGGTTGGGCTTGGCTTGCTTTTATTCAACACTGGATTTAACAGAGTGTTATTGGAAGATCCCCTTAACACCAATGTCCTGTGAGAAAACGTCTTTCTTCACACCACTTGGCTTACACCAATTTGTGACCCTTCTGTTCAATTAGTTTGCACCTGCACTCTTCGTATGCATCTGGCTCCTGCGATGTGCTTTCACCCTCTGTTCAGACCACACCCCGCTACAGTGGATCCATCACATGAAGGATACCAATGTGCGGATCTCCCATGGGGTCTGGCCGGATGGCTACCTATCCTGAGTCAGGCCATGAGGGTATGTTGTGATGGGAGAGCGAGATCAAGAGATGAGAATGGTAAGGATCATCACCTGGTAATGACTGTCTTTAACAGCTGTTTGTCATTGCAGTGAGTGGAGACAGGTTTTAAGAGCCAGATGCCAGTGAGGAAAGAGAGCTACCCAAGCATGCACACACACACACACACACACACACACACACACACACACACACACACACACACACACACACAGACAGCATGTGCTGACATTTGCTGAATTTGAGTTTTGTTGAGTTGAAAAACAAATGAGTTGAACCTTTTTGAGTGTCTACCTCTTCCTCTTTGCACCCCATCATTAACTTTGTTACAGTAATTATTCATTCAATAATATGATCCTGTTAATTAACTGACTCTATGGTAAGGTTACAGCAGTTTCAAGTTAACAACTTACTGTTGAGAAAGATTATCAGAGATTAATGACTTAAATTTTGGTCTATGCCTTCCAAAGCAAATTATTTTGCTTGTGAAGTCTTGGGACATAATTGTAGTTGTATGGACTACACTGTAAAAACTTGGCTGGTTTTACTCAAAAACATTGTGAAAACTATTTGCTATCAGCTTTTTGAGTATTTTGAACTCAAAAC
The DNA here is from genome assembly GCA_032164185.1 of Moxostoma hubbsi. NCBI lineage: Eukaryota > Metazoa > Chordata > Actinopteri > Cypriniformes > Catostomidae > Moxostoma > Moxostoma hubbsi. Next base: position 15,291,781 of record JAVLUX010000035.1, on the reverse strand, counting down.
ATTCTTGTTTGACATATTAGACGTCACATATTTTCAACATGTAACTCTAACTAAAGGTAACTCAAATTTTTCAATTTACAGGACATTGTTTTAAGTAATAAATACTATATTTATTTTGTAGGGAACTACCATTTGAAGTCATATTTACTTATTTTTTTTCAAGTGCATTATATTTATATTCCAATGTTACTAATATAACCTATTTATTAGTGCCTGGACGATATTAGCAGTGATAACAGATATATATATTTGCTACCCCCTTCAACCGAACATTTCCAGTCATTGCATTTATAAAATGTAATATTTAGAAGTCTGGTTTTCCACAGTTGAACGTTTCCCCTGAACTGGTATAGCAGAATACGGTGCAACACTGCTGCCATTGTTCTTCTCTTGTCTCGACACGTGTAAATGCTTCTTGTATTACAACTTGACAATAATTGTCTGACAGTATTAAAATAGTCAGCATTTGACTGATACTAAACTGTAATACTGATGTTTATTTAGCTATTTATTTTATTTTAATTTATTCATTGTTTTAATATTTTTTTTATCATTATATATATATAAAAAAAAAACCTGCTTGAAGAGTTTTCAAAAGATATATTATATATATATATATATATACACTCACCTAAAGGATTATTAGGAACACCATACTAATACTGTGTTTGACCCCCTTTCGCCTTCAGAACTGCCTTAATTCTACGTGGCATTGATTCAACAAGGTGCTGAAAGCATTCTTTAGAAATGTTGGCTAATATTGATAGGATAGCATCTTGCAGTTGATGGAGATTTGTGGGATGCACATCCAGGGCACGAAGCTCCCGTTCCACCACATCCCAAAGATGCTCTATAGGGTTGAGATCTGGTGACTGTGGGGGCCATTTTAGTACAGTGATCTCATTGTCATGTTCAAGAAACCAATTTGAAATGATTCGAGCTTTGTGACATGGTGCATTATCCTGCTGGAAGTAGCCATCAGAGGATGGGTACATGGTGGCCATAAAGGGATGGACATGGTCAGAAACAATGCTCAGGTAGGCCGTGGCATTTAAACGATGCCCAATTGGCACTAAGGGGCCTAAAGTGTGCCAAGAAAACATCCCCCACACCATTACACCACCACCACCAGCCTGCACAGTGGTAACAAGGCATGATGGATCCATGTTCTCATTCTGTTTACGCCAAATTCTGACTCTACCATCTGAATGTCTCAACAGAAATCGAGACTCATCAGACCAGGCAACATTTTTCCAGTCTTCAACTGTCCAATTTTGGTGAGCTCTTGCAAATTGTAGCCTCTTTTTCCTATTTGTAGTGGAGATGAGTGGTACCCGGTGGGGTCTTCTGCTGTTGTAGCCCATCCGCCTCAAGGTTGTGCGTGTTGTGGCTTCACAAATGCTTTGCTGCATACCTCGGTTGTAACGAGTGGTTATTTCAGTCAAAGTTGCTCTTCTATCAGCTTGAATCAGTCGGCCCATTCTCCTCTGACCTCTAGCATCAACAAGGCATTTTCGCCCACAGGACTGCCGCATACTGGATGTTTTTCCCTTTTCACACCATTCTTTGTAAACCCTAGAAATGGTTGTGCGTGAAAATCCCAGTAACTGAGCAGATTGTGAAATACTCAGACCGGCCCGTCTGGCACCAACAACCATGCAACGCTCAAAATTAAAAATTAAATCACCTTTCTTTCCCATTCTGACATTCAGTTTGGAGTTCAGGAGATTGTCTTGACCAGGACCACACCCCTAAATGCATTGAAGCAACTGCCATGTGATTGGTTGATTAGATAATTGCATTAATGAGAAATTGAACAGGTGTTCCTAATAATGGTGGCCAAATGTTTGGAATAGTGTACAGATTTTGCTGTTTCGGAAGGAAATTGCATTAAGTACTTTAATTCACCAAAGTGGCATTCAACTTATCACAAAGTATAGTCAGGACATTACTGATGTAAAAAATAGCACCATCACTATTTGAATAAATATTTTTTTGATCGAATCTAGACAGGCCCCATTTTCCAGCAGCCATCACTCCAATTCTCTTGAGTAATCACTCTAAATAGCTATTTTGGTACTAGAAAATCACTTGGCATTATATAAAACACAGTTAAAAGTTATTTGATTCATGAAATGAAGCTTAACTTTGTCTTTGTGTTTGTTCTTGAGTTGCCACAGTATGAAATAGACTGGCATGTCTTAAGGTCAATATTAGGTAAAAAAAAATAGCAAAAAATAAACCACTTTTTCTAGAAACTCATCAGTCAATCATTGTTTTGAGGAACGAAGGCCATAAAATGCTTGAAATTGCCAAAAAAGCTGAATATTTCATACACAGGTGTCACAGTCTTCAAAGACAAAGGACAACCGGCTCTAACAAGGACAAAGAGAGATGTGGAAGGCCAGATGTACAACTAAACAAGAGGATAATTACATCAGAGTCTCTAGTTTGAGGAATAGATGCCTCACATGTCCTCAGCTGACAGCTTCATTGAATTCTACCGCTCAATACCAGTGTCATGTACAACAGTAAAGAGAAGACTCAGCGCTACATGCCATATGAGAAGAATTGCAAAGAAAAAGCCACTTTTGAAACAGGAAAGGAAAGAAAAGTTTTGCGTGGTCAAAGAAACACAGATATTGGACAACAGATCATTGGAAAAGAGTGTTATGGATCTTAAACCCATTTCACTTTTGTGGGATTAGCTAGACTGTAAGGTGCATAAGAAGTGCCCGACAAGACAGCCACATCTATGATAAGTGCTGCAGTAAGCACGGGGTGAATTGTCACCTGAGTATCTGCACAAACTGACAGCTAGGATCTGCAAAGCTGTCATTACTGCACATGGAGGATTTTTTTATGAAAACTCTTTGAAGTAGTTTAAGAAGTTCTGAACACTTTTTTCAAAGTGTAATAGTAATTTTTCACTTTATTAATGTCCTTACTATACATTGTGATCCGTTGAATGCTACATTGGTGAATAAAAGTACCAATTTCTTGGTACTAGGCAGCTATATATATACACTTTATATAATTATTTTTATTTTTTTTGTTACACATATTAGAAAAAGTCAAAAATATGGATTGGACCAACATGATGGTGACTTATTGGAATAGTTCACCCCAACTGTCATTATTTACAGTACGTAAATAATGACAGTTGGGGTGAAATATTCCATTAAGTCCCTGTGTTAAATCAAACATCTTGCTACTGCTTCAGGTCGTCATTGTGTTCCATAAAAATATATGCAACACAAACAAGTTCATATATTAAAGGTGGATGCCTGATTGGTTTCTTTTTCTGCATCTACTACCTTTTCATAAACTTTTGGTCTTTCTGCTGACATGTGGATTAACAGAACCTGAAAGTTAAGAAAACCCACAGATACTGTAGATATTGGCTCAATTTGATTCTTAAACATATATTCTCCTATATGTTTTTCAGAGTGATCAGCAGAGCTCCAGGATTGAAGCTAGTGGTTGAGACATTGATGTCATCACTTAAACCTATCGGAAACATTGTGGTCATCTGCTGTGCCTTTTTTATAATTTTTGGCATCTTGGGAGTTCAGGTGAGTACAAAAATTTACAAGTTAGAAACCTTACAGTTATAATGGATGACAAACAGCTTATTTGCTTTGCTTGGATCAGGCTTGTTACAAATGTGCTTTGTAATGTAAAGTAATGGCTACATGCTTGACATTTTTTTGGACATACATGTATATAAATTGTGCCGATGTATGAATTTCTTTACAAAACTAAAATGTGATATTTGTTTTTGTTGGATGAGTTCACCTGAGTAGTGAAGGAGTAGCAGCCAACAAGTGTCCAACATACAAGGGAACTCTTTCAATACTGTATAAAAAGCATCCAAGAATGCACCTTGTGAAGTACATTGTGGGAGTGTATATGCAAAATTTGAGTTATTCATTAAAGTAGTTTAAAGTTTAGTCACTTTTCTGTTATTGTAAAATCAGAATCAGAATAAGCTTTACTGCCATGTGTTCTCACGGACAAAAGGAATTTTTTTTGGTGATAGGAGAAACAAGTGCACACAGAACATTACCGTGAGACACAGAATATAAAACAAGGTAAGGGTATAAATAGACATACAAATAATAGGACATATAACAGTATGGCGTATGTAAATACATTTACAAGTAGTAATGTAAAATGTGTAAAACATTAAAAACATAGTATGAGCAGGTGTATCCAGATTTTTGACTGGTAGTGTAACATATGCTCTGTAGCTATGTAGGTCCTTACAATGCAAGTGAATGGTGGCCAGAACTTTGAAGGTCCAAAAAGCATATAAAGGGAGCATAAAAGTAATCCATATCTTCAGAAGTGATATGATAGGTCTGGGTAAGAAACAGATTAATATTTAAATCCTTTTTTTACTATAAATCTCCACTTTCATGTACTTCTTTTTTTTTTCCAATTCTTATTATTTGTGCATATCACCACCTAATGAACGGGGAATTTAGAGTAAAAGAATTATAAATATAAATCTGTGTCTCAAACACACCTATCAAATCACTGCTGAAGATATGAACTTAACCACTGGTGTCATGTAGATTCCGTTTATTCTTAATTTATGTGCTTTTTTCTTTTGGAAAAAAACAAAAACAAAAAACACGAGCCTCTGGCTGTTACAAACATTGGTGTGATTTCTCAGAACACCTATCCCAGTGATTAATGTCAGGTATTTCCAAAAATCACAGCACTTTGCAAAAAAAGGTGCCTTTGTGGTGATAATATTGCATTCTCCTTACAGCTCTTCAAAGGGAAGTTTTTTGTGTGCCAAGGGGAGGAAACGAGAAACATAACCAACAAGTCAGATTGCCACCTGGCAAACTATAAATGGGTCAGACATAAGTACAACTTTGATAACCTTGGGCAGGTAAGCACTTGGTTGCACAAACATGCACCTTGTCTGGGTTGAACTAAAAATGTTCTTTTTCCAACAAATTCAAATGGAAGAACTAATGTAAAATGTATTTTAACCTCTTTTGTCTCATCTGCCTCCCTCAGGCTCTGATGTCCCTTTTTGTTCTGGCGTCCAAAGATGGCTGGGTGGACATAATGTATGATGGTTTGGATGCTGTTGGTGTTGATCAGCAGGTATTGACCAAACCCCATTTTTATGAGCATCTGCTTTTACTTGGATAAACTTATGTTGTAATAATATAATCGTTTTTTAAATATGTGTTGCCATTGTGATTGTGGTAACACAAAAAAATCTTGTTCATTTAGAGTGGGTCAAAAACAAATTATCATGGCAAGTTTCCGTCCGGTTGCACTCTCTCACTTATAACCACAAACTCTGATTGGACAAACACCATGAACAGAATCAAAGGTGAAAAATCATTGTTCAGCATTTCTGTTATGACTTCAAAGAATTGCTTTTCCATTCATGAGTTCTTCTATAAGCTCCTTACAATCCATTACACTCTTATTACACTCTTCACGCCAATTCTTTTTTATATATTTATTATTTTTTAATATTTTGAATAATTTTTCAAAAACATAATTTTGCTTGAAAATTAAATTTCTATGCCTAGCAGTGGACTGCTGAAGTTGTGTTCTGCTTGATTTGAAATAGACCAAGCCCCCTTTCCCAGCTAAGGCATTCATGTGTTTGAATTGGAACACACTTTCTGCAATTCTTGCTGAATATGCTGTACCACTGCACACAGGAAACCCCTTATTAATGTAGCCTAGAGGAAGGCATCTTTAGAGGATAGACCTTTGAACTGAAGTGTTATTGGTATCATAATTCTGCACCATCATCACCATTGTGTTGTTCTTGAGCAAAGCAGTTAACCCCAGGCTAAGCCAGGGGAGCTGAACCAGCGATTACTATAGTATTACTGTATTTACTACAAAGAGGTTGCTGTGTAAAGACCAATTGCAAACCCAGCTGAAAAACAAGCACTCTGATCACCAGCATGTTATATTTTGGAAGCTGATGTCCCCAATATTTTCTTAACTAGCTTAACCAGCAAGACTTTGGTCAACCAGGTTTTCCAGCAAGACCATGTGGGTCAACCACAAGTTTTGCTGGTCAATAGCTTGGCGTTGCTGGTTCTCCAGCTAGACTAGAACCAAACTTGCATAATGGAGTCTGAACCTACATGGAAGGTTATGGTCCTTTTAGCTGGGAAATTGCAAACAACTAAAGGGGGGTTCCAGAACTGAAAATCCCATTAATTTTCTCCATAGATACATTTATTTCCAGTGATAATGTATAAATGATCAATGCTCACTTTCCAAATGAGCCTGAGATTACAGGTGCTGGTCATATAATTAGAATATCATCAAAACGTTGATTTATTTCAGTAATTCCATTCAAAAAGTGAAACTTGGATATTATATTCATTCATTACACAGACTGATATATTTAAAATGTTTATTTCATTTAATTGTGATGATTAAAACTGACAACTAATGAAAATCCCAAATTCAGTATCTCCGAAAATTAGAATATTACTTAAGACCAATACAAAAAAAGGATTTTTAGAAATGTTGGCCAACTGAAAAGTATGAACATGAAAAGTATGAGCATGTACAGCACTCAATACTTAGTTGGGGCTCCTTTTGCCTGAATTACTGCAGCAATGCGGCGTGGCATGGAGTCGATCAGTCTGTGGCACTGCTCAGGTGTTATGAGAGCCCAGGTTGCTCTGATAGTGGCCTTCAGCTCTTCTGCATTGTTGGGTCTGGCGTATCGCATCTTCCTCTTCACAATACCCCATAGGTTTTCTATAGGGTTAAGGTCAGGCAAGTTTGCTGGCCAATTAAGAACAGGGATACCATGGTCCTTAAACCAGGTACTGGTAGCTTTGGCACTGTGTGCAGGTGCCAAGTCCTGTTGGAAAATGAAATCTGCATCTCCATAAAATTGGTCAGCAGCAAGAAGCATGAAGTGCTCTAAAACTTCCTGGTAGATGGCTGTGTTGACCTTGGACCTCAGAAAACACAGTGGACCAACACCAGCAGATGACATGGCACCCCAAACCATCACTGACTGTGGAAACTTTACACTGGACTTCAAGCAACGTGGATTATGTGCCTCTCCTCTCTTCCTCCAGACTCTGGGACCTTGATATCCAAAGGAAAAGCAAAATTTACTTTCATCAGAGAGCATAACTTTGGACCACTCAGCAGCAGTCCAGTCCTTATTGTCTTTAGCCCAGGTGAAAGGAATCAAGAGTGGCTTGACACAATGAATGTGACAGCTGAAACCCATGTCTTGCATACGTCTTTGCATGGTGGTTCTTGAAGCACTGACTCCAGCTGCAGTCCACTCTTTGTGAATCTCCCCCACATTTTTGAATGGGTTTTGTTTCACAATCCTCTCCAGTGTGCGGTTATCCCTATTGCTTGTACACTTTTTTCTACCACATCTTTTTCTTCCCTTCGCCTCTCTATTAATGTGCTTGTACACAGAGCTCTGTGAACAGTCAGCCTCTTTAGCAATGACCTTTTGTGTCTTGCCCTCCTTGTGCAGGATGTCAATGGTCGTCTTTTGGACAGCTGTCAAGTCAGCAGTCTTCCCCATGATTGTCTAGCCTACAGAACTAGACTGAGAGACCATTTAAAGGCCTTTGCAGGTGTTTTGAGTTAATTAGCTGATTAGAGTGTGGCACCAGGTGTCTTCAATATTGAACCTTTTCACAATATTCTAATTTTCTGAGATACTGATTTTGGGGTTTTCATTAGTTGTCAGTTATAATCATCAAAATTAAAAGGAATGAACACTTGAAATATATCAGTCTGTGTGGAATGAATGTATACATTATACAAGTTTCACTTTTTTGAATGGAATTACTGAAATAAATCAACTTTTTGATGATATTCTAATTATATGACCAGCACCTGTATTAAGAGATGATATATGCTTCTGAAAAAACTGTAACCTGGTGTGATTTTATCTTTATTGTTTAAATAACCATTTTTAATAGCCAAATTCCCAGCCATTAAACACTTCCGTTGGATTCTGATGAGATCTTCACCAGTCAGTGTAGTCGCTGTTAGCATGGAGATAAAGATTGCAGCAAAGATGTTTATGCTTTTCAATACATTTTTATACTTGTCAATAGTTTTGTATAATACCTTAATTTCTGATTCCTCCATGAAACATGTATTGCACCTTTCTCTTTTTTGCTTCAAATCAAAGTTTTTAATGTTTTGAATTAACTTGGAGTTGGTTGGTTTGGCTCATGGCTTAGAGATAATATTTGAAGGATTATTTATTTATTTATTTTTTATCCCCATGGAGAAAATGTATTGGAATAATACTTCCAGAACCAAGTCCACTGAAAAAGTTGGCAGTCACTATTGCACTATTGGCTGCACATATTATATACTCAGAACATTGATTCATGTTTTTATCTGTGTTGTAGCCCATCATGAACTACAACCCATGGATGTTGCTCTATTTCATCTCCTTCTTGCTGATCGTGGCTTTCTTCGTGCTCAACATGTTCGTCGGTGTTGTGGTTGAGAACTTTCACAAGTGCCGACGGCACCAAGAAGCAGAAGAAGCCAAACGGCGTGAGGAAAAGCGCCTTAAACGCATGGAGAAAAAAAGAAGGAGTAAGGAGAAGGAGCTAGCTGGTCGGTAGCCTTTCCACTTCTTTCTGAGTCCTGCTCGATCATTTTGATTTGACCGCGTGCTAAATTAGATGCTTATACTAAGTAGAGTGACCGGCGAATAAGGAATGAGATGCTCGGGCCAATAATTAGTCAGGAATCTGCCCCCTGTCTTGCCCCCTTTTGCCTGGGAACGTCTCAAGAGCATGTCCCATGGCCTGCATGGTGATCTGCTTACTGAGAGTGCAGGGTGTGTGATGTAGCCCTGGACCAGGGATCTGCCCACCCTCCTTCTCTCATGCATGTAGGGCAGTGCAGTCTGAGATAGAGTCTAAATAAATTGCAAACATTCTGTCCAGTTGAATTTGTTAAAGGAATAGTTCACCCCAATATGAAAATTATGCCATCATTTACTCACCCTCATGCTGTTCTAATTTCGTACACAATTCTTTCTTCCATCGACCACAAAAGGATATGTTAGTCAGAATGTAAGCCTCAGTCACAATTCACTTTCCTTGTATAGAAAAAGTTGAATAGGCTAACATTTTGACTAAAATCTATGTTCAACAGAAGAAAGACATATAGGTTTGAAAACAACATGATGGTGAGCAAATAAAAAATATTTTTATTTTTTGTGAACTATCTCTTTAAATCCATCAGCTGCCTGCTCTGATGCCACCTAGGATGCACGGCGTGGTATTGCCTATGATTATTTATTTTGGTTCCATTGCCTGCCCGCACAAGGCGTTAACATTTAAACAACTTAATCGACAATCTCTGTGTTGATGCTAGCTATTGTTTGGACATTGGTCCAGCATGTTTGATCTTCAGGCAACAGTTAAAAATTGGATTTAGTTTCAAGCCCTTGAGAAATACAGATGTCAACAGGTGAAAATATCTTTACTATGGTACACAAGCTATAGTTGGGTCCAAAGAAGAACCACAAGGTAAGAGAATAAAACACATATAAGGCAAAACTATCCTTATCAAGTCTATGCTGACACATGGACACACTGTACGTACTCTTATCTCTTAAAGGGATACTTCACAGAAAAATAAAAATTCTGCCATTATTTACTCATCCACATGTTGTTTCAAATGCATTTTATAAAAAAATTAAACTATTCAGATTAACTGTCTCTGCCACCATTAATTTTCATTGTATGGAGAAAAAAAAAAGATGCAGATGCAAATGAAAGTGAATGGTGACTGAGACTCATTCCCTAACATTCTGCCTAGCATCTCCTTTTGTGTAAATTATGACAGAATTAAATTTTTTGGATGAACCATCCCTTTAATCACAGGTCAAAGTTCATATAGTTACATCAGCAACTACCTCTCACACTTTCTCATATCTGTATTTGATTTGCAAATGAGCTGATTAGTGTCTTTTGTTTTATAGTGCTATCACTCCATGACTGCTTTAGTTCTAGATGGAAAAGTGCCTAATTTTCTTTAGGTGTGAATGGCTGATGGATGTGTCATGTTTCCAGTTGGAAATTGGATTAATCTGTGTTTCAGCTTTGCGTGGCCTTGTATATTTTGAAACTTCTTTGAACATAATACCTAAATATCCTGTTAAGACAGCTTGTTGAGTCTTATCAGAAAGGATAATAATTTGATAGCTGTGGACTTTTGGTAAAAAACCTCAACAGAAAAGTTGTGTGGGTCTTTTCAGGTGAACTTGTATTGGCAGGACTGTGATCATTAACTGAGAAGTTGAAAGTTTTTATTTGTTATTTCTACGCCACTAGCATCACCACATGGAATTATAAAAATAATGACTGTTGTTTTATTGATTTGAGATACAGATAGTCCCTCCCCAAATTTACGCTATTGGTCAACGTGGCTGTGTCGGGCTGGACGGGACCCTCAAACAAAAAGAGCAATGTTTTGGTAGTGCCACAGTGTTCACACTTTGTTGTCTCTGCATATTAAGCTGTGATGGGAGAAAGCTTTTAACATCAGTATAATTGTATTATCTTTAACTAATCTAGGACCATAACAAGATCCAAACTGTTTGGGATAAATAGAGATTGAATGATGTCCTGCATAAACCAACAGTGTTACTTTGGACTCAGAATAACTGGAACATCCAACAGTACATAATTCCTGTGATGGTTCCATTGCTTGCCCTACCTAAATAACATGATTTCATTCTTCTAGATATAATGCTGACCGGTGTCAGTTGGTCCAGTCCTGAACACTCACTGACAGGTACAGATTGCTTCTGGCATATCTATGTGTTCACTGTGGTGGTAGTGGCTTGGGATGGGAGGGAGCTCTGGGTGGGGTGAGAGCCCATGCTCTCACCTCATCAGATCTGTTCTGACCACACAAGATTTGTCTGTGGAAGTCTTGTTTGTGCGGCATCTACACCTCATCACCAATTCCAGCCAGCCCAGCCTCAAGCTCACACAGGGGACGAAGAGAGAACAAACAGCTTTTTTTATGAATACAAACTTTATTTTGTAAAGTTTTTAGTTCTTGATGATTTCAGATGAACACTTTGTGCAATATGTCCATGAATGACCAAATCTCTCGATGTTTCCCCCAATGTGATGCACTGTGGCTGACTGTTTGAAAGGAAGAGTATCACTGTTAATGTCTTGATCTCTGCTTCAGATTTATCTCATCGGTTTGTTGTTGTGGAGTAGTGATTCACTTTGTGATGTTATCCCATAAAACTGCTTTCAAAATTCTACTTACATGCTAAAACACCATCAGAACGCCTTACTGTTGTTCAATGGCTGCAAAATGAGACACACTCATTTGTGTCCTATGTGAGTGAAGTTTATGTATGGCACACTTGTTCCATTTAGACCTAAGAAAATGTTGAGGTACAGTACTGGGCTGTTTCATGTGTTTTTGATCAAATAAATTAAAATGTAAGTACAGCTTGCTAGTTTTGGATTTATGTGGTTATAATATAGTATCTATTCCCTGTAAACCTGAAATATGTGTTAGCTGTATGAATATACGTAATTTTATTTAAATTTGTGTGAAATTCAGTTTTACTATTTGGTTACAGTGGTAAGTGGTCTGCACTTATATAGCGCTTTTTTAACCTTAGTGATTTTCAAAGCACTTTTCACTGTGTCCCATTCACACACACACACTCATATGCCAATGACGGCAGCGCTGCCATGCAAGGCACTAGCCTGCCATTAGGTGCAACTTGAGGTTGAGTGTCTTGCCCAAGGACACTTTGGCATGTGGAGTCATGTGGGCCAATGTGCGATTAGAGGCCATCCCCCTCTAACACCTGAGCCACAGCTGCCCCTGTGAGTCACTTACAATTTTTTTGGAGGGCTTAAAGAAAAAATTTGAAGGTTATAATTTTATAAAAGCACTTGCATTAATTCTTCAAATAAAACTCATTTATTAATTGAGCTTTATATTTTTTAGTTTTTACAGTCATTTTAGGGTTTGTTGACATCACATTAAATAGTATGTATTAGTGTGACACACACAAATAGTGTGTATTTAAAAGTTTATGAATTGTCCCATTCACTTTCATTGTAAGTGCCTCACTGTAACCCAGATTTTTTTTAAGAAAAGGAAGGGTATAATAAATTAAAATACATTTTTGACTTACTCAATTTTATGCCACAAATGCTGTCGATTGAGTTTAACCTGTATTGAACCCGGAATATTCCTTTAAGCAGATAAAAATCCATGTTTGTGTAAATGCTAACAGAGTTTAGGATTTTGCTCAGCCAGTCTTGTTTAGGTAGACAAAAGTGGGGAAAAAGTGTAATTTGCCCAAATTTTAGGGTTAAATGTTATTTATTTTCATCATTAAAATCATGTGAATACTTCTACCGAAAAAAAAAAAAATGTATTTTTTCTGCTTCACTGAAACAGACAATTATGACAGTTCTTTTTGAATACTAATGCCAGCAAAAGCAAAATATTATCAACATCATTATTTGGCAATTATATAACTGTAAAAAGCAAATAATAATAATAGAAATAGTAGTGGAACATTTTAACATCTAGGTTACGGATGTAACCTCCATTCCCTGATGGAGGGAATGAGACATTGTGTCGAAGAAGCGACACTAGGGGTCTCTCTTGAGCGCTTTTTTGCATCTCTGATCTATGAGAAAAGGCCAATGAGAAATTGGCAGACAGAATTTGCATGTCCCACTCCCGGACATACGGGTATAAAGGGAGGGAAATGCATCTGTTTCATTCAGGATTTTTCTGAGGAGCCGACAATGGTTCAGCCGCAACAGTGGCTCGGTTCAGCGACGTGGCTGGGAGGACACAACATCTCGTTCCCTCCGGAACGGAGGTTACGGAGGTTACATCATTAATCTAGTCATTCCCCATCTGTCGCTCACTTCCACGTTGTGTCAAAGAAGCGACACTAGGTGTCCAATTTAAATCACACCTGTGTATGTGAGCGCTTTTCCCAGTTGACCTGAAGCCCTAAACAGCTGAGGTGCCTGAGCACCTGGTCCTTGTGGGCGCATAGTAACTCTCGGGAGTGGGCCAGGATGAGCCAGTCGTCGAGGTAGTTGAGTATGCGGATACCTGCTTCCTGAAGGGAAGGGCTGCCTCTACGACCTTCGTAAAGACATGAGGGGACAGGTACATGCCGAAGGGGAGGACCTTGTTCTGATACGCCTGGCCGTCGAACGCGAACCGTAGGAAGGGTCGATGTTGAGGCAATATTGAGACGTGGAAGTACGCGTCCTTCAGGTCTACCGCTGCGAACCAATCTAGATGCCGGACGCAAGTTAAAATGTTTTTTTGCTAAAGCATTTTGAACGGGAGTTTGTGCAAGGCCCGGTTGAAAACTCGCAAGTCCAAGATCGGTCTTAAGCCGCCGCCTTTCTTGGGTATGATGAAGGGCTGTAGAAACCCTTCTTCATCTCGGTTGGAGGGACAGGCTCTATTGCGTCTTTGAGTAAGAGAGTCGCGATTTCTGCACACAGGGATTTGGCATGTTCGCAGTGTACTGTGGTAAAGCGGACGCCCCCGGATGGTGGGGGGTCTGGCAAATTGAATTGCATAACCGAGTCTAATGGTCCCGGCCAGCCAGCGTGACGGATTGGGAAGTGAGAGCCACACGTCCAAACTCCGAGCTAAGGGCACTAAGGGGATGGTTATTTTTGACGTACCCGGTGGGGCTTCGCAGCGGGGCGGAGCAGGTAATGTGGGGTCAGGAGGCAAGGGTGCATCCCGAGGCTCTGGTGCTGAGAGAAGAATCGAAGCACTTACCTTGCTCCAAACACCCGGCAGGGGGCTGGTTAGTGACTGAGGAGGAGGTCCCGTGGAGGCGTCCTCTGGACTCGTAAGAACCGGCCTGCCAGGGAACAGTCGTGGGGCTGAAGGTGAGAGGTGTGCGTCCAGCGTGCCGGGACTGTTGAGGTGTGACGGCAGAGTGCCGTGAGAATGGCATTTGCGGGCCAGGTGACCCAGAGACAAAGGAAATAGCTTTTTTATTGAGTATGTGGCAAATGAAATAAATTCAACAAAGGATTCTCCTCCTGGCCCTCCACCGGGGGACGGAGTGGTCTTCTTACCAGCTCCGAAGCAAACGTCTTGGTCTCTGGGTCGGGTGTCTCAGGACCTTCCTGGTCTTCGAAGGGTTCCGCGAGATGGGGGGCGTGCACTTCCTGCGGGTGCTCTATGCAGGGGCTGAGAGCTGGGCCCGTGTTGAGGTGGAGCTGCACATTTCTTAGCCACAGAAGGATGCCCTCGCGAGCAGACGGAGCGTGGCCCATGGCGGCAGGTTTGCAACACGGGGCAGGATGTGTGATATGGTGATATGGCCTCCATCTGTTTCTTCAACAAGGAGAACTGCTGGGCGAAGTCCAGTTCGAAGACCGAACTGGGAGATAGGTGAGTAAAGGAAGCGTGTCTTATCCACTTCGCACATCTCAACCAGGTTCAGCCAGAGATGTCGCCTGCCCGAGTGACCACGCTGTGACCTTGTCTAGGTGGACTTGCAGGAGGGCCATGGCATGCAGGGTGGAAGCAGAAGGCTGTGGGGAGGGCGGAGGTCTCCAGTCCAGCCCCACACTGACGTCAGCCCGGGCAAGCATGTCGTACATCTGTGCATCATCCTCAGACTGGGCATGCTGGCCCTAAGGTGGCAGCACTGTCGAGTCATCCGCGTCAGATGGCGGACCGCTCTCTGATGCAGCGGTGAGCTCATCCAGCTCGGGGGGCTCAAGAGGATAGGCAGGCTGGCTATGAGGTGAGCCGCAGTTGCCTCAAGCCCGGACGGAAGTCAACGAGTGTGCCGGGGTGGGTGGTTCACGGGGGCATACCCGGCGGAACCGAGCCCACTGCCATTCCCAGATCGCCTCCATTGCCAGCCGGGTCATCCTCAATCCTGTGGGAAGAAGGAGCGACGTGGGGGGTGGCTGGAGTGGTGTTCCTTCTGTTGAAGGATGCCACGACTGCAACATTACCATGGTCATGTTCTCGCAGTGAGAACTTGAGCCATCCACAAATGCTGCCTCGTTGTGATCACAGCCCAGAAACACGAGACAGCCCCTGTGGCCATCAGAAGTGGAGAGCACTCTGCCGCATCCAGGAACTACACAGGGGCGGAAGGGCATCTTTATAAAGATGTATCCTGAAAAGGAACTTCAATGCCAACTGTGTATTGCTCTTTTAGAGAAAATAACTCTTTTAGAGAAAATAAACTCTTTTAATTGCGCTATCGAAGCCCCCAGGGGCAAGCTGCACTGCCGTGCAGAGAAGGGATAAAGCCACTGATATGCAGCGTAGATCCAAAAACAATCGCATTCAGAGATGGGAGGAACAGTGTGTGAGCAGTGTTCACACAGTGTGTGAGCTCGCTGCATACACAACCATCGGCTCCGAATAAAATTTCTGAATGAAATAGATGCATTTCCCTCCCTTTATACCCATACGTCCGGGGGTGGGACATGCAAATTCTGACTGTAAATTTCTCATTGGCCTTTTCTCATAGATCAGAGATGCAATAGGCGCTCAAGAGAGACCCCTAGTGTCGGTTCTTTGACACAACATCAAAGTGAGGGACAGATGGGGAACTTATGTTGTTTTTGGTGTAGCTGAGGGACCTCTTATCTCTCTTATTGCTTCCGTCTGTGTTTTACCTCAGTGAACAATGGTTCCCTCCTGAACCCCTTTCCTTTTCTCCTTTCTCCCTCTCTATCTGCTTTTCTCATACACTCTCTTATGTCTGTCTTCTCCTTGCATCCTTCAGTGTTATTGCACAAATTCTCTTTTTCACCTTTACATTTTCTGTTTTGTTACCAGTTGTTAAGAGATTGCATATACAAACCACTGATGTGATAAAAATGGAAATATGAATGTGCCTATGTATATGTGTAAAAATATATTTATTTGATTGGTGCACAGTGTAATGACTACCCTCAGAGATGCTAACACAAGAACCCTGCAAGTTAGCCTGATGGTTTATACATTGATTACAGTATGCTGCAATGAGTGCATAGATTGCATGCTTCTATAGTTTAGACACATTTTACAGTTGCATGCATCAACGTTTTCACAGTCATGTCACTGTACTTGGGATGAAGAACTGACTGCTCAATTTTGCTTTTAATTATCAGACAATGTGTTAATTTGTCGACCATCCAGATAGATTGTGCCTCAGCATATTTTAGCATTTTGTTTCGGATTTCTGTTTTGGAGAGGTGGGGTATTACCCCCTGCCATTCTGTCTCTCTCAATTAGCTTCTGTTCCCCTCCTGTTGGTCTGCCATCAGTGCTGTATACTTGCGTGTGGGATCAAAGGGCTGCTTAATCATATCACACTGCAGTTGGGCTGAAACCATCTGCCTCTCCTCTAACTGTGTCCTCCCTCAGTCATCATTTATTAGTCATTCTCTGAGGAACCTCATCAAAACTCAGCTTTGACAGTAGTTTTCCAGGACACACTATATTAACAAAAGCATTCCATTTGGCTTATTATAGATTGTGTCTTATTCACAAAACTGTTTGCCTAGTGCAATTAACATTGCACATTTACTGCCCAGGGAAAGCAAATTTTGAATGATCATGACAGGAGTAATCCATGAAATTATGATTAAATGATAGAGAACAGTGTCATAACTGGTCGTTTATAGAGATTTGCGATGTAGTCAAGTGCAGTTTCGTCAATTTAAAGTGCTTTTTCAGTTGTTTGCATCACAGTGGTAGAGCATTGCTGTACAGTCCCAGTCAAGTATGCCAGATTGTAGCAGTCAGCTGTATTCTTCATAGCCTAGTATTAAAAATGTAACCGCAAGATCTGGAATAGTGAATTACAAATTCTGTTTAGCACAAAATGTTTGGGTGTGCTTGCATTGTTAACCGATTTGCATAATTCCTTTTGTAAATCAGGTGCTAAAACAGCACAGACAGCATGTGCAAATAAACAACTCTATCAGGGAATGCAATGCAATTTCCATAAATTCCCCTATGAGTTCCTGACAGATACATAACGACAGAGCTACATTACAAAATACAGCTTAACGAATAACAATTGGTCATAATTGTATGTAATTTGTCCTGCGGCCATGTAGAACTGAGATGATGGTCATTCAGCAAATTTTTTTTAATCAGTTTAATTTCTACCTGTAGTTAGACCACTTTTCGTCTCTAGCAACATAATATAATCTGCTGAGCAATGAAACAGAGTGACAAAGGGGGTAAAAATTAAATTACAAGTATCGTGTAAACTTCAGTCTTGGCAGCAGGCGGCAACACGGTCGCTTATGTAACCTGGCAGCTCCAAACACCATTTCCTTTCTTCCTACTGCAAGTGATAATGACTCAAAGTGTTCTTTATGTAAGTTGGGAAAGTAACAGCCCCTTAAATTTAACAGATGGTGTAAAAATCCAGCTGAATGTACTTTTTGCTCCAACGAATGTCATGATGTCATGTCATGATTCTGTACATTTTGCATGTCCTTTCCTTCTAGATATCCATAGACAGTTAATTTGTGTGAATCCTATTCATACTCCAAACAAAATAAAAAAAATAATAACACATGTTTTATGTAGGGAGGAGTAAAAACTACATATTTTTTAAATTAACAAGTAGATGGGTTGCGTTAATGACAAGTTGACTAATCAGTTTTAAGGAAGACTTGTTTGATTAGGCTGGTTTAAGGTAGACCTGACCCCAATTGTACCTGTTTCATTTACATTTATGCATTTGGCAGAGGATTTTATCCAAAGTGACTTAAAGTGCACTTATTACAGGGATAATCCCCCCAGAGCAACCTGGAGTTAAGTGCCTTGCTCAAGGACACAATGGTGGTGGCTGTGGGGATTGAAGCAGCGACCTTCTGATTAACAGTTATGTGCTTTAGCCCACTACGCCACCAGCACCCAATACCTGTTTCTTAGTGGGGCATTTACATAAGACATTTTTATTGTGTTCTTACATTCAAAAACAACTTTAAAGGAAAGAAATCTTGATAAACTTGTCAACCTCACAAATGAACTAATCAACCATCTTGACTAGTTCCCCTAGTTTTGATAGGCAATGTTACCATCTTTATATGCATGTAGTAAAAACTGCTCATTAACGTTCTTTGCAATGTTCTGCTGAAAGGGTAAAATAAAAAATAACAGACTTCTAGTTTGATTCTGATTAAGAATGTATGCACATGTTGGCCTACATTTCAGCAGACTTGTGCTTTTTGGCAGGAAGTGCACCAAATCTTTTTATGGGTCTTCATGGTTCATTTAGTAGGAGTAGGCTTACTAACTAAATACTGTAGATGGAGAATGGAGTTAAAAAGTCTTCAGCAAGAATGTTTTGTAACCTCGCAGAGCTTTTTACTGATATGGCTGGCTTGCATGTCATGTTGTGAGAGTGGAGGCTTGACAAATACCAGCAGTCAGTGAGATGTACTGCTGTCTTGGTGGTAAAACAAGCTATGCAAGCTGTATAGAGGAGATAGCACACTCATAGTGTGGATAGGTAACACTATTGTCTGTAACTGCTGAAGTATCACCAATAGCTAGGAAATATACAGTATACTTTATTGGTGGAGTGACCAGAGATGTTTGTAGGATTGGTTAGGTAAATTGATTTTCTTTAGTTGCATCAGTATCATAATACTTTGACATACATTTATACATTCAGACACTTTTTATCCAAAGTGACTTAAAGGGTTAGTTCATCCAAAAATGAAAATGATCTAATCATTTACTCACCCTCATGCCATCTAAGATGTGTATGGCAATCTTTCTACAATGCAAGTGAATGGTGATCAGCCCTTTAAAGCTCCAAAAGCAGATAAATATAATCCATCTGACTCCATTGGTTTATACAAATATCTTCTGAAGCGATCCAGTTGGTTTTGGGGTGAGAACAGACCAAAATGTAACCTCTTTTTTTTTCACTGTACATCTTGACAGCAGTCTCCTTGGCGATCATGATTTCAAGAGACTGCAATGGGATTAGTTATATTTTGGTCTGTTGTCACCCAAAACCAACTAGATCACTTAAGAAGACATTGATTAAACCAGTGGAGTCGAATGGATTACTTTTATGCTGACTTGATCTCCTTTTTGGAGCTACAAAGGCCTGATCATCATTCACTTGCATTGTATGGACCTACAGAGCTGAGATATGCTTCAAAAAATCTTCGTTTATGTTCAGCTGAAGAAAGAAAGTCATACACATTTGGGATGACATTAGGGTAAATAAATGATGAGAGAGTGATTCATTTTTGGGTAAACTATCCCTTTGCTTCAGTCACACTACAATTAACACTCCATTCACTTCCCTCTAAAAAGATCATAATGTGGCAAACCAGAAGCACAAGCTCATGCAAAGCAATTTTGCATTCAGCTGCGTACCAAACCTGTGAAAATCCGATGACGAGTTGTTGCTGATTAATAGAAGATCGAAACACTCTTGGCTCAATACAAAAAAATAAGGAGATACACAATACACCTTAATGAGACAGTAACATGACAAGTGCTTCAATACCTGTACATTGTTGCAGTATTGCTCAGAATAGGACAAATAAGAATTAGTGGATTTGTTTAGTAGAAAATAGCAGAGTTGTAAATTAGTTGCATTTATTATCATTATTTTTTAGACATTTTTAATTATTCAAATGTAAGTACATATCCTGGACTAGGAATGCTTGATGTTTTCAAAAATGTTAGGCATTCTAACTAAACTCTTATGTTGAGTAATGCACAGTGACATCACTCTTGCAAATATCAAAAGCGATGCCCTTCCACACACTCACAGCTCCACCAGCTTCTGCCTTTCAGCCTCCATCACAGACGGTCCATCTTGCTCAAGTCAGACTCAGAAAGAAAGTATGGTTTGTCTGCCACGTCTACCAGCATGATATACTGTATGCGTGGGTCCGTGTTTCTGTCTCACACCTATTTATTGTAAGTTTGCTTGTTTGTGTGTGCGTTCTCTTTACCATGCCCTGCCATTCCTGAAGATTTAATTTTCTAATATTTTAGAGCTAGTTCACCAAAAATGTTTTTTTTTTTTTTTTCATCATTTTGTGTTTGCATCATTGGTTGTGCTTATGTTGTTCTAAACCTGTATCTCATTGTTTATTTCCATGGAACACAAATGGAAATGCTTAAGGGAGAAGGACAGTCACCATTCAGTTATATTGCATCTTATTCCCTTAATGAGACTGTCATTCTGCCTAAGATCTCCTTTTATGTTTCATGCAAAAAATAAAGTCTTGTGGGTTTGGAACAACCTGAGGGTGAGAAAATGATAACAGAATTTTCATTTTTGGTTGAACTATCTCTGTAATACTTTTTTTTAACTCATAAAAATGTCCCCTTTCCCTTTTTTTCTGTTTTTATCAATGTTTTCAGTGATAAGAAGGCAGTAATTTCATGTTGGTTTTGACTCAGTGTATGCTGCCATATTGTGCCAATAAAAAGTACAGTATTACTGTCAAACTAATTCTTAAATTGGGATGTATCAGTAACTACAGTTTATGTCCAGCAGACATTGACTCATTATGTTATTGAGCAAGTCATTGACCTGCACTTCAGAGGTGTAAAACCAGCCTCAATTAAATATAATTTGCCTTATAGCAAAAAAAAATAAAATAAAAAAAATAACGGCAACTGACTTCCCTTTCTGATGGCTGTTTTTATCACCTCTGTTTTTCTTTGTTCTATTTTTGTCTGACATTTTGCCATCCATGCTTTAGAATTTTTTTTTTCTTTCTGGCTCTTCCTTAAATAACAGTATAGTCCTCCCACTGCCCACAATTTCCCAGTGCTCATGACTTTCACCCCAAATGACTCATGAGAGTGCACATAATGGACAGAGCATTGTCGAACACATTGCTCAGTGCTGCAGTTTGTTGTAAGTACAGTTCTATAGAGAGCTATATCAAGCTGACCTCAAATAATAAAAATCTAAATATCTGTAATTTCTACCCTTAAACACTCACTCATGACTTAGAGCCCCCCAAATCCATCAATAAAAAGCACTCGTCTATGTAGGAAAGGTTAAAACCAAGAACTAAATAACATACTATCTAAAAAATAATTATTCCTTTATTATTATTATTATTATTATTATTATTATTATTATCTGTGGTGTTCTAAATATGAGTAATTTTGGATAATGAACTAGAGTTTGTCTGTATTTCCCAACTGACTGATTTAGCTTCTGAGGTACCAGCTATATACTGCTATATGCTTCATGTCTTGGATGGACATTTTCTGTCCTCCATGTCACCCCTCTTCTCTATATGGAGAATTTCCTGCAAGGACTTTGGACCTGTGTAGATGGCTTAGTCATTCACAAAACAGAAACCACAAAAACAACAAATATTGAAATACCAACACTGGTCCAAAACTTAGTGAGCAGCCTTGCTGCCTACTGCTTACACATGCAGCTACACCCTAAGGCATCCTATCTGTCATGAAACCTCATGAGTGACTGATTTGGAACGCTTTACATTGGCAGCAATTTAGCACTTCATGTAAATACTGTTGCAGTCTGCATTGGAATACTCGATATGCAATGGATTTCAACTAAGATGTTGTTTTCTAACAATGTGATTCACTAATATGCATAAAAATTCATAGCACACACAATTATTGGGTTACATAATCTATTTTAGTTACACTGAATTATTTGTATTGATACTTTTTAGTATTGATTGAAAAATATGTTTATTCATAATCAACATTTCTCAAGACTCTCAAAATCGACTCTCTCTTGACTCTCGATATAGACTCTCTGCCATCATAGATGGATTTTTTCACTGAGCTTGTCATCATGCATTCTGGAATTGCTTCACCCTTGAAGGATATATGTGAAGCTTAGAATTTGGCAAAAAGGAGGTATCTTAGGAGGCTGCATAGTTAAGCTGATTTCATTTTGGATCTTTAAAATATTATCTTCATAGGTAGTTCACTACATTTTGAAACTGAGCAATTAAGACCATTTATTTCAGAATCTTTGTTTGTGATTTATATATTTTTATTGTATTTTATGATTTTTTTTTTTTTTTTTTTTTTTGTGATTTGGATCATTATCATACTTTTTACAGTTATGGGAAAAGTAGAGTTCCCTTTACAAAAAGCTTCACTTTGATGCTGCGCTGCTAAGCGCTATGGGAAACAATCTTATTGTGAGCTGCTTCTGAACATGTGTGTAACACGTCAATGAAATTGACTGGAATTTATAGCCTTGGTTGGTGAGATCATTGGACGCACCTGTGACGAGGCTATAAATAGAAGGCGTCACCAGAGTGTCGTCAGACATTTTTCTTCAGAGCTTTCTCTCTGTGTGTTTTCACGAAACTCTTGCTAGAAATTGTTTAAAAATCTTAAGCCTTTCCTTCTTTCTCTCTTTATATATATATATATATATATAAAAAAAATTTAAAAAAAAGGGGAAAATGGCAGAAAAGCAGGGCAAACAATGCGTGTTTCCTTGTCAGCGTTCTATGTCTGACAGGGACACGCATCAATTTTGCTTTGTTTGCTTGGGGGAAGAGCACGCTACTCTCGCGTTGGAACAGGCCGGTGCGCGCATTGCGACCTACTTTCGGTCGGGATGCTTCGCGCTCGCCTTGCTTACTTCCGAGAGCCGGCACCCACGCTTCATTCGTGGGGCTCTCGCATGGATCTGGCTGAGGATCGAGAGACGGGTTCGCTCCTTTCGCTCGCTCTCTCCCCAGATCCTGCTGATCCCTCGCGTGATCCTGAAGCGTGCTTCGGCGCCTCTTCAGTTCACGAGGGGGACCTCCTTTCCCTTGGGTCAGATTTAGAGTTAACCGCATCTGAGCGCTCCAATCGCGATTCAAAATCTTCGGAGGAGCTGCTCGATGTGATTACTCGCGCGGTGGCCAGGCTTCAAATAGACTGGCCACGTGACCAAGTTCCCCCCAAGCGTTCTAAATTAGAGGACAGATTTCTGTCTGGTGACCAAGGGAAGGGAACACCTCGTCATTCCCTTCCCTTCTTTGATGATCTCCATGACGAGCTTTCTCGTTCTTGGAATAAGCCTTATACCTCGCGCATTCACGTGCCCTCGACGTCAATATATTCGACTATCGTTGGCGCTGAGGCGCGAGGGTATTTAAAGATGCCACCGGTCGAAGAGACACTTGCGGGTTATCTCTCGCCGGGTTCGACATCATCACTTAATAAATCTGCTCTCCCTTCTAAGCCATGCAGGGTAACCTCCATGCTGGTCGGGAGAGCATATCAAGCGGCTGGTCAGGCTGGTGCTGCGCTGCACACCATGGCTGTTTTGCAGGCATACCAGGCTGACCTGCTAAAAGATTTGAGTGCTGGAAGAAGTCTCGACGATGAAGCTTTCTCTGAGCTTCGTCGAGCTACTGATTTGTCTCTCCGTGCCACCAAGCAGTCAGCCCGTGCTATTGGCCGGTCTATGTCCGCTTTGGTTAGCACTGAAAGGCACTTGTGGCTGAATCTATCCGGCATCAAGGATAAGGACAGGGTTTTCCTTCTTGATGCCCCAGTTTCGCCTTCTGGTCTCTTTGGAGACGCCATGAACACGGTTATCTCCAGATTCCAGGAGGCGAAAAGCCATGAGGAGGCCTTTGGAAAATTCCTTCCTCGTCGCACTCAGGGGGCGAGGCCGTCGGTCACCCAGTCTCGCCCTGATTCTGTGAGGAGGGAGGTTCAGAAGCAGAGCGTGGCAAGTCGTGCTCCCCCTCGCAAAGATTGGGGACAGGCTCGTCGTCCTCAGCAACCTCCCAAACAAGACCTCAGGGCTGTTATCTCCAAGAGAAAGAAGCCCTGACGTCCTTGTATCCAACCTTGTGAGGGTAGTTCCCTTCGGGACGGGGCGCGTGTATCATTCACTTCGGCCCTCCCGATACCCTCACGAAACCTCTTCACTCCCGCCACCCTTGGTGTTTCGGGTGACAGGGGTTTCCAACAAAATGTTGAATGTACCGTCGCTTCCTGCCATATTCCAGGACACGGAACATTCTACACCCCCTCGACAGGAAGTCTTGAAATTAGTTCCCATCTCAGAGAACCTGGCAGCGTGGAAACTTCTGCCAGGTATTTCTATGTGGGTTCTAAAAACAGTAGAAAAAGGCTACAGAATTCAGTTCGCTTGCCGCCCTCCGAGCTTCAACGGCGTGGTTTCCACTACCGTAAGCCCGGAACAGGCATGTCTACTTCAGGTAGAACTGCGAAATCTCTTGGAGAAAGGGGCCATAGAACATGTTCCCCTTCCAGAGAAAGAGTCTGGCTATTACAGCAGATACTTCCTGGTCCCCAAGAAGGGGGGGGGGGGGGGGGGGGGGTTGCGTCCCATCTTGGATCTTCGTGCCTTGAACCGCTCGGTCAAGACGCTCAGGTTCAAGATGCTAACAGTCAGGTCCATCGTGTCTCAGTTCCAACGTTTCGATTGGCTGGTCACGATCGACCTCATGGACGCATACTTTCATATTGGAATTCTGCCACAGCACAGGAAGTTCCTGAGGTTCACTTTCGGGGACGAAGCCTTCCAGTATCGGGTCCTTCCATTCGGTCTAGCCCTATCACCCCGCACATTCACGAAATGCATGGATGCAGCACTGGCTCCGTTGCGACTCCAGGGCATCCGCATTCTGAATTATCTAGACGACTGGCTGATCCTAGCCCAGTCTCAAGTACTGGCAGTTCAGCAGAGGGATATCGTCTTGGCTCATCTAGGTTCTCTGGGTCTGAGACTCAACGCCAAAAAGAGCGTTCTTTCCCCGACCCAGAAAATTTCCTATCTGGGGGTTATATGGAATTCGGTCACGATGCAGGCACAGTTGTCTCCCGCTCGTGTCATCTCCATTCAGAACTCCCTGAGCATTCTCAGGCTAGGTCAAGTTTGCACTGTTCTTCAGTTCCAACGAATATTAGGTCTCATGGCGTCTGCGTCCACGGTGATTCATTTGGGCCTTCTCCATATGAGACCGTTTCAGCTGTGGCTAAAAGCCAGAGGGTTTCATCCAAGGGCCAGTCCCCTCAGGCAAATAAGGGTTACGCGCCCAGTGCTTCGTTCCCTCTCTATGTGGTTCAGACCCCGGTTTCTCACCTTGGGTCCCACTCTTGGTGCGTTGTGTCGTCGCAGGATGCTTACGACAGACGCCTCCCTGACGGGTTGGGGTGCGGTCTTAAGTGGTCGTCCAGCCCAAGGGGAATGGGAGAGTCATCAACTCGATTGGCACATAAATCGCCTCGAGCTGATGGCAGTATTTCTGGCCCTGAAATACTTTCTCCAACATTTGAGAGGCTGCCACGTCCTTGTGCGGGTGGACAACACAGCGGCAGTCTCCTACATAAATCATCAAGGAGGCCTACGTTCTCGCCACCTCAATTTGCTGGCAGACAAATCTTACCATCGGGCGAGTGGAAACTCCATCCCGAGGTAGTACAACAGATCTGGGAGAGATTTTACAGAGCCGAAGTGGACCTCTTCGCCTCTCAAGAGACTGCGCAATGTCCCCTCTACTTCTCTCTGAGTCACCCAGCCCCCCTGGGTCTGGACGCGATGGCGCATACATGGCCCAGAATGCGCCTGTATGCGTTCCCTCCGGTTTCTCTGCTCCCGGGAGTCCTGGCCAGAGTTCGCCAGCAAGGGTCTTGCCTCTTATTGATAGCGCCTCGCTGGCCGAACAGGGTTTGGTTCTCAGAAATGATGTCTCTCCTAGACGGCTCGCCCTGGGCGATTCCGGACAGGAAGGACCTTCTGTCTCAAGCACAGGGGACAATATTTCATCCCCGGCCCGAGTTGTGGAAACTTCACGTTTGGCCCCTGAAGGGTACCAACTGAGGGACACAGGGCTGTCGCTTGGGGTTATTGAAACCATTCTTAGTGCTAGGGCTCCCTCCACCAGAAGAATTTACTCCAATAAATGGGGTGTCTTCGAAAGGTGGTGCAGTTCACATGATGCAGATCCAGTTAACTGCCAAATTGTTTCAGTTCTGGAGTTTCTGCAAGAGAAACTGTCAGCAGGCATGTGCCCCGCTACTCTCAGGGTTTATGTGGCCGCCATTTCGGCTTGCCACGCCCTGATTGACGGGGTGCCTTTAGGGAGACATCCTCTACTCGCCCGCTTCATTCGTGGAGCCAGGCGACTGAGGCCTCCCGTTAGGGCCAGAACTCCTTCGTGGGACTTAACTATAGTCCTGGAGGCTCTGGTCGAGACCCCTTTTGAACCTCTGGAGTCAGCGTCTGACAGACTTCTGACTCTCAAGATGGTCTTCCTTATGGCTATTACCTCTCTTAAGAGGATTGGGGATCTACAGGCTCTGTCTATTCTGCCGACCTGCTTAGAATTTGCCCCCGGTATGGCCAAAGCAATTTTGCATCCTCACCCTGATTATCTTCCTAAAGTTCCTTTTTCGACAGTACATCCTGTCACTTTAGAAGCCTTCTGCTCCCCGCCGTTTTTAACGCCGGAGCAGGGAAGACTTCATGGACTCTGCCCAGTCCGTGCCCTTCAGATTTATGTCCACCGCACAAGCCAGTGGCGTAAGTCAGGGCAATTGTTTGTTTGCTATGGGGGCCGCAACAAGGGGGCGGCCGCTAGTAAGCAGACTATGTCACATTGGGTGAGGGATGCTATTGCCCTGGCCTATGAGGCGCGCGGTCAAGCTTCGCCAGTAGGTGTCAGGGCTCACTCCACCAGAGGGGTCGCTTCCTCTAAAGCCTTGGCTAGAGGGGTCCCTCTGCAGCAAGTTTGTGATGCGGCAGGCTGGTCCTCTCCGCACACATTCATTAAATTCTATAGTTTGGATGTTCATGCTACTCCGGGCTCTTACGCCCTTGAGTCGACATCTCAAACTCATGCAGGAGCAAGTTTGTGACGTGGCGGGCTAGTCCCCTCCACACACATTCTACAATTTCTACATTGGCTGGGATGTTTTGCTACCCCGGACTATGTCCTTGGGTCAACATCCCGGGCTCATGCCAAATCCAAGTTCATGGTACGAACTTTTGAGTTAGAGCCTTTGAATCGGCTTCTAAAACTCATCTTTTGACTTTGTGGGCTAGATGCTCCGCTACTCCGGACTCTTATGTCCTTGAGTCGACATCTCAAGCTCATGTCTAAACCAGGTTTGTGATACGGCAGGCTAGTCCTTTCCGTACACACTCTTCGGATTTTATGGTGTTAGATGTTCTGCTACTCCGGGCTTATGCCCTTGAGTCGACATCTCAAGCTCATGTTTGGAACCTCTTGCGTTC
Source organism: Moxostoma hubbsi (assembly GCA_032164185.1). Lineage (NCBI taxonomy): Eukaryota > Metazoa > Chordata > Actinopteri > Cypriniformes > Catostomidae > Moxostoma > Moxostoma hubbsi. The sequence goes on along the minus strand of JAVLUX010000035.1, from coordinate 15,264,492 downwards.
TGTGAAAACACTTCACAACGATCAGGGGTCCGGACAGGCCCAGTGCGGCGGCGTGGGCATTTCGTTCCCCATAGCGCTTAGCAGCGCAGCATCAAAGTGAAGCTTTTTGTAAAGGGAACGTCTCGGGTTACTTGTGTAACCCTTGTTCCCTGAAAAAAGCGGAACGAGATGCTGCGCTTCTTTTGCCGCACTGGGACGTCCCAGGACCGCTCTTCAGAAAAATAATCTGACGACACTCTGGTGACGCCTTCTATTTATAGCCTCGTCACAGGTGCGTCCAATGATCTCACCAACCGAGGCTATAAATTCCAGTCAATTTCATTGACGTGTTACGCACATGTTCAGAAGCAGCTCACAATAAGATTGTTTCCCATAGCGCTTAACAGCGCAGCATCTCGTTACGCTTTTTTCAGGGAACAAGGGTTACACAAGTAACCCGAGACGTTTTCACACACTTATAATTTATAAATCAGGTCCAGAGTTCTTGGCTTTAAAAGTTTAAGAGCTTGTTCCTCCAAGTGCATGTGAACTGCAACAAAAACAGAATTAAATCCTAAGCATCAAGACCAGCATGAGTTCAAGTCTCAGTGTGACAAAAAGTTGTAAACCTCTTTTGGGTCTGATGGGTATTACACTGAGTTGTAACAGTTACATAGCATGTCCAAGAATGGTGGATGACCAAAATGTTGTGGCTGTATTCAAATGTGGTATGCTGCTATCTATCATTCAGCCCAAAACCTTCAATTGCCTCACCCAAATATCTGGCCATCACTCTCAAATGTATTCATAGATGGAATTGGAGTGGGCTAAAATTGCCATCTAAGCAAAGAATGTCTCATTAAATCATAGTCATGGTATCATTAGCTTGTGCCACAAAAATAGAGACAGAGATGGAGAGGTCCAAGAGTCACATTCTCCAGCACTATTTCATCCTTGTGTTGGTTAAAAATAGTTTTGATTCATTTTCCTTCACTTTAAACCTTGTTAAAGCTGATTTGGCTTATGCTGATGTGGACTTTAGCTGGACACATTGCTATGGCATAGCAACAGAGTGACACTGCTGCCAATAGGAAACCAATATTTTCTTTTTTTCATAAATGGGATGCCAAGTCCTATACTTGCCATCTGATATGCAAGCCAAGGAGGAACTTTTTTTTTTCCTTCATTTAACTCAGTGCAGTACTCATGAGAGATAAACCCATGGTTATTCAGAGAGCTTTCCCTTTGTTACTGATTAGGATTATTCAGACCACAAATATATAATTAGAGCTTAAAGTCCCCATTCAATTTCTTGAAGAGTGCAGTTTTCTGTAATTCTGTTGATAGATTAACTATTGAAACCATATGTTTGGGCTGGACATATAATAGGGATCATTCCTTTTTTATATAGTTTTTTTTTTCCTTTAGTTATGTCACATGTCGTGTCAGTTGCAGGTAATGTTAGGGGAAGGGAAATTCTAAATCTAGGGAATTTTTGATTGGACCAAAATCTGTGATGTGTAAGATGAATCATCAGTATTTTTGGTCCATTTTTCCTAGAGATAAAGTTTGTACATTTTAAATATATATGAATGTATGCTAAAATATCTTTTTGGATAGCTTTTTGGAGTAAACTAGCATATCAATTCAAAGGTAAAAGACATGGACTACATGCCACAAAACTTCAACTTTTATATGAGAATCCTGCTAATGCAGAATTTTATTTGGTGATATGAGCCAATTAAAATTAATTTCATAATTTTTTTTTCACAAGTCTAATAACTTGCAAGACTTTTTGAATGAAAGTTATCAAAGGGAGAGTGTCTCACTTAAGAGGGTAGGAGGGAAGTAGACTAGTGGGGATGTCCTATGGGTGCTGACCTGTCTGCTGTAAAACCAGGCTGCTAAAACTTTAAGCAAACAGTTCCCTACACAACGCTTCCCTTGCTGTGTAACTGTCCCTTTAATTGAACACCTGTGAAACTGGGGCAGTCTACACAGCCACTGTCTTTAGTCCCAATGAATGGTCTTGAGCATGGTTACTGCCCCCCTGGATAATGTTGTCTACAGACCAAATCGATTAATCTAAAACGCATGGGTTAAAGAGGACAACATTGACCTCATCATAGATTTTGTTAGATCCTACCAGTAATATAAAAAACAATAAAGTAAATAAATAACAAAAGTGGCAATGTTTAGCCAAGTCTGAACTTCCAAGATTTAGAAGCACAAGTAATGTTGAGTCAGCACATTTAAGAAAACAAGGAACATGTCTCCAATAAGCACAATTAAAGCCAGATGTATTTGAAAATTCTATTGGCAGTTACCCACAGAACTGGTGTAGCTTGGCATTTTATCCTAGGACCTCACACCAGAGTGACCCAATATATGTCACAGGCATGTATGTAGAGACTGTGGCTAGTTGTCCATTTTTTACTCCAGTGAATATTTCTCAGAGTATGTTTATTTTTGAAAGTCTCGGCTACAAATAAACTATTGCATATTTTTACCATTATTGCCCATGAAAAAAAGATACTGTTCATTGAACACATGCTGACCTTTTGTAACAAATTACAAAAGCTGCGATGCAAGATAGTATTTTAGCATCCAAAAAATTACACACATCAACTTTAACGAGCAAATTTGGGCATATTCCAAATGAGTCATACTCACTATCCAGTGGGGAGCAGCCATGTGATTAAGCAAATACTGCTGATGCGGCACCATTATATATAAAAATTAAAAGGCTGGACGCAGCACCTGTTATTCTGATCCAGTGGCTGGTGCCAGGAACAGCCTGCCTAATGGGCTGACAGGACCACAGAGAACACAGCTGCCGCTCGCAGCCCTGCCTGTGAGTAGGGATGATAAGCCCACCCCATCCCCTGCTGGTCTGCCAGCCCTCTTTGTTTGCAGAGTGAGGGACAAACTAAACAATAGAGTAGTGACATAAAGATTTGAAGTGGATCAGACAGTAAAAGTAACATTTTATAGAATATGCAGATGTAATATTTAGGATAACTTAAGGAATGGAGTTTATTTTTCAGGGGAGCCCATGAGATTATACCAGTAATGGAATAAGAGAATTTGGGCTTCTGTGCCTTTGACCTTCCATTTGAGACAGGCCAAAGGAACCTATCCACTATTAAAGGAATAGATCACCCTCAAATTAAAATTTGGTCATTATTTATACAACGTAATGTAATTTCAAACCCTTATGACTTTCTTTTTCCCCCACATGGAACACAAATAGAGAAATGTTAAAGAATTTACTATCCCTCTTATAATATCATATATAATATATTATAATATCCTATAAAATACTATCACCGTTGTAATATAATCACTCTTCTGCAGCTACAAATAACACACAAAAGCACCATAAAAGTATAATAAAATTTGTCAAAATGACAAGTGCTCTAAATTGGCTGTGTTAGAAACAGACTGAACTTTAAATAGTTATTCACAGTCTATTTCTCATCAGATGGTATTATATAACTTGAGATGACTTGAAATTTAGTGCACAAGTGGTATAAACTACTTTTGTGTTGTTTTTGCATTCAGTCCCTATTCATTTTTATTGCAAGGAAAAGAGTGACCAATATATTTTTCACAATTCCCTCCTTTTGTCCTCCTTTTGGAAGAAAGTAAGTCATATCGGTTTGGAACAATATGATTTTAAATACTATAAAAAAAGTAATACAGTAAATAAGTAATTTTTATGTGAACTATTCCTTTAACTTTTTCACTTCTCTGTGATGTTTTTTTCTTGTCATGGAGGGTGATACATGTTTGATCTGTCTCTTAGCTTGTTCTCTTTTCCACTGGTTCTTTCCTTCTTCACTTCCTGTCTTGGTGTGGAAATGAGTGTGTACAAAAAAATTGTTCAGTGTGGTTATTTCATGCTTCCTCTCTGTTCCCATGGTTCTTCAGAAGCCCAGACTAAACCCTATTACTCCGATTACTCACCCACACGGCTTCTTATCCACAAGATGTGCACAAGCCACTATCTGGACCTTTTCATCACGATTGTCATCGGGCTAAATGTCATCACCATGTCCATGGAGCACTACCAGCAACCCAAGGTAGTACCTTTTGGAGTGTCAGCTCTGAGAGTGCATGTGTTTGTTGATATTCCATTAAGAAAATGAACAAATTGGTTAATATAACAGCAAATGATGTTAATGTAAGTTAAGATCCCAATCAGCTAATGTTAATGTTCTTTTTTGCTTTTTGCATTTAAATTTTTTCACAGCAGTGTGTTCATAATGTGCTGCATGTTAGTATACTTAATTGTTTTTTTATTTTTATTGTCCTGCTCCAAGACATTTTGTACTGCTGCTTGTGAATGAAAATGACTTATGGAGCAAAGCCTTAACAAAAAACCCACAGTATAATATATACACTTAAATGTATGCAATGCATATTCGCTCATCTGTCTTTCCCCCATGAATAATAACACTAGAGCATAGACAGTTCATGAATATTCAATAGAGGACTAAAAAAGGTCTAGGTTACAAATGTAACCTCCGTTCCCTGATGGAGGGAATGAGACGTTGTGTCGAAGAAGCGACACTAGGGGTCTCTCTTGAGTGCCGGATATGCCTCTGATCTATAAAAAAAGGCCAATGAGAAGTTGGCAGACAGTATTTGCATAAAGGCAGGGAAATACATCTGTTTCATTCAGAATTTTTCTGAGGAGCCGGAAATGGTCCGGCCACAACAGTGGCTCGGCTCAGTGACGTGGCCGGGAGGACACAACGTCTCGTTCCCTCCATCAGGGAACGGAGGTTACTTACGTAACCTAGACGTTCCCCGTCTGTCACTCACTTCGACGTTGTGTCGAAGAAGCGACACTAGGGGTCCAATTTAAATCACGCCATGCGCTGAGCCATGTACGTGTACTGCTGACACAGGAGCGGGCAGGTAATTTACGTGCAAAGGTGACCAGCTGTGTCAGACTGCACGTACCCTTCCCCAATGCCCCAAAAAAGTAGTTGGAATGCTTCTGGTTACCCTAGACAGGGGAACAAGGCAACACTTGCCATCCTGGGAACAGGACAAGCCTTCTCTCTATGTTTCTCCACATAGAGCAAGAACGACTGGGGCCCTTACACGCATCGAGGGAAGGGAGTCTTACCCAGTTTCCTATTCTTTCATGGGGAAAAGACCCTGCGGAGACCACACCTGCCCAGAGGGGAGGTAAGCGTGGCGAATACATCACATGGGTTTTTAGGCGACATGTGGAAAGTGGCGCAGTGATAGATCCAGCCTCAAGGAGGGGGGAGTTGCTACAACACAGTGACCAGGGCAGCGGGAACTGCCTAAGGGAGATGTGGTTCCGCTTCGTAAGGGGACCGTACCGCAGACGATACACACAGGAGGAGTCCACGTAGGAGTCCTGACCTGTGGAGCACCTATTCCAGTACAGGGTAGATTAAGTACCCGCAGTGTCGGCGAATTCCTCCGCTGAACTGCGGAGCCACAGGGCTAGGGAGGAATCATCCAGGGATCCGAATGAGTGGGATCTGCTGGAAGAGAAAGCACACAATTTGACCTCGGCCGAGGGAAAGGGCGCTAGGCGCAAGCAGTCAACCTGGTCAATCCGTCAGCGTGTTACCGAGTTCTACCAGCTCGGACCTGAGAAAACACAGGACAAAACTGACTCTACCCTGAGATTATAAAATCTCGCAAGGGTGTTAGGTGTTGCCCAACCTGCTGCTCTACTTATGTCTGCCAGGGAGATTCCTCTGGCCACTGCCCGTGAGGACACAACACTCCTTGTCGAGTGGGCTCAGACCCACAAGGGGAGGGGCATGGCCTGGGTGTGATAAGCCAATGTACTGGTGTCAACTACCCAGTGGGAAGGCCTCTGTTTGGAGAGAGCATTCCCTTTCCGCTGTCCACCAAGGCAGACAAAGAGCTGCTCAGAACATCTAGAGCTCTGCATGCGGTCCAAGTAGGTACGAAAAGCACGTACCGGACACAGCAACAAAGGGCTGGGCCTGCCTTCTCCCGGGGCAGCTTCACTTGCAGGTTCACTACCTGGTCTCTAAAGGGCGTTGTAGGAACCTTGGGCACGTAGCCCGGTTGCGGTCTTAGGATCACATATGTGTCTGCCGGACCGTACTCCAGGCAAGTGTTGTTAACAGAGAACGCTTGCAGGTCCCCGAATTTCTTAGAGGCGAGCACGATCAGCAGGGTCGTCTTTAGAAAGAGGGCCCTGAGTCCAACTGATTCTAGCGGCTCGAATGGGGGTCTCTGGAGGCCCGTGAGGACCACTGAGAGATCCCAGGAGGGGAACAGGCTTGGCCGGGAGGGATTCAACCTCCGGGCACCTCTTAGGAAGCTGATGATTAAGTCATGCTTACCCAAAGACTTGCCATCTACTGCGTCGTGGTGGGCCGCGATATCGGTGAAATACACCTTCAGCGTACGCCGCCTTGGCAATTTATGTATGCTTCCGCGGTGGTACTGACTGACCTGACTAGGACACGTTTGTCTCGAACTAACGAGAGAAACTTCCACAGAGCAGAGAAAACAGTCAGCAACTCTAGGCTCTTTCTAATGGCCCGTGGCTGCGTGCCCGTTGCACATGGTGCCTGAACCCAATTTGGAGGCGTCGGTCATGGCCAGGACGCGTCGGGACACCTGCTGCAAGGGGTCTCTTGTCCGCAGAAGGCAGAGGTCTGTCCAGGGTTTTGCCATTTAGCGGCAGGCGAGGGTGATGGTCACACTGTGCGTGCCGCGGTGCCATGCTCATCTCGTGACTCAAGTCTAGGGCCAGTGAAGCGATCTTATATGCATCAACCCCAGCGGCGCAGCCACCACGGAGGATGTCATATGCCCCAGAAGCTTCTGAAAAGGTTTTAAAGGGACCGTCGTGCCCGGTCTGAAGATGGGGAGGCATTTTAGCACTGACTGTGCACGCTCGTTGATGAGGCGTGCTGATATTGAGACTGAGTCTGACTCCATGCCGGGGTGAGCTAGCTCTTTTCTCGGTAGACCAGAAGCCCTAAACGGCTGAGGTGCCTGAGCGCCTAGTCTATGTGAGCGCATAGTAACTCTTGGGAGTGGGCCAGTGGTCGAAGTAATTGAGTATGTGACTGCCGGCTTCTCGGAGCGGGGCAAGGGCAGCCTCTGTGACTTTCATGAAGCCACGAGGGGACAGAGATGTGCCGAAGGGGGGGACTTTGTACCAATACGCCTGGACATTGAACACGAGCCATAAGAAGGGTCTGTGTCGAGGCAGAATTGAGATGTGAAGGTACGCCTCCTTCAGGTCTGCCTCAGTTGACCAATCTAGATTCCGGACGCAAGTTAAGACAAGTTTTTGCATTCTGAACAGAGGTTTGAATAGAGCCCGGTTGAGAACTCTCAAGTCCAAGATCAGTCGTAAGCCGCCGCCTTTCTTGGGTACAATGAAATAAGGGCTGTGGAGACCCTTCTTCATTTCGGTTGGAGGGACAGGCTCTATCGCATCTTGTTTAGGAAAAGGATTTGGCATGCTTGCCATGTAATGCGGACGCCCGCGAAGGGGGGCGGGGGCCTGGCAACCTGAATTGCATAACAGAGTCAGATGGTCTGGGCCAGCCAGCGTGACGGGTTGGGAAGTGAAAGTCACGTATCAAAAACTCTGTGCTAGGGGCATCAAGGGGACGGTTATTTTTGACGTACCCGGCGGGGCTGAGCAGCGGTGCGGAGCAGGTAGTACGGCATCGGGAGGCGAAGACACGTCCCGAGGCTTTAGTGCTGAGAAAAGACTTGAAGCACTTACCTTGCTCCGCACACCCGGCAGGGGGCGGGTTAGTGACTGAGGAGGAGGTCCGGTGTAGGCATCCTATAGACTCGTCAGAACTGGCCGGCCGGGGAACAGTCGTGGGGCTGAAGGCAGGGGGACCGTGTCCAGCATGCGGGGACTGTAAAGATCTGGCGGCAGAGTGCCATGAGAATGGCATTTGCGGGCCAAGTTACCCAGAGACAAAGGAATTAGCTCTGTTATTGAGAATGTGGGTACCACATCCTCGTATAGTGGGGGGCGGCAAAAATAAGTTCAACCAAAGATTCTCCTCCCGCCCCTCTACCGGGGGACGGAGTGGTCTGCTTACCAGCTCCGGAGCTAACGTCTTGGCCTCTGAGTTGAGTGTCTCAGGAGCGCCTGGGAGCCTTCCGGGTCCTCGAGGGGGTCTATTAGACGGGGGGCGTCTGCTTCCTGCGGTGTGCTTGACGCTGGGGCTGAGAGCTGGGCCCGGGTTGAGGCAGAGCAGGGTGTTTCTTAGCCACTGGAGGATGCCCTCGGCAAGCAGACGGGGCATGCCCCATGGCGGCAGGCTTGCCTCCGTCTGCTTCTTCACTGCGGAGAACTGCTGGGCGAAGTCCTCTACGGTGTCGCCGATGAGGCCGAACTGGGAGACAGGGGCGTTGAGAAAGTGAGAGCGGATGAGCGAGTGGCTTTGTGATGAGTGGGGAGGGGTGCCCTCCATAAAGACGTCAGCTCATCATGCACTGTTGGTCATCTGCGCGTCAGCCTCAGCCTGGGCGTGCTGGCCTGAAGGCGGCAGCCCAGGGGAGTCATCATAAGCGGGCTGGCCGTGAGGTGAGCCACCGTTGCCTCGAGCACGGACAGGAGTCAACAAACGTGCTGGGGGGCGTGTGGTCCGAGGGGGCGTACCTGGCCAAGCTGCACCCGCTGCCATCCCCAGATCACCTCCATTGCCAGCCGCATCGTCCTCAATCCCGTGGGAATGAGGAGCAATGCGGGGGGGTGGCTGGAGTGGTGAGCTTTCTATTGAAAGCGAGCTGTGACCGCAACGTTGCCATGGTCATGCTCTCGCAGTGAGAACATGAACCATCCACAAACGCTGCCTAGGTGTGATCGCTGCCCAGACACATGAGACAACGCCTGTGGCCGTCTGAAATGGAGAACACTCTACCGCATCCAGGAACTACATAGGGGCAGAATGGCATCTTTATAAAGACGCATCCTGAAAAGGACGTTCAACGCCACTGTGTAAATGCTCTATTAGAGGAAAATACTCTTTTATAGAGAAAATCACTCTTTTAATAAACTCTTTTAGATTTCTGCACTGTCGAAGTGCCCAGGGGTAAGCTGCACTGCTGTGCAGAGAAGGAGAAAAGCCACTGAAGTGCACCGTAGATCCAACAGCAGGCAGAGTGTCAGTGGAACAAAGGCAGGAACAGGTGTGACTCGCACCTGACTGCATACACGAGCATTGGCTCCGAAGAAAATTTCTGAATGAAACAGACGTATTTCCCCACCTTTATACCCATATGTCTGGGGGTGGGGTATGCAAATACTGTCTGCCAACTTCTCATTGGCCTTTTTTCATAGATCAGAGGCATATTCGGCACTCAAGAAAGAACCCTAGTGTCGCTTCTTCGACACAACGTCGAAGTGAGTGACAGACGGGGAACAATAACATGTGTTAGCAGATCAGCTGTGGGAGTTTAGATTGACTTTCTATAAATCCTTTGAGTGGTGTAATGCATTCATCTGGAGCACTTTTTTTTATTATAATTATTTTATGACAAAGGTCACTTTTTATGGGGGAAATACTTATATTAATTCCCCGTGACAGTTTTGTGGTGCTTTCAGTAGGGAAGGAGCAAAGATAAAGGGAATAATAAACAGACAGACAGAAAGATGAGGGAGGGAGGAATATAAAGGGATTTTTTGGGTTCAGAAGGCTACAAGTTCAAGCTCAACTAACAGCATTTGTGACATAAAGTTGATTTCCACAAAATAATAATTTATATAATAATAGAAGCATCTTTTTTTCAGGACACTGTATTTTATAGATCATTTTGTAAAAATCCATATTACTTGACAGATCTTTGTAAATGGTATAAACAATGTTTTCCATGCTTGTTCAATGAACCATAAACAATTAATGAACATGCACCTGTGGAACGGTCATTAAGAAAATAACAGCTTACAGATGGTTGGCAATTAAGGTCACAGTTATAAAACCTTAGTACATTAAAGAGACCTTTCTACTGTCTCTGAAATACAACAAAAGAAAGATGCCTAGGGTCCTTGCTCATCTTCGTGATCATGCCTTTGGCATGCTGTATGGATGCATTAGAACTGCAGATATAGCCAGGGCAATAAATTGCAGCTTATCATCCTTGTTGTTGCTGGCAACAACAACTGCCCGAGTTACACCAGGAATGCACAATCCCTCTATCAGTGCTCAGTCTGTCTGCAATAGTCTGAGAGAGTCTGTACTGAGGGCTTGTAGGCCTGTTTTTAGGCAGGTCCTTACCAGTCATCACTGGCAATAATGTCACCTATGGGCACAAACTCACCTTCGCTGGACCATACAGGACTGGCAAAAAGTGCTCTTCACTGACAAGTCGCAGTTTTGTCTTACCAGGGGTGATGGTCGGACTTGCGTTTATCGTCAAAGGAATGAGTGTAACACAGAGTCCTGTACTCTGGAGCAGGATCGATTTGGAGGTGGAGAGTCTGTCATGGTCCGGGGTGGTGTGTCACAGCATCATCGGACTGAGCTTGTTGTCACTGCAGGCAATCTAAATGCTGTGCATTACAGGGAAAACATCCTCCTCCCTCATGTGGTACCCTTCCTGCAGGCTCATCCTGATATGACCCTCCAGCATCACAATGCCACCAGCCATACTGCTCGTTCTGTGTGTGATTTCCTGCAAGACAGGAATCTCTGTGTTCAGCCATGGCCAGCGAAGAGCCCAGACCTCAATACCATTGAGCACGTCTTGGACCTGTTGGATCGGAGGGTGAGGGCTAGGGTCATTCCCCCCAGAAATATCCGGGAACTTGCAAGTGCCTTGGTGGAAGCGTGGGGTAACATTTCACAGCAAGAACTGGCAAATCTGGTGCAGTCCATGGAGGATATGCACTGCAGTACTTAAGTCACACCAGATACTGACTGTTACTTTTGTTCAGGGACACATTATTCAATTTCTGTTGGTCACATGTCTATGAAATTTGTTCAGTTTATGTCTTAGTTTTTTAATCTTTTTATGTTCATAGGAATATTTGCACATGTTAAATTTGCTGGAAATAAAAGCAGCTGAAAGTGAGAGGACATTTCTTCTTCGCCTGAGTTTATACACACACATATATATATAAAATCACTGTTAGAGTAAAACCTAGTTTATACTCAACGCAGCTGCTTGTTCGTGAGGTTGCGTGTTTGTCATCAACAAAAATTTGTCATCGCATTGTTGGCGGAAGTGCGCATTGGCACCAAGCGAATTTTGTGTGCTGCACCTCATTAAAAATTTAACGACTTTGCTGCAATGTTAAATAAAATAAAGTGACAATAGTAATAAAAAAGAGTGGTTTCAAAAGACAAAGATGATTAATCTGTTAAGATAGATAAATCAAACAAATGTAACAATATTTGTGCTTTCTTATGTTTACAAAGCTTTACCATCTTATAATAAAATTTTAGTTCAATTAGAAATACATTAAAATTAGGTTTATTTTCTGACCATTTCATCTTATGGATAAAGAATCTCCCATAAATAGAAATAGAAGTTTGATGCTTTTTATTCTTAGGGCTTTTACAGTACCAAAACAAACAAACAAACAAAACATTAAGGTCAAAAAAAAAAAACTAACACAGTGTAACAGGGTGGAGGGCAGGGGTTGAGATTCTACACACCTGGTTGCTTATCAGGCTAATCAAGCCTCCAAGAGGGATAAAGGCCAACTGTGGAAGGTGATGCCACAGAGAGAGAACGTTTACTGGCAACTATGTGTGTGTTTGTGTCTTTTGGTTTATTTCTTCATTAAACTGTTATTTATATTGCCAAGCTGGTTCTCGCCTCCTCCTTTCCATTGTTCCCTTTACACACAGGTTAAGTAAATTTGCCTTATTCATGAAACATGAGCACAGCAAATGTGTGTGCAAATCATTAGTAAAATTATTATAGCATGCATTTACACACAAATGTATTCTCTCTAATTTGAGGTTAACTCTGTCTCTGTAAAAGGACACAATATGGCCAAAAGTATATTGACACTGAACACCACACCCATATGTGCTTGTTGAGCATTTTACAATCATTAGCATTAATAGGGATTTGGTCCTCCCTAACAGCTTACTTTCTTCTAAGAAGATATAATTTAATCTTAAAAAAGAGAATTGCTCTACATTCATTCTTTCTAGGCATTTAAGGCATCGTTCCTATATTTTGTGCCTATACAATTTAAACTGAAATGTTCACATTCGCATAAACCCTTATAGAAATGCTAACGTGCAGTGAAGTGACTGAGCAAATACATTGGGCCTTAAACATGAAATTTGAGCAAAATTCTTATTTTCCTAAAGAGTCATATTTGCTACAATCAACTGGTCTTTACTATTCCCATCAGACTTTTCTGTTGAGATGATTCCCAGGGCTTGCACCCATCACTAATGGAGATCTGTGACCTCGCCAGTGGCTGAAAATAGCAAGTCTGCTTTAATAAGTGCCCAGGTGGTACGCTAAATCTTGGAAGAAGTGAAGCAGAGGGGATTAGTAGGCTTTGACCACTTATTCACCCATTCTGTGAATGCAATCAATTGCTTTTCTGGTGTGTTATCAGACTTGGCCTGGCCTTAATTACTATATTGTAGACAGGGGAGGGCGGACTCCGGGCAATGTCCGCCAACTCTGTAAGACCCTGATAATGCCAGCTAATGACTGCTGTGTCCCCTTGGCTAATCTAACCACTTATGATAGCTCATCAACTTTACACTGGTTGAATGCGGAATGACTTATTCCATCCTCCATAGACCACATATTGTATATTTACTTACTGTTTTGTGGTGTATTGTGGTGTTTGTGTTCACCCAAAAATGTGTATGAATTTCTTTCTTCTGCTGAACACAAACAAAGACTTTTAGAAGAGTATCTCAGCTATGTAGATCCATAAAGGGCAGGGGAATGGTGACCAGAACTCCAAAAGATCCAAAAAGGAGATAAAGTCAGCATAAAAGTCTCAAGTGGTTTAACCTGTTGATACACACTCGGGAGTGACGTCACTCTGCTTACATTTACAAAATAATTTACTGTCTATAAATGCAATTAATGTTAACAAATTATACATCTTTTCAAAGGTCTAAGGGTTCAACATTGATATCCGATCTCTGTTTCACGATAACAATGCTCCATAAACAGCAATTTAATTGTATGTGCCAGGAGTACAAATGAAAACATGCAATATCAAAATGGGACTTCATACCTTTGTTATGAAATAGCGATCGCCAGATGAATCCAATTCGCCACACTTGGGTCAATTGTCCATGTCAATCGTTAATTGAAAAACATCCAATAGCACTTTTGTCCATAAAAGAGATACTTCTGAGAAATATTGATATATTCTCAATTGTTTACATGCGATCTCGCTCGTTCTTCAACAAACTATGCAATGTGAGCAGCATTCATGTTGTAAAACTGTGTATGATCTTATATATTAGTCCTGTTAACAAAATGAGCCTGTCTCCAAAGTCTATTTTTAAAAATGCAGCATAGTTTTATTCATAATAGCCAGGAAGTGCTGTAAAATTTTGTGCCATCTTGAAAGGCGGATCCTTATTTTTACTCTGTATACCGGCAGCGATTTTCAGAGGAACCTTGTTTTTTTGTTAGATCTTCAAATTTGAAACGTAACTTTTTAGACATGTGGCTTTGAGAACGTTGTATTTCTGGGTTATCTTGGCACTTTTTTTTTTCTTTGTTCTTATGATGTCATATTACTTCAACCTTGTTCACTGTTAAATTCTCTTTGCATTTAACAGGTGCTGGATGAGGCTCTGAAGATCTGTAACTACATTTTCACAATAATTTTTGTGCTGGAGTCCGTCTTCAAGCTTGTCGCCTTTGGATTTCGCAGGTTCTTCAAGGACAGGTAGGAGAAATGCCGTTCTCAAAAGTTACTGCTCATTTCTGAGATACACTCACCTCAGAAAAGAGCAGTAAAGTCATGATGCTCCTATGGATGATTCTTTGTGAATGCAATATGTTTTTTAGTAGATCAAAGTTCACATCCCTTGAAATGATATCACAGTTTTGAGATTCATTGGTTTGCCTCAGTCTGTGAGAACCACATAGAGGGCTGAAAAAGCTGGCGTCTGTGGTGGACAACAAAAAACAAATTTATATAATTTGTGGTTGTTAAAAATAAACCCCTTTTAAAAAAGATCACAGTCTGGGGCTTTGACAATGTATTTTATTCTTCCTAAATTAGTGTAAACGTAGTTTGAAATACCTGATATTACAGTTTTAATATGCATAGCATACAATATGTAGGCAATATTTAAAATATCTATTCTCTATATCCATTACTCTTTTAATTACTCATGAACAATCAGTCAATATGAGGATTAGGTTTAGTGCAAGCAAACAGTACTGAAGCTGATAGGCCATTAGAAGTTCTCATGTAATTAGCTTTTTCTTTCAATAACATAATAAGGTGCAAATTGGCCAATGTATTCCCAGATCACTAATCCATGTAGAAAAAAATGCAAAGCATCTATTTGCATATTAATGATAGAACTTTGGCACATAGATCATTTATATTATTTTAAAATTAATCTCTCAACAAATGTGTTTAATCTGCTGTTAGACATTTCACAGTATGCTGTTCAAGAGGTGAAGGTGTAAAAGTTTGAAGTTTAAGAGCTTATTGATTTAAAACATTGGAAATCACTGCTACTTTGATCATATTTTGCATGCAACATGCTCCAAGTCCACAAGAATTGAAGATGGAAGTACACTTTGTTCACTAAACTGGTGGGAAACTTTAGAAATGCTTTTGGGTAATAATTTGACTTAAATTTCTCAACATATCTAATGAAACACCTCTCATGGCTTTAAGCCCTAGACAATTGAAGTGTCCTAAAACAGGCTCTATAGCTCACCCACCATGAAAGTGTAATATTTGACCCTCAGAGGGAGTTATTTGATGTTAGCCACAAAGTTTGAAGCCATATTTAGACAATGAAAATACTGTTATGAGAAACTTGGTGTAAAAGAAAAATCCAGAGAAAAAGAAAGGGTTCCTCTTCTGTCACTCACTAAACGTTGTGTCGAATGAAGCGACACAAGGGGTCTTTCTTGAGAGCCTCGTGAACCTCTAAACTTGAGAAAAGGCCAATGAGAAATTGGTGGAGAGAATTTGCATGTCCTGCCCTCGGACATGCGGGTATAAAGGGAAGCGGGCGTGCATCTGTCAGTCAGATTTTTTCTTCGGAGCAGAGCGGTTGTGCAGCAGCAAGCTGAGTCTCACTACTGCTCCACTCACCTCTGTTGGTGAAGCACTGCTGTTGGATATATGGCGCATCACCAGTGACTGACTTTCTCCTTCACTGCACACTGTGCAGTCCACGCCCCTGGGTGTTTCGACAGCACTACTCTCTAAAAGAGTGTTCCTCCTAAAAGAGTTTTGTTTTCTCTAAAACAGTTTACACAAAGAGCAATACACAGCAGGCAGTGAATGTCCTTTTAAGGATGCGTCTTTTTAAAGATGTCTTTTCGCCTCTCTGTAGTTCCTGGATGCGGCTGTTTTCTCTCCGCTCCTGATGGTCATAAGCACTGCCTCGCTGTCTGGGCTGTGATCACACAGAGGCAGCATTTATGAATGGTTAATGTTCTCATTTCGAGAACATAGCCATGGAAACGTTGCGATCACGGCTTTCTCCCTTCCGATGGAAAGCCACTTCAGCCGCCCCTCGTGGGATTAAGGCCAGTGCAGCCAGTGATGAAGGCGATTTGGGGAGAGCAACAGGCTCGGTGTTGCCAGGTAAATCCCCACGAACCACTCACCCCCCAGCACGCTCCGAGTCCGATGCAAGACCGGCTTGCCTCATGGCCACTCTGTTGTCTCATTCGGACCCCGCAAGCTGGAGGATTTCTTCCCGGAAGTGCATGAAGAGCTGACAAGGAGGGCACATTTTACTACCCAGATCCGACCTCCTTGCTCATCTGCTCTCACTACCCTTGACGGTGGGGTGGTCCACGGGTATATTGAGGTCCCCCAGGTGGATAGGGCGGTTGCGTTCCACCTGTACCCTGAGAACACCGCTACCAGGCGGGATTGTCCGGTACTCCCCTCCAAGGCCTGTGGGATGATGTCGTCACTGACTTCGAAAGCCTACAGCGCCACTGAACAGGCCGCCTCTGCCCTGCACCATGGCTCTTCTGCAAGTCCACCAAGCCAAGGAAATTAAGGATCTGCACTTGGGTAGTCCGTACCCCGACGTGCTGCAGAAACTGTGCCCTGTCACTGACCTCACTCTCAGAGTCACGAAGGTCACAGCGCGGGCACTCGGGCAGGCGATGGCCACCCTCCTGGTCCAGGAACGTCACCTATGGCTGAACATGGTTGAGATGCACAACGTTTACAAGGCTCGCTTTCTTAACACCCCCATCTCCCAGCTTGGCCTCTTTGCCCAACAGCCGAGGGCATCCCCCTGCATTCAAGCAACAGGCAGCTCCGCCTCAACCCAGGCCCAGCTCTCAGCCCCAGCGTCGAGCACCTCTTGGACACGGAAGGCTCCTAAGCACTCCTGAGATGGAAGACCCAGTGAGTCAGACATTCGCTCCAGAGCTGGTACCAAGACCACTCGTCCCCTGGTGGAGGGCCGGCAGTAAAATCCTTGTGTTCCCCACATTGTTAATAATAGAGTGAGTTCCCAACTTCCTGGGTCATCTAGCCTGTGCACACCATTCTCCCAGCACCCCAGCACCAACAACAACTGTCCTGGCTCCCCGGACGCAGTTACTTCACCTCTGGACCACCGACTGCCCATCCCCGGTGGGCTTGCGCTGATGAGTTCTGAGGACATCTTCACAGGACCTCTTCCTCAGTCTCTAACCCACCCCCTGCTGGGTGCGCGGAGCAAGGTAAGTGCTTTGAGTCTTTTCTCAGCACCCAAGCCTCAGGATGCGATTTGCCTCCCAACGTATTATTACCTGCTCCCCCCCGCTGCGAAACCCCACCCGGTACGTCAAAAATGGTTGTCCCCTTAGTACCCCTCACACAGAGCTCGGACGCATGGATTTCGCTGTCCAACCAGTCGCACTGGTTGACCAGAACCATCTGACTCGGCTACACGATTCAGTTCGCAAGGCTCTCGCTTCGTTTCAGAGGTATTCAAATCAAATCAAATCAAATCACTTTATTGTCACACTACCATGTACAGAAGTGCAACAGAAGGTGAAAGTCTTGTGTACAGTTCCGAGCAACATAGCAGTCATGACAGTGACGAGACATATACCAATTACAATAAACAACATATTTACACAACACAATTTACATATCAAATGTACATATACTTACACACAATATAGAATACACATACAATAAAAATAAAAAATAAGAGTATATAAAAATATATATGCAGTTGTTATATTGTGGAGAATATTTTTGACAGTCCAGTGTGAGATAATAGATTAATAAAGTGCAGTGCTGATTGTTGATCGTGAGAGATCAAGTGTTCAAAAATCTTTTTGCTTGTGGGAAGAAGCTGTCATGTAGTTGGCTGGTGTGGGTCCTGATACTGCGATACCGCCTGCCTGATGGAAGCAGTGAGAGCAGACCATGACTCGGGTGGCTGGAGTCTCTGATGATCCTCTGAGATTTTTTCACACACCGCCTGTTATATATATCCTGGAGGGAGGGAAGCTCACCTCCGATGATGTTTCTGGCAGTTCGCACCACCCTTTGCAGGTCTTTGCGGTTGTGGGCGGTGCTATTGCCGTACCAGGCGGTGATGCAGCCAGTCAGGATGCTCTCTACAGTACTGGTGTAGAACCGTGTGAGGATGTGGTGGTTCATTCCAAACTTCCTCAGCCGTCTCAGGAAGAAGAGGCACTGGTGAGCCTTCTTCACAATGGCCTCAGTGTGGACGGACCATGTGAGTTCCTCAGTAATGTGGACACTGAGGAACTTGAAACTGCTGACTCCACCGGTGCTCCATTAATGGTGATGGGGCTGTATTCTCTGTCTTTCTTCCTGAAATCCACTACAAGCTCCTTGGTTTTACTGACGTTGAGGGAGAGGTTGTGCTCATGACACCAGTGTTTCAGAGTGTGCACCTCCTCTCTGTAGGCTGTTTCATCATTGTCAGTGATCAGACCTACCACCGTCGTATCGTCAGCAAACTTAATGATGGCATTGGAGCTATGTGTCGCCACACAGTCATGTGTGTAAAGGGAATCTTCGGTGCTCCAGTGTTGAGGGTCAGTGATGAGGAGATGTTGCTGCCCATTCTAACCACCTGACATCTGCCTAACAGGAAGTCCAGGATCCAGCTGCACAGCGAGCTGTTTAAGTCCAGAGCCCGGCGTTTCACATTAAGCTTGGAGGGCACTATGGTGTTGAATGCTGAGCTGTAGTCTACAAACAGCATTCTTACATATGTGTTCCTTTTTTCCAGGTGGGAGAGAGCAGTGTGTATTGTAGATGAATGGCATCATCAGTGGAGCGGTTGTTGCGGTAGGAAAACTGCAGTGGGTCCAAAGAGGTTGGCAGCACAGGGCAGATGTGATCTCTGATTAACCTCTCAAAGTATTTGCTGATGATGGGGGTCAGAGCAACAGGACACCTGTCATTTAGGCAAGTGATTTTGGCTTGCTTCGGTACAGGCACAATGGTTGACGTTTTGAAGCATGTGGGGACTGCAGACAGGGAGAGGGACAGGTTGAAAATGTCTGTAAAAACACAAGCCAGTTGGTTCGCGCACGCTCTGATGACGCGGCCCGGAATGCTATCTGGGCTCGCGGCTTTACGAATGTTCACCCATCGAAAGGATCAGTTACATCCGCAACAGAGGCGGAGAGTGAACCAACCTCTGTAGCGTCAGCCGCGAGTGCTCTCTCCGTGAGGGCAGTGTTATTGTCCTCGAAACGAGCATAAAATGTGTTAAGCTCATCCAGGAGAGAGGCAGCGGTGTTCACGGTAGAGTTTTTATTCCCTTTGTAATCCGTAATGATGTTAATTCCCTGCCACATACTTCTAGATTTTGTAGTGTTGAACTGTCCTTCAATTTTGTGCCTGTACAGGCATTTGGCTGCACTGATAGAGTTACGGAGGGCATAACTGGCTTGTTTACACTCCTCCGCATTCCCGGAATTAAAAGCGGAGGTCCGCACAGTAAGTGCTGCCCGAACATTGCCGTTAATCCATTGTTTCTGGTTGGGGTAGATCCGTATTGTTTTGGTTGGCACAACGTCCTCTACGCACTTCCTGATGAAACACGTTACGCTACCAGCGTAGACCTCGATATCGTAAAACGCCAGCACTTACAGGCGATCATGCTACGTGCCCAAGGTTCCTACAACCCCCTTCAGGGATCAGGTCTTGAATCTGCAAGTGCTGCTCCGGGAGGAGGCAGACCCAGTATTTTCTTTGCTCTGTCCGGTACATGCTTTGCGTATCTATCTGAACCATATGTAGAGCTTTAGATGTTCTGAGCAGCACTTTGTCTGCTTCAGCGGATGGCGGAAAGAGAACGCCGTCTCCAAACAGAGGTTAGTTCACTGGGTCGTTGACGCCATCTCTCTGGCCTACCAGATCTAGACTGTGCCTGCCCACATGGGGGTTCAATCACACTTGACGAGAAGTGTGGCATCCTCATGGGCACTGTCCAACGGCACCTCCACTGCAGACATCTGCAGAGCAGCAGGCTGGGCAACACCCAACACCTTGCATTCTACAATCTCAGGGTTGAGTCGGTCTCATCCCGTGTTTTGTCAGGTTCGAGCCGGTAGAACTCGGTAATGCGGAACAGCCGACTGGGTGTAGAATCTGCCACTGCACCACTCCCAGGTGTGGCTTGACAACCCACAAGGTGTATTTGCCACATATCCCCTCCCCCTTGTCTAGGCAGGATGTGGTCTATGCAGGGTCTTTTCCCCCTGAAAGAATAGGACCGGGAAAGATCGCCTTACCCGATGCATTTCATAGCATTAAGATGTTTTATGCTCTATGCGAGAAACATAGAGAGAGAAAAGGCTGCGGCTGCCTGGCTTCCTCCCATGATGGTCATGTAGCGCCTGTTCCCCCCTTAGGGGAGCTGGGAACCTAAGGTCTGTATATGAAACCTTTTTCTGGGGTGTTGGGGAGGGTTACGTGTGGCTGATATAGTTGCTTGAAGCACGCAGCAGCCTGCTTGCACCTGTGTCAGCAGTTCACATAACATGGTCTAGTGCATGGCGCTTTGAAATGGGACCCCTTGTGTCACTCCATTCGACACAACGTCGAGTGAGTAACAGATGGGGAACGTCTCGTTGTATCCCCTTTGCCACGACACTAGACCTACCACTGTGATTGCCGTACTTATTCTCGGCTCCTCAGTGCAAAAACCTAACTGACAGATGCACGTCCGCTTCCCTTATACCCGTTTGTCCGGGGGCGGGACATGCAAATTCTGTCTGCCAATTTCTCATTGGCCTAAGTTCAGAGGTATGCGACACTCTCAAGAAAGACCCCTTGTGTCACTACATTCGACACAATATCTCGTTCACTCCATCAGGTTACGGAGGTTACAACAGTAACCAGGACGATTTTTCTAGTTCAAAACATATCCATGGTATTTTTACGAGCATTATGCTGCTGTTTATTCCTTTAAGTTTTTACTTATGGGCTCAGAAGTCACAATTACAATGGAATGTGCATTTGATTGATTTTGGTCAGGAAAACAAAGGACACATTGTGCAATTTAAAATTTCTTTTCTGGCAAAGACAGGAAGTTTTTTAGTGCTGGTGTAAAATGATGCTCATTCAGTGTGTAATTGATGTTTTTAGGTATTTTATTGTTCTCGTGCTGCCACAGAGAATGATGGGAAATGTAGTTTTGTCACACAAGCATATCACACCATAAACTGTCTAAATTAGTTTTTCTCCTAATTTATTCTCCATCACAGTACAAAACATTTCTACACATTAAATTTTACATTGAAAAAAGTTCTTAAGTAATTAATTGCATTGAATACATTTCCATTTTTATTTTGTTCCAATTTCCCTAGTAGAAATTAGTTTGTTCTCTTCAACACATGGGATTGAAACAGTGCTCTATTTACATATTGTTTCGCGATATTCAGATTTTTTATGCATAAATAATATTTGTAACTTGGATGGTAAAATGACTATTGACATATCCCTCAATTTGGATAGTTGGGGCTTAAGAAGCCCCTGATCATTCCGAAATGGCAGCATTACTCTCTGTTATTTTAATTAACCTAACAATGGTCTTTATGCAGGTGGAACCAGTTGGACCTTGCCATTGTGCTGTTGTCTATCATGGGCATAACTCTGGAGGAAATCGAGGTCAATGCTTCCCTTCCCATCAACCCCACCATAATTCGCATAATGAGAGTTCTGCGGATCGCTCGTGGTTGGTATCTTCTCCTTTCTTATATTCTACACTCACTGCCATTTTTCTTCCCTGCAAAAATTGTAATTATCTCAACACTCCTCCTGTTAGCCTCAGCAGATCAGGCTGGGCTGTATATGTCACCCTTGGGATCCCTCGGAAAGTGTTCAGATGGCTTTAATGAGAAATTCAGAAGTTTACACAACTATTCTACCTCTTATTCTTTATCTAATGAAAGGCTGCTGGAGGAGTCTTTTTTGGTTATTCCCTCAACAAAAATGCCCAAGCAAACAAACCTGCTTAAATGTCTGTGCGCCCATAAGCTTGTGTGTGTGTGTGTGTATGTGTATGCACATACAGTATGCATGGTACAGTAGTGGTGGATTTATATTGAAACTGATAGATTCAGCACGTTTTCTGTTTGTTATTTGAAATTATGTGTAGATTTTTACAAAAAAAATTTTGGTACCCTTGTGCCAGACCAGGGATGTAAAGTAATTGAGTGAAAATACTTAATTATTTAACTTAAGTATTATTTTTTGGGATTTGTACTTTACTCAAGTGCAATTTAGACTAAATACCTGTACTTTTACTTAATTTTATTTCCAAAGAAAAATTTTTACATTTTACTCTAATTTTATTTAAACTTGAAAAGTACCCACTACATTTTTGCAAATAATTTTATTTCGTCTTACTGGATTGAAGCCGCCTTTTCACTGCATCTGATAAATGACATATGACAGACCACATGTCTAATGGATTGTTGCACATCGGCTGTGTGGAGTTCCGACCATCTGCAGAGGCTGAATTTTAAGAACTGATTTGAGCTTCAGATATGTTTAAATATTTGTGCGACTACACTGTATATGACTACCCAACTGAAAGTGATGTATTCATTATAACTATAAAAACGAAGTTAGATACATTGACAGTTTACAGTCTACAGTCTACTTTTACAGATTGGACAGTTATGAAATAAGAAATGATAATTTATATATATATATAAAAACAAAAGGCCTTTGTAATTAAATGTGTACGTGTAATTTATTTCTGCACTTGCCTTCGCATTTATTTATCTATGAATTTCTACTCCCTATTTGCAGAATTGTTATTTAAATCAGATTTAAATAAACAAAACCTACTTCACTATCCTAAATCTTAAACCAGAACCTAACCAATTGTGTCATAAAAAGCATATTTTTTGAGCAACCACGCCATTTTGTGGTGCTTCTATGACACTTTCAGCTCACATGTCAACTAACATTCTCTTCAGGACTTTGATCACACTTAAACAAGCTTGAAAAAGTAGTTGGTTTTGTAATACAAATGTTAAAATGAGTAATGCGCTATAGTAAATTTGTTTATATGTCAAAAGATGGCATGAAGAGCAGAGTGAAAAGTAAGTGTTTATGAACTGATAATCTGCCATTTTACTCGTGATTAGAGTGAAAGGGGATAGAAGTAATTGTCGTTTTAGCACCTCTAGTTTTCATTCCACCAGGAAATTGCTGTGTTGCCTACAACAGGCCACAAAAAAAAAAATTTGCTAAAATGTATTTATTGTAACATGATTCTATGACAAGGTTGCAAATGCCACTGAAGGACAAATATGTCATCAGAGACAGTGGCGACTCAACGAACCAGTCTAATTTAACAACATCCTCTCTTACTTTCTCTTACCTCTCTTACTAAAAATACTTTTTACTTTTTTAATACTTAAGTATACAATTTTTTACTTTCAAGTATGTTTTTGGCTAGATACTTTTACTTTTAATTGAGTAAAATTTTCAGTCAGTACATTCACTTAAGTGTAATTTCTGAATACTTTTTATACCCTTGTGCCAGACCCAGACTTTTAATATTAAACTATGAAAATCCATCATAAGAATATTAATTATTACATGTTTACATATAGGATTATCAAAACAAAGATAAACTACATACACATAAACTATTTCAATATGTATTTTGTGAAAATAAATTTTGTGACACATTTCCACCACAAAGAACAATTTTGCACTGACAGTGTTAAGGTAGTGTGCCATTTTACCAAGAAGACAACATGTGGTGTTTAAAGAAATCTGATAAAAATCATGTTAAAAATCACTTTCCAATTAAGCTGTAATTTTATCAAAATATGGAAGAAATGTGAAAAAAAATATTAAATGTATGTATTTTGGTTACATACATTTCAAGCAATACAATTAGAAAAGACGAAAAGCAAGACAAAAGAGTCTGCAATTTTGTAAAAAAAAAAAATGTTTAAACCACCACAGATATACTTTGTGTGTGCTTGTTGCAGATCACTCCGCCCACAGTATGTGGGATGCAAATGGCATCATCAGCACAGTTGCGTGGTTTGTCCATGCACCGCCTAGATTTTCTTGACTCTGCACATGCGCTGGTCATTGATTGTACTAAATGAGTGTCACAAAGCAATTGTAGTGAAAATGTATTGAACGTGTTCCTATTAGTTTGCAGTCAGAAAAGTATACACACAAAGGCAACGCAGCTGACCGGGTATGAAGTGATCCGGAACGTGCAAAAACAAAGTATACCTGGGCCTTTAGACATTGTTACTAAACAATTTAAATTAATTAGAGTATGAAAAGTGTTTTTAAAGAAGTTTGTTTTCTGCAGTATGTATCGATTATTGATAGGCACGTTATTTTATCAATATATTTTTCAATATATCAATAATATTCAATATATTATAAACACAATATATTATCCACTGATGGCTAGAGTAAATAAACAGCCTCGAGAGACAGTGAGACCGTGCTGTGTATGTACCTTCATAGAAAATTATAATTTAAAATGATAGAACGTGCCATGCAGTTTTCCAGACACGTCCGGTGTCCAACCCCCTTTATTTTTTCCTGCTGCTCACACTTAACCAAAGGTCTGTTGAGAAATATGTTTGAAAATGCAATTGGTATCCCTATTTTTATATATAGATAATCATTGGGAAAATCTTTGAATATAAATGAATGCAAAAGGTATCGATCCCAAGCCTAAAGTTTGCTTAAAAAAAAAGGCCACAAGTTGAAGAAACACCCTAACATAGTTGCCAATTTCCTCCTGAATTCATTCAGGCATTACTTTAATAAAATGTCACAAGCATCATCCACTTACGGCGCTGATTGCAATTAACCCAGCCTTCACAGCTCCTTGTCTTCCACGGCTAAATTGCTATGTCATCAACATGATTAAAGCGCTGAGTGTGTAGTGTATGACCCCAATAATAACATGGTTTTATCTGACCACTGTGAAAATTACAGGAGAATTACATTCCTCTGGCAAATTTTAAAGAAGCAGTGCATCCACTGTGTGTACATTTACAAGATGAGTCACATATATGTTTTCCCAGTGCTATATAGGGGAGGGTTAGGGTTAGTTATTTTATAAAAATCACCATACAAACACTTAAGGGACATGTTATACACTTCAGGCCAAGTTACTGAATATGATCATGACAGCAATACCATGTTGACTAAGCCCAGATGGAATCTGAAGTTTTTTCCCCCACAATTTCTATGCTAATTTTGGAAAGAAAATAAAAATCAGTGGAATTCTGCAAAATGTATTTAAACATGGTAAAATTAATTAAACGGAGCTGACAATACTACACTCTTATTGGTAGCTGATATCATCATAAATAAAACAAATAACCGTATTCTGTAGAAACGTGTAGAACTTTGTGAATGGTAGATGTTTCAGTTCTGCAGAGATTTCTGTGTAGTTCCGATCAGATGATAAACTGTATTCGCTGCTTATTTTTCATAAATGGGCTGGGTGAACTGGGGAGAGAGAGCTATGCATTTAATTTTTGTATTGTAGGTCAAACTCATTTATTTCAAAAAAGCAAGGAAAGTGGTTTCCATGATTTGTCACTTTAAGTCTTCTGGCTAGTGTTACCACTTAATATTCAAATATTTTTTCTTCTCAAAAGTACATATACATACTGTTTTATGTATAATTATTTTGTTGAGCTGATTTGTATATTAAATATTCTATTTATGTATATACAGTATGATGATAAACATGGGCTGATGTGAACCATCCTCTCTTTTCAGTTCTGAAGTTGCTAAAGATGGCCGTGGGAATGCGAGCTCTGCTTGATACCGTGATCCAAGCCCTGCCTCAGGTACTACTCAGAACTTTTCCCATCTCTCTGTGTTGTTTATATCATTAAGTTCTGCTCTCCATTCATTCACTGTATCCTGTGAGATGTATGAGCTGTGAGAGAGCTCCTAACCCCTGTGGGCTATTCTCCTGGGGGTCCTCCGCTTTCCACAGACCTCATTTACATAGTCAATCTGCCATGAAGAGGCCTCAGTGGTATAGATGGCTCTGATGTGCTGCTTGGAGAATAGCAAAAATTCCAATGACAAAAATCTCCAGCACACACATTTTTCAATAGCATTAGTCTCCACCGTCACCTGCCGGGTTTTTAATTGGAAACACGCTGCACTGCAGGACACTTTTTTTTAATTCCAATCTCTCCTCAGATATGCTCATAGATAATTAGCCATTTAATTCTAATTTTGACTGATTGTCACTAATTGGATTACATAATGTTTAGCTGTCTTCTAGTCTCAGTAATGCCTCCTAACACCCTTACTTTGACTTTTGCTATTGCACAGTCTGTTCTTTTGCATTAAAGTTGCCATTTGTGGTTCCGGGCCATTAATCCACCCATCCATAATTTGGGTTAGGTGATCTGGAACGATGTTTTGAGATGTCCTACCAGATTGTGTAAACTTGACCGTTAATCGCTGTGAATCCAGCCAGTGAACAGTGCACTTAAGAGAAAATAGCCAAAATTAGAAAAAGAAATGTCAGTGTAATTGGATGTCAACATACATTTTGGATCACAGCACTTTAATCTTCTTTTCTTTATGCCTTTATGTTTTCCTCTAAATCGTGCGTGATTCAGTTGTCTGTGTTCACATTAGTTGTACACTATTCAGAATTGAATTGAGTTTAATTTGAATCCTGCACTTTAATGAATTTGAATAGAGGTAGCAGACAGGATGCAGAATATTAATATGAAATTCAATTTAAGGAAGAGGAATAAAAAGGGAATGAAATACATATAATGCTGTAATTGCAATTTTTAAATAATCCATTCCTTTTTTCTGAATAAATTATGATATACATGCTATCATACAACACATGGGAATTTTAAAACATTGGTTGATAAAAATTAATGTTTTAAAATGTGAAACCCATAGAAATTTGTATTTAATTAAAATATATTTCACTATTTATAAACAATAAAATGATTGTAACAAAGTTCAATGGAAAGGAGGAGGTGAGAACCAGCTTGACAATATAAATAATATTTAATGGTTAACCAAAAATACAGACACATACAGGGCAGCTGCTTATAGTTAGGGCAGCTGCTTATAGTTTTCTTTCTCTCTCTCTCTCTCTCTCTCTCTCTCTCTCTCTCTCTCTCTCTCTCTCTCTAACTGCCACCTCTGGTCACCTTTATCCCGCTTGGGCTTGATCATCCTGATAAGGGGCCGGATGTGCAGTATCACGGGCCAACCCCACCCTCCACCCTGCAACAATAACTATGTATAATTAGACAAAATCACTGATGTAATGATGTTTTGTGCAAAGATTGTGTTGGACTTTTGTGCAAATTTCTCTTCATTCCAATTCATATATATATATATATATATGTATGTATGTATATATATATATATATATATATATATATATATATATATATATATATATATATGTATGTATATATATGTATATTAAAGAAGCCAATTCTTACATTCTGAATTTTGTTACAAACAGGTGATCACAACCCGATGTGTTTTGCACCCATGGGTACATAGTTTGTAGTTCTATAGACAATGTAGACTCTTATCAGTGAGACAGCTGACATTTTCTCACTTATTGTGACTCTCTTATTGGCTCCTCACAGTTTCTCTCATGCTCCATGACAAACTCTCCTGGCTTTCTCTCTCTCTCCTCTCCTCTCTCTCTACAGGTGGGGAATCTGGGTCTTCTCTTCATGTTGCTCTTCTTCATCTTCGCAGCTTTGGGAGTAGAGCTGTTTGGTGACCTGAGTAAGCACAACAATACATTAATACCGACAATTTTTCCACATTGCCCATTTCACTCACAGATAACACACCAGGCATGTGCAATGGAAACAATTGTCACAGTTGCAAACTTCATGACCAAATTGTTTTCAATTCAGGACAGTAATATTGTTCATATCACATATATTAAAGATTGTCATATATTGAGCCAAGCATGTGTATGTCCATTAAATCATACAATGCACAATAGTGCCAGAAGAGCTTGTTTTGACATGCAGCAGAAAGAAAAAGAAAAGGCTGCCATTTAATACAGTAGTTTCAACATCATCTTCACACAGTTTAGAACCACTGAATAGGCAGTGGCTATTTACTAATCTGACCACCAAAGACAATTATCTTAACCTGAATGCACAAGGCTTTTTTTTTTTAAACAGACAGTGCACCCTTACGTTAGAACTAAATCATAACACAAGAAGGACATGATTTACAGAACACAATTTCATAGAGTCAGACTAACCAGAAAAAATTAAATAGTATCTATGTCCTAGTATCAATAACACAGATTTTTAATAAATACATTTTAGTAAATACTTACCTTTACCGGAACACAAAATCCATGCGTCTCTCCTTGTGAATGAATATCTTTGTTGTAAAAGTCGCCCAATTGTTGAAGTTTCAATAGACTCTCTTTTTCAATTTTTTATTGAAATTATCTTTGCTAAATCCACGTAGATCATAGATGCGTTCACTGTAGATATCAATTTAAGCACTTAACACATTAGTTACGTGAACTTGAACGTGTTGACACAACTCAAATCTAGCCTATCAGATTACGTGACTGAAGGAAGGAGCTTCTGATTGGTTTACTAATTTTGGTAAGCATGCTTATCTTGGCCATTTGTAGTAGCAGGCATTATTCAGTTTGAATGAACATACAGTGTTGAATGAAAGGGCAGTAAACAATAGAATCAGAGAAAGCATAAAGGCGGGTGCACACTGTATGATTTATAATAGTCCTTTACGATTGTTGCTTGTCAGACTGTACGATATGAACGCAATGATATCGCCATGGTGCACTGTGCGACATTATGTCAGACTGCACGATATACATCGTAGCCGAATGTGGTCCCAATTGTTCCAATCAGCGAATGTGACTCCAATACCACTCCAGCACGAGCATAGGCTAACATTTACAAGAAAGATGGATTTTGTGAAATAGGCCAATAAAAAGACAGCTTGATCACAAATACAGAAAATGACAGATGTTAAGAATAAACGTGAGTGCGGTAGGTAGCCTACTAATGAGCTTCCACAAGCAAATATTAATTGTGGAAATAAAAAGTCTTGTTGCACAAAAATGACAAACTTCTCTGTTCACATTGGAGGAAACAAAAAAGGTGGGTTATAGTACGTCTTTCTCCTCTTTTAGATTAGTAACCTATAGGCCATGCTAAATTTTGAAAATTCAAAAAGGCTGATAATATATCACGCTAGCAAATTCCCTATGGATGATGCACAAAAATGACGTAGATTTCTATAACTGTATCCAACTGTATTTGCTGATTTTGATTAAAACGTCCCATAAATACTTACCAGTATAAATTGTTAAATCTTTCTATTTTATTTTATTTATTTAATATAAATAAAATCAGAGTGGTGTGAATCTTAACTAAAGACGTTTACAGATGTTTAAAGTAAATTTATTAAAAGTAAAATAGTAATTATAATAACATTGTAAAGAAAATGCATGATAAATGTAAAGAAAAAATAAAGAGAAAATGCTATCATTTATTGATTTTAGTTTTGTAAGCCACTTATTTAATTAGGAGAATAATGCTTTCATATTGCTGACGTGTTACAATTTTCTGCTTATTTATTTATTAAAACATTTTATATAAAATTTAAGAAGAAAAATAATTGAAAATGCTTGAGTAGAGTGATAAATGGGCACAAATGTTGTGATGGTGCAAATGCAGGGGAGGTTTCTTTTGAGTGCGAGAGAGGAGCAGAATATCTCATCCTGTCGTAATAACAGTCACACTGTATGGCTACAATGCTCAATTTCAGACACTGCCAGTACTTCGTCGGAGGCTGAAGATCATCGCAAAGGCTATTAATCGCCCGTCTGTGAACATGTCACAATGAATGTTGTAAGATTGCCAATTTTGCCTGTGACGAGAGAAATCCGAAATTTGTCTCAGAAGGCAGAATCGTGGCCAAAATCGTACAGTGTGCACCCGCCTTAACATAAAGTGCTTATACCTGAGAGTGGCTCCAAAGCGAATAAATGATTAACTGTCTGTGCTGCTCAAATGAGAGGAAAGATGAAAAATTTGAACGAAAACGTCTCGGGTTACATATGTAACCCTTGTTCCCTGAAAAAAGCGGAACGAGATGCTGTGCTTTGCAAAGCGCTTTGGGAACAATCCTAGTTGTAAACGAGCTGTGAATATGTGTGTAACACGTCAATGAACATTGACCAGAATTTATAGCCTCGGCTGATGTAGTCATTAGACGCACATGTGGCCAGGCTATAAATGGATGCGTCACCAGGTGTCGTCAGATACTTCTTTTTGATGAGCAGTCCTGGGACGTCCCAGTGCGGCAAAGAAGCGCAGCATCTCATTCCGCTTTTTTCAGGGAACAAGGGTTACACATGTAACCCGAGATGTTCCCTTTACAAAAAGCTTCAATATGATGCTGCGCTTTGCTAAGCGCTTTGGGAACGCAATACCCACACCGACGCACAGGGGCTGTCCAGACCCCTACGGTTGTGAAGTGTGCTCACAAGAACGCGAAAGGCCTCAGACATGAGCTTGAGATGTTGATTCAAGGACGTAAGAGTCCGGAGTAGCAAAACATCTAACCTATAAAATTTGATGAATGTGTGCAGAGAGAACCAGCCCGCCGCATCACAAACTTGACCAGACATGAGCTCGAGATGTCGACTCATGGGCATAAGGGCCTGGAGTGGCAAGAACATCCAAACTATAAAAGTCTAATGAATGTGTGTGGAGAGGACCAGCCTGCCGCATCACAAACTTGTTCAGGCATGAAAGATTTAAGCCATAAGATCTGAGAATGTGTGCAGAGAGGACCAGCCCGCCGCATCACAAACTTGACCAGACATGAGCTTGAGATGTCGACTCATGGGCATAAGGGCCTGGAGTGGCAAGAACATCCAAACTATAAAAGTCTAATGAATGTGTGTGGAGAGGACCAGCCTGCCGCATCACAAACTTGTTCAGGCATGAAAGATTTAAGCCATAAGATCTGAGAGTGTGTGCGGAGAGGACCAGCATGCCGCATCACAAACTTGCTTAGCCATAAGCGTATATGTCGACCCAAGGGCATAAGAGCCCGGGGTAGCAGGAACATCCAGTAACATGACCATAAAACCAGATGAATGTGTGCGGAGAGGACCAGCCTGCCACATCACAAACTTGCTTAGACATGAGCGTAGATGTCGACTCAGGAGCATAAGAGCCTGGAGTACCATGAACATCCAAACCATAGAGCCTGAAGAATGTGTGCGGAGAGGACCAGCCTACCACATCACAAACTTGTTCAGGCATGAAAGATTTAAGCCATAAGATCTGAGAATGTATGCAGAGAGGACCAGCCTGCCGCATCACAAACTTGCTTTGACATGAGCGTAGATGTCGACCCAAGGGCACAAGAGCCCAGGGTAGTATGAACATCTAGTAACATGACCATAAAACCAGATGTTCATGCTACCCCTGGCTAGAGGTCTCCCTCTGCCCAAGGCTTTAGAGGAGGAGAGCCCTCTGGTAGAATGCGGCTTGTAGGCCCGGGCAATAATGTCTCTCACCCAAAGTGACATAGTCTTCCAGGAGGTGACCGCCACCCGGTCATGGCTTCCCAGTGAAGAAATGCTGCCCTGACTTTACGCCACTAGCAAAAGCGGTGGACATAAGTCTGAAGGGTACAGACTGGACAAAGTCTGAGAAGTCTTAGCAGCTCCGGCATTACAAGCGGCAGGGAGCAGAAGGCTTAGAAAATAACCGGCCATGGGTCACGAAAGGTACCTTGGGCAGGTAGTTAGGGTGAGGGCGCAAAGAATGCTTTTGGTCATAGCTGGGGCAAACTCTAAACAGGCCAGGAAAAGAGACAGAGCCTGTAGGTACCCAAGTCTCTTTAGAGACGTAATTCCCATAAGAAAAACCATCTTGAGAGTCAGAAGTCTACCAAACGCTGACTCTAGAGGTCTAAAAAGGGGGGTCTTACCCTATGAAGAGGTCCAAGCAAGGATGACTCTTAGGGGGCACCCCGCCCACCAAGGCATGGCAAACCGCAGTGGAGGCCACATAGAACCTGGCAGTGGCGAGGCAAGTGCCCGCTGAAAGTTCTTTCTACAGAAAATCCAGAACTGAAGCAAACTGGCAGTTAGCTGGTTCTGTAATATGAACTTAGGGGGGGAAACTGGGCTACTCGGGGAGAAGTAGAGGAGACATTGCGCTATCAACAGAGGCGAAGAGGTCCTCTTCTGCCCTGTAAAATCTACCCAGATCAGTTCCAAGTGGAGGGAGCCCTAGCACTTGAAATGGTCTCGATAACCTCAAGAGAAAGCCCTGTGAACCTCAGTTGGTACCCTTAGGGGCCAAGCATGAAAGGTTTCACAATTCGGGCCAGTGATGAGAAGGTCCTCCCTGTTCGGACCAAGGCGAGCCGTCGAGGAGAGGTATTCGAGAAACATATCCTGTTCGGCCAGAACAGCGCCATTAGAAGGAGGCAAAACCCTTGCTGGCGAACCTTGCCAAGACTCCCGGGAGCAAAAAAACCGGAGGACAAAAACGCATACAGACACATTCAGGGTCATGTATGTGCCTTTAAGTCCAGACCCAAGGGGGCTGGGTGACTTAGGGAGAAGTAGAGGAGACATTGTGCTATCATAGAGGCGAAGAGGTCCTCTTCTGCCCTGTGAAATCTCACCCAGATTTGTTCACTACCTCAGAGTAAATCTGCTCCCACACACAGAGGCATCCAGGGATGAAACTGTCCTGAGTGACAGGAGCTGCCCTGGGCCCCAAGGAGGATCCAACGTGCCAGAAATTCAGCTGACGTGAACTTGGATCCCCCCAATGGTTTACGTAAGAGGCTACCGCTGTATTGCCCACCCACACCAAGACATGGCAGCCTCAGGAGGAAGTATTTCAGGGCCAGAAATATGGCCATCAGCTCAAGACAGTTACTGTGACAACCAAACTGACGACCCTCCTATCCCTTTAAGCCGGACGACCACTTAAGGCCGCTACCCAGCCCGTCAGGGAGGCATCTGTCTTTAGCAGCCTGCGACGACAACACACACCTAGAGTGGGACCCAAGGTAAGAACCGGGGTCTGAACCACATAGAAAGGGAACGAAGCACGTGGTGCGTAACCCTTATTTGCCTTAGGGGACCAACCCTCAGATAAAACCCCCTGGCCTCTAGCCACAGCTGAAGTGGTCCGAAGGGATCACCGCGGACACCAACGCTATGAGACCTAGTATTCAATGATACTGACGAGCAGTGCAACCTCGACCTAGCCTGACCTTGCTCAGGGTGTTCTGAATGGAAACGATTCGTGCGGGAGACGATTGTGCCTGCATCGTGACCGAATTCCATATAACCCCCCAGATGAGTCAAGACTAGGATCAGCCAGTCGTCTATATAATTCAGAATGCGGATGCCCTGGAGTCGCAGAGGAGCCAGTGCTGCATCCATGCATTTCCTGAATGTGCAGGTTAATAGGGCTAGGCCAAATGGAAGAACCCGATTCTGGAAGGCTTCACCACCGAAAGCGAACCTCAGGAACTTCCTGTGCTTTGGCTCTATATGAAGATATGCATCCATGAGATCGATGGTGACCAGCCAAACGTGATGTTGGGCTTGTGACACGATCGTCTTGATAGTCAGCATCTAGGACTTGAACACCGAGCGGTTCAAGCCTCGAAGATCTAGAATCGGACGCAACCCCCCACCCTTCTTGTGAACCAGGAAGTATCTGCTGTAATAGCCTGACTCTTTCTCTGGAAGGGGAACATGTTCTATGGCCCCTTTGACTAAGAGATTTTGCAGTTCTTTCCACAGTAGACATGCCTGTCCTGGTTTCACGGTAGTGGGAACCACACGGTGAAACGGGGAGGACGGCGAGCAAATTGAATTCTGTAGCCTCTTTCTACAGTTTCTAGAACCCACATAGAAATACCTGGCAGAAGCTTCCACGCTGCCAGGTTCTCTGAGATGGTATTATTTCTGACACTTTTTGTTGAGGGGATGTTGAGTGTTCCACGTCCTGGATCAAGGCAGGAAGCAATGGTAAGCCCAACTCTTTGTTGGAAGCCTCTATCACCCGAAACACCAAAGGAGGTGGGAGTGAAGAGGTTTCATGAGGGTATCGGGAGAAGTGGATGATAGACGTGCCCCATCCCGAGGAGAACTACCCCCACAAGGCTGGGTACAAGACCGTCAGGGTTTCTTTCTCTTAGAAATCACGCCCCTGAGGTCTTGCATTGGGGGCTGCTGAGGGTGACGAACTGGACCCCAGTCTTTACGAGGGGGAGCACGACTCGCCACGTTTTTTTTTAGAGCCTCCCGTCTAGAAGGACCGGGGAGGAGCTGGGTGGCCGACGGCCCCTCCCCCTGAGTGAGGTGCCCACACTCAGGTCCTTCAACAGATTTAGCCTAGTGCGCTTGTAACACTGCCATAGCATGCAGGGCAACACCAGCCTGACCTGCTGCCTGATAAGCTTTCCCCACCAGTGTGGAGGTGGTCCTGCACAGCTTTGTGGGGAGAGTAGGTCTCTTTAGCAATGATGCCGAGCGAGGCAAGAGAAAACCTGCAGGTGTCTCTTCTACCGGCGGCATCACCGAATACCCCCGAGCTTCAGCACCCACGATAGTTGAATACACCAACATCGAGGGCACGAAGACACGGGAAGTATAAATTTCCTCCATAAAGAAAATACTTGTTATGGAGGTCATAGAAGAAAGGAAGGGACTGATATAGAGTTCCATTCCCTCTTTTATTTATTTAATTATTTTGGCCACCAGACAGAAATTTGTCTTCTAGTTTGGAACGTTTGGGGGAGGGTCTCTTGTTCGCGTGGCCAGTCTAGCTGTAGTCTGGCCACATCTCGGGTAATCACCTCAATTAATTTCTCAGCCGCTTTATTATTGTGCGTGAAATGTACAGAGGTTCATCGCCCGCCCCTCTCGTGAACCGAAGAGGCGCCGAAGCGCGCTTCGAGATCATGGGAAGGACCAGCTGGGTCTGGGGAGAGAGCGAGGGAAAGGGATGAACCCATCTCTCGCTCCTCAGCCAGATCCATACGAGAGCCCCTCCCAAACAGAGAAAAACTGATGCATGTCCTCTTCAGCTATAGAGGGAGAACAGATGAACACGCATCGTTTATGGCTTTCAGTCATTCTCTCTTTCTTTTAAAAATATATATATATATATATTCTAGACAGAACAGAAAGGAGAAAAGGTTCACTTCACACTGCCTCACAAATTCTAATTCATAGCAGAGGAAAGAAAGTTTTGACAGGGTTTGTAAAACACACACACACAGAATCGCTCTGAAAAAAGAGGATCTGACAACACCTGGTGACGCATCCATTTATAGCCTGGCCACAGGTGCGTCTAATGACTACATCAGCCGAGGCTATAAATTCCGGTCAATGTTCATTGACGTGTTACACACATATTCACAGCTCGTTCACAACTGAGATTGTTCCCAAAGCACTTAGAAAAGTGCAGCATCATAGTGAAGCTTTTTGTAAAGGGAACAGTAGTTTATATTAATAATTTAGTTTAAATATTTCATATTGTCATTTTTATATTCACTGCTTACTTATATGGACGGCACGTCCCTGACACACACAGATAAAGATACAAGCCTATGCACAACAAGATTTTCCTGTGGTTTTATTTCCATGGAATTCAAAATGTGTTTGTTGATTTTTATTTTTTTTAATACTATTTAACAATCCCTCACTGCCATTCACACGTACTTGTTTTTGCATCTTTCTGCACTGTTTCTCTTATCATTTTTCCATGAAAGCATGTGGTTAATAGACGTCTTTGACCTTTGCACTGCATCTCACTGTTTTTCAGTGTTTTGCGCAGGAGCGCCATGTTTTGAAAATGCCTTTAAAGAACCTAAACTTTTAAAAACTGCATTTTGTTCCATTCATTGCTCTCTCTCTAGCTTTATTTAGCGCTAGAGTGCTTTTGGTATGAATGGCCCATAGTAACACTGATTAGGCTATTGGTGAACCTTATTTTGCAATATGCATTGTGCATTATTTTTTATAGACCCCATGAAATTGATTGACAAGTGCAGAAATATTTAATGTGTTGATGAATTTCCGAATGAAACAGGAAGCTTTGGCAGGACTTAGCTTACCAGTATTTTATAAGAAAATAGTCCATAGAGTTTAGTTTACGTGAAACATGATTTCTACTAGCTCTACTATCTATTTGATTGCAGGTGGATTAAGGGGGAGGACAATTCTACTTCTAGAGAGTATTTGATTGGACAAACAATCTAATGCATTTATTTTTTCAATATTGTTTTTCCAGAATAGATCAACTATTTAAAAATCATAAATGAGTCTCTGTTGAATGAAGGAGTACATTAGAATACAGAGAGATTCAGTCCTATTAGATATTGATTTAAGAATTATTTAAGTTACAAAACTCCAATTTTGATTTCATGAAGTTTTAAAGTTGCTTTATTTAGTATTATTATAATTATATGTTTTAAGTTGTTTAGGGATCACCTTGGTATATTTTAGAAAGTTTTCCAATCTTGTTGTCCTCGCAAAATAAATACCTGCAGTAGATTTTCTCAAGAATATGTGGCAGCACATTTGGCACAGGTTTACTGAATACAGCCAGCCATGATTCATTTCAGCTCAGCACAATGCCAGGGCTGATGTCATTTCCATTTCCAATCAGGCAGCTCAAGATAAACTTCATAATTCACATCCAGCTTTACAATGCTGTCCAAGTGCAATATATGCTGGCTGAACTGAGGTTAACCATCTGCAGGGCACACTTTTCCTCCCTCTTCTCAATCAACATCTATATTGGGGATAGGTCACAATGGTTGACTTGTTGACTAATTGTCCAACGACCTACTGTCAGGAAAAACACCCAGTAGAGCAGGATACAAGTGCAGTTTGGAGTTCCAAGGGAGGTTAGGCAACAGTACAGTTTAAATGACAAAAATCCAGCAATGAGTACAGGCGTAGGTCAGGCGATTTACAGACAGGGATAATCCGGCTAGAAGCAAACTCATGGTAAAAAACATGCAAGGTATATCAACAAGGAATCAGGCAGAAATATGAGGGCTTAGTAACATCTTAGACAGAAGGAATAGAGCATATAATTCGCTGTGAGTGAACGTGACAGAGTCTATTATAAAGAGTGCAGTGATAGCTGTGGTGATGTTGTGCAGCTGAAGGTGATTAGAACTCTGTTGATTGGGATCGAGGTGGTGCATGTGAAATGGAGTCTGGGGTGGCCATATTTGGATGCTGCTGTGAATCGGAGTTCATGACAGAACCCTCCCCAATGGTCTCGCCCAGGAGCACTATTTCTCTTAGGTGTCGCCCTAGGGCAAGGGCCTCTATCGTGCCATGAAGCATTGCATTTTTAAGACTTAAAAGACTTTAAGACTTTTAATCTTAACTTTTAGTGACCCATGTTTCTGTTCCAACACATTACACTCAAAAACACATTTTATGTCAACCCCTTTTGAAAAAAAAACAGCATTTTCTTTTCTCCAACTTATAATATGTTTTTGATGTTGGTCTCCAAAATAGTATGCTGGTATCTCTATCTCTATCTCTATCTACCAGGTGTCTTAATTAGCTTCACCAGCAAGTCTGCCTGGTTAATCAGCTTCATAAGTAAGACCATGCTAGTTTACCTGTTTTTTTTGGGTGAAAAATACCATACAAAGCCATACCCAGGCTAATCAGCATAGTCAGCTTGGGCCAAAATTAAAGACCAGCTGGTCTAAACTGGTCATTTCAGCAAGGATGTGTTCTCAAGGGTTAGTTGAACCCAAAACCAACCTAATTATACAAGGCTCCCTAAAGACTGTTTAGTCAACTAGGTGTTAGGAAAACCCACTGACTAGTGACTTTGAAAATATGGAGTTTTGCGCATCCTTAATCTATATCTCGGACTTTTTTTTGTGTCCCAGTATGTGACGAGAGGCACCCCTGTGAAGGTCTTGGCCGCTACGCCACATTCAAGAATTTTGGCATGGCTTTCCTTCTCCTATTCCGTGTTTCCACTGGGGACAACTGGAATGGCATTATGAAGGTGGGACATAGAGTCAAATCTCCTTGCATGGTGCTGAATTTCAATGATGTCCATTGCTTTTTTCAAATGGTTTACACGCTGTGTACACTAATTTTCAACCTTCTCACCTCTACCCAGCATAATTGTACTCTCTCTATCCACATCATAGGACACACTGCGAGACTGCTCTCAGGACACCGGCATCTGCTACAACACAGTAGTGTCACCCATTTACTTTGTGTCCTTCGTGTTGACAGCTCAGTTTGTGCTGGTCAATGTGGTGATCGCTGTGCTTATGAAGCACCTGGAGGAAAGCAACAAAGAGGCCAAGGAGGAGGCGGAAATGGAAGCGGAGCTGGAGCTTGAGACTGTAGGTGGAGATGGCGGAATGTCCCGAGGGCATATGCCACCTCTGGGGCTTGGAGATGTGGGTAGTCCTGGGGGTTCATCATTGATCTCCAGAGGCTCTCAGGAGCTGTCTGGAACCATGTATCCCACAGACAGCCCACCAACAGACATACGCAGAGACTCAGAAGACCACATCAAGGCAGATTCTGATCCTCCTCATAATATGGTGCCACCATTAGAGGTGAGTGAAGATGCTGGCTGTGAAGTCGGTGTGTGTACTCCCTTTGCATCATGCCTATCAACGCCTTTCTGTCCCTTCAGTCATGACTATATTCACAATATAGCATGGTCTATCATACCTTATTGATTATATATACCAATATATATACACCCCATTTATTTAGAGACATGCTAATTGTTCACTTTAGGACATTTTTGTACATTCAGTGAACTAGAATCACTTCTTCCTTCAGTAATTCAACATTCAAATTACCTCCCTAAATCTTAATTTCGGGGCAAGACTTAATATACCAACATACAAATATCTTTGTCACAAAATATGCAGAAAATTTTACATATGTATTCACTAATTCAGATTTTAATAATCAACTGTTCATTAGTTCCAAAAATATGTCTGATAAGATTTAGTCATTGGCTTTTTGAATCATTACTAACATGCATTAGTTTTATTGAAAAGACATGTTTTTTGACAAAAACAATACTAGACAATTTGTTATTTTTAGAGAGGGGAACTTCATGAGTTTCTGTTACTTTGTAAGGTGATGTGCCTGTTTGTTTCACCACTAAAAACTTAGTGGTTAGGGTAAGTTTAAATTAGTCTGGTGCCATGCATGGGGAGGTAAGTGATGCTGGCATTTTTTAATGCACGCTGGCTATTTCCAGAATACCAGCCATTTTTTTTTAACAATGACAGTATCACTGCAGCTACCTTCTGGAGTGTGGTAGTGTCTAAACGTTTTGCTCATCAATAGGACAAATCTCAGTAGAGTTCTAGTGCCCCCTTTTGGATGTCATTGGTAGTGTAATATCCAGTCTTTTTACTAACTTTTGTGTCTTAGTAATTTTACAGCATATAACATCAGATCACCACATAATACATTGCACTTCCTGTTTAATTTAGCAATGCATTTTTGGTACTTCTGGTTTAACTAAATTTTAAAGGAATAGTTCAAACCAATATTAAAATTCTGTCATAATTTACTCACCTTCATATTTTTCCAAACCTGTTTGACTTTCCTCAATGGATTAAAATACAATTTTAAGATAGTACTTGTCACTCTTTTTTTGTCACAATATGTGAGGAACATATTGAAATGTAAGTCACTATTCACTGACAATCTTTTCTGCCATTGAGCTATTAACCTCTACGAAAGTGCGATTAAACTGAAGTGGGTGTCATAATGAAACAGCTGCTCAATTAGAATTTTCTAAATCACAATATCGTTATGTTTTTATGTTACAAACATTTAAATAATCACAAAGTAAAGGATTAATCCAATACCATCTGAGCTGGCTGTTTTGATACAGCAAAGCAGTAATGTTTTGTGATCTTATTCAGAATGCATAAACTACTTAGTCCACTTAAGCCTTCTCCAAGTTCTCCCATCACTAATTATCACCTCTTCGGAAGCAATTAAGTGAAAGGGCTTGTTTTGAAGAACCATTTTTGATGTGACTCAATACCATGCAGTATTGCAAAGTAAACAACATGGCCGAGCACATACCAGCAATCAGGTTCATAATCACATTTGATCTATCATAGCAAATCATTGTAAATATTTTAAAATCACATTATGTCTTTAATATCATTAAGTTCCTTCCTCCACCTGCTGTGAATTTTAAGGCAGCATTTTTTTTTTTTTTTTAACAGCACACATTAAAAACACACTGGAGGATTAGTCAGTAAAGTAAGAACTTATGTGTGAAGATGTTAACTAGTTAACTGCTGTGACCGGATCATTGAGTCAGTAAGTTGAACTTTGTATATTCTATGTATGTATGTATATTCTATATATATACACATACAGTGTCAAGTGTCAGAGAGCTAGGGCGGATGCCAAGATTTGCAGCGAATAACAAATTTTGGTCTGTTCCTCACACAAATCTTTTATTTTACTTCAGAAAACTTGGAATATAGTGCACAGTATATATGGACCAATTTGATTATACATTTATGATGTGTTTCCATCTTTTTTGAAGCTTGAAACAACTGATGAATAATGTAAATAATGAAAAATAAAATGTTTGATAGATTTTTCAATTTTGATTTAACTTTTTCTTTAAGACTTACTGAGTAAACTGTTTATCACTTTGTAAGTCTTCATATTGGCTACCTGGATAGTTGTCTACTTCACTCCTCTCTTCATTTCTCTTCTTTGTTTTTCTCTCTTTGTACTGTCATTCACGTCATGCCTTCTCTGCCTCTGTCTCTGTCTGCTTTCTCCCTCACTTTTGGTAATTCATTATGTCTACCACATGCTGGGGCTTTTAGCGGAGGCCAATGTTAGACTCAGTTTCCCTGGTGATACAGGGCTCACTGGAAGGAGAGCTCAGCATCATGGACAACCTGTCTGGCTCCATCTGCCACTTCTACGCTCTACCTCCCCTTCCCAGAAAGCACTGCACTGAAAAACAGGTCAATGGCTTCCCCGTTCACCCAGCTTTACCTTATACCACACTCAACCTGTATCCTCTCTCTCTGTCTCTCTATGGCTTTTCACAATGCACTTGGGTTATCAACATTTTAAAACCTGGGTTAAGGTCACTTTTAATCATCACCAGGATCACACTCGCTGAGCACTTTATTAAGAACATCTGCACACCTACTTATTCATGTGATACTCTAATTAGCCAACCATGTGGCACCAGTGCATTGAATGAATGAATTTATTAATTTATGAAAGAATGAATTAATAAAATCATGCAGATATGGGTCAGGAGTTACAGTTAATATACATGTCCACCATCAGAATATGGAAAAAATGTGATCTCAGTGATTTTGAACATGGCATAATTGTTGGCGCTAAACAGGCTGGTTTGAGTATTTCTGTAACTGCTGATCTCCTGGTATTTTCATGCACAAAAGTCTCTAGAAATTACTCAGAAATGTGCCAAAAACAGAAAATATCCAGTTCTGCAGATTGAAACGCCTTGTTGATGAGAGGTCAACGGAGAATGGAAAGACTGGTGCGAGCTGACAGAAAGACTACGGTAACTCGGATAAACACTCTGTACAACTGTAGTGAGCAGAATAGCATCTCAGAATACACAAAACATCGGACATTGAGGCGGATGGGCTACAAAAGCAGAAGACCACATTGGGAACTTTATTAGGACCATAGTGTTCCTAATGAAGTGTTCAGTGAGTGTATGTTTACTCAGGGCTTAAAATGGCCATGGGTTAACAATCACAAGTTTGTAAAGCCATTCTGTCTTTTCCTGTCTCTGGGTGACTTGGATTTTTCACTTGTTAAATAGTTGTACCAAAGCTTTTGTATTTCGTTTACAAAAGCACTTCTGCAGTTTGGGATTTTGAGCACTCTTTAGACTCAAAGGCATCAGAGGGCTTGGTTTTACTTCAGAAATATCCATCTGCCTCTGCATACTTACTTTATCATCCAATCAGATGGACGAAAAGTCTTGAAATTCTCAAGCCAAAAGAGATATTGTAACTCTTGTGTCTTGTTCCAAAGATCATAAATAGCAAGAAGTGATGGACCAATCAGGCTCGAGTTGAAGAGATAATATTTGGATCGATAAAGCAATGGACCGCTGTTGAATTATGTATGAAAATATATTTCAAAGCAATTACATTAACATTGCAAATGTAGGTTTCTAAAAGTTTTTATTTTTAAGTTCTCTATTTGGCGAATTTGCAATGTATTTATGGAAATAGCTGACCTTCTTCTTTCCACTTTATTTTGATGACTGAAAAATGTTGTTCCAGCACAAGCTCTCAACTGGAGATAGTTGGACTGTGCAGTATGCAGTAATTTTGTCTGATACTGTCTCCTAACCAGGCACAACACAATAAAATGGCGAGCGATAAAAGCTAAGAGTTTTTGTCCTGTCAAGCTGTAACAAGTGATGAGCAGCATGACATTTTGTTGATTTTATTGTTTAGATTTCTGCAGCACCATGCTGGGTAGCACAGCCCACCATGAAATCTCATTGGTCCAAAGTATGTGATGGCACACATCAGGAAATCGCCCTTCCTTGTTCTTTTGATTGGCAGATTTCAATGGCGGATATGATCAGTGCTGCAGTTTCAATAATCTTTTAAGCATTATATTATGTAGTAATGTTTGTTAATGTTAATACAAATTATTATAAATATATATCTATGCTTTACTGTAAAGAAATGTGTAGATTCTTCCTGAAATATCGGCAAAACAAGTTTTAACTTGGTTCAATATGCCTGTATGATTATGTAGGACATGCAACAGGTTGAGGAATACACATCCTCGCATATTTAACACACTTCTAAATTCTGACAAAATAAAAATGAGAACTACCATCACACAAGCAATATGTGTCTTTACTGATTAAATTATTGGACTACATAAAGTAATATTTTACATAAATATTATCATATTCAAACTTAATAAGAGCCAATTTCAATTGAACAAGTTACATACCTGCTGTGAAAATAAGTGTTATTACATGACCGGAAGTGTCACAACAGAGCATTTGTTTGTAAACAGTAACTTCATCTATTAAACATATTCTGACTGGCTGTTATTGAACACAGTTTTGTGTTCGGTCTGTACAGCTAATTGATTGTCACTAAACGTGTTGCATCATGGTGTGTTAGGACACAGTGTGAAACATTTTGAAGATTTTTGATGGTCAAACTTGAAGATATTTCACATAACTTTT
The DNA here is from genome assembly GCA_032164185.1 of Moxostoma hubbsi. Classification (NCBI taxonomy): domain Eukaryota; kingdom Metazoa; phylum Chordata; class Actinopteri; order Cypriniformes; family Catostomidae; genus Moxostoma; species Moxostoma hubbsi. The sequence goes on along the minus strand of JAVLUX010000035.1, from coordinate 15,221,508 downwards.
CCTTGAGGGTAACTGAGGTGGAACTTTCATTTCTGATACACCTCAGGACAGTTAAACGTCAGGACCAGAGGTGGGAAGAGTAGTCAAAAACTGTACTCAAGTAAAAGTACAGTTATTTCAAAAACATAATTACTCAAGTAGAAGTAAAAGTACTAACGTCTTGGTTACGTATGTAACCTCCGTTCCCTGATGGAGGGAACGAGACGTCGTGTTGAAGAAGCGACACTAGGGGTCTCGCTTGAGCGCCGAATATGCCTCTGATCTATGAAAAAAGGCCAATGAGAGTTGGCGAACAATATTTGCATACCCCGCCCCCAGACATACGGGTATAAAGGCGAGGGAAATACGCAGGCTGGGAGGACACGACGTCTCGTTCCCTCCATCAGGGAACGGAGGTTACATACGTTCACACAGGAGGAGTCCGTGTAGGAGGCCTGACCTGTGGAGCACCTATTCCAGTACAGGGTACCTGGGTACCATAGTGGACTGGGTCGGCAAGTTCCTCCGCTGAACTTCGGACCCATGAGGGCTAGGGAGATCTCCTGGGAAAGAAGCCACACTGTTTTACTTCGGCCGAGGGAAAGGGCGCTGGACGCAAGCAATTCACCCGGTCAGACCGTCGGCGTGTACCGAGTTCTACCGGCTCAGACCTGAGAAAACAAGGGACAAGACTGACTCAACACTGAGATTGTAAAATCTTGCAAAGATGTTAGGTGAGTGCGGTCCAAATAGGCATGCAAGGCACGTACTGGACACAGAAATGAAGGGGCTGGGTCTGCCTCCTCCCGGGGCAGCGCTTGCAGGTTCATTACCTGGTCTCTGAAGAGAGTGGTAAGAGCTAGAGCTGCCTCTGCGACTTTCGTGAAGACGCGAGGGGACAGAGACATGCCGAAGGGGAGGACTTGTACTGATACGCCTGGCCATCGAACGCGAACCGCAGAAAGGGGCGGTGTCGTGGCAAAATTGAGACATGGAAGTACGCATCCTTCAGGTCTACCACTGCGGACCAATCTAGATGTCGAACGCAGATTAAGATGTGTTTCTGCGTGAGCATTTTGAATGGGAGTTTGTGCAACGCTTGGTTGAAAACTCGCAAGTCCAAGATTGGTCGTAAACCAGCGCCTTTCTTGGGTATGATGAAGTAAGGGCTGTAGAGACCCTTCTTCATCTCGGTTGGAGGGACAGGCTCTATCGTGTCTTTGAGTAAGAGAGTAGCGATTTCCGCGCGCAGGGACTTGGCATGTTCGCCTTGTACTGCAGAGAAGCGGACGCTCGTGAAGGGGGGCGGAAGCCTGGCAAACTGAAATGCGTAACCGAGTTGGATGGTTCGGGCCAGCCAGCGAGACGGGTTGGGAAGTGAGAGCCACGCGTCCAACCTCTGCGCTAGGGGCACCAAAGGGATGATTAATTTTGACATACCAATGGGGCGGAGCAGGTAGGGCAGCGTTGGGAGGCGATGAAGCATCCCGAGGCTTGGGTGCTGAGAAAAGACTCAAAGCACTTACCTTGCTCCGCACACCCGGCAGGGGGCGGGTTAGCGACTGAGGAGCAGGTCCAGGGTAGGCATCCTCTAGACTCGTTGGAACCGGCCGGCCGGGGAACAGTCGTGGGGCTGGAGGCAGGTGGTCCGTGTCCAGGTTGCCGGGACTGTTGAGATCTGGCGGCAGAGTGCCGTGAGAACGGCATTTGCGGGCCAAGTGACCCAGAGACAAAAGGAAATAGCTCTGTTACTGAGAATATGAGAATGTGAAAACTAATTCAACCAAAAATTCTCCTCCCAGCCCTCCAGCGGTCTTACCATCTCCGGAGCTAATGTCTTGGTCCCTGGGTCGAGCGTCTACAGAGCGCCTGGGAGCCTAATGGGTCCTCGAGGGGGTCCGTGAAATGGGGGCGTCTGCTTCCTGCGGAGTGCTCGATGCTGGGGCTGAGAGCAGGGCCCGGGTTGAGGCGGAGCAGGGTGTTTAATAGCCGCAAGAGGACGCCCTCGGTGAGCAGATGGGGCATGGCCCATGGTGGCAGATTTGAGGCTGTGCAGGATGTGAGATGGCCTCCGTCTGCTTCACCACTGAGGACTGCTGGGCTGAGTCGTCAACGGCACTGCCGAATGGACGGAGCTGGGAGAAGGTGTGCCTTGTCTACCTCCCGCATTTCGACCAGGTCCAGTCCATAGATTGCACTGCCGTGCAGAGAAGGAGAAAGCCGCTGAAGTGCGCCGTATATCCAACAGCAAACAGAGCGTCAGAGGACCAGAAGCAGGAATCTGGTGTGTGTTACTCGCAGCTGGCTGCATACATGTCCATCGGCTCTGAAGAAAATTTCTGAATGAACGTGCATATTTCCCTTGCCTTTATACCAGTATGTCCGGGGGCGTGGTATGCAAATACTGTTTGCCAACTCTCATTGGCCTTTTTTCATAGATCAGAGGCATATTCGGCGCTCGAGAGACCCCTAGTGTCGCTTTTTCGACACGACGTCGAAGTGAGCGACAGACGGGGAACATAAATTATTACTTGAGTAAGAAAGAATCCAATTAAAAGAGTACTCAAGTAGTGAGTAATATATGTATATGTGGCATGGTGGAGGGCGGGACCGGGGCGTGATTGCGCACGCCCGGTCCCGTATTAGGCTGATCAAGCCATCAAGAGGGATAAAGGCCACTCGCGGACGACGTGCGTGAGAGAGAGCTCGTTTACGGACATGTCCGTTGTTCTATGTGTTTTTCAATGTAAAACACTTCACGTTCACGGGCAAGGAAGAGGCTAGAAACCGGCTTGACATATAAACTAAAGGTTTAATGGAGAACTCAAAAGACAAACACATAGGACAACGGACATGTCCGTAAACGAGCTCTCTCTCACGCACGTCGTCCACGAGTGGCCTTTATCCTTCTTGATGGCTTGATCAGCCTAATACGGGACCGGGCTTGCGCAATCACGCCCCGGTCCCGCCCTCCACCGTGCCACAGTATATATATATGTGTGTGTGTGTGTGTGTGTGTGTGTGTGTGTGTGTATATATATGTATTTTTGAAAGTGAATGATGACCGAGACTGTCAGTCCCTAACATTCTGTCTAACATATTTTGTGTTCAACATAATACAAAGCCTCACACTGGTTTGGAACAACATGAGGGTATGATGACAGAATATTAAATTACGTCTGAGCTATCACTTTAAAGAGATAGTTTACCCCAAAATGAAAATTCTCTCATCATTTACTCACCCTCATGCCATCCCAGATGAGTATGACTTCCTTTCTTCTGCAGAACACAAATTCTGATTTTTAAAAGATTATTTTAGCTCTGTAGGCCAAATTTTTATGCTCCAAAAAGCACATAAAGGCACAATAAAAGTAATCCATAAGACTCCAGTGGTTAAATTCATGTATTCAGAAGTGATATAATAGGTGTGGGTGAGAATAATATTTGTCATTTTTTGCTAGACAGCAGGGGGCGATAGATATGCAGAGAAAAATGTGAATCACCAAAAACACAAGAAGAATGTGAATGTGTTTCTCGTCCACACCTATCACATCACTTCTGAAGATACTGATTTAACCACTATAGCCTTATGGATTGTTTTTATGCTGACTTTGTTCTGATGTTTGTTTATTTAGCTTTAAAATTTTGCCACACATTCACTTGCATTGTATGGACCTACAGAGCTGAGAAATCCTTCTGAAAAATTGTCATTTAAGTTAATTTGTTCATTTAAGGAAGAATGTCATGCGCATCTGGGGTTGCATGAGGGTGAGTAAATAATGAGAATTGCAATTTTTGGGTGAACTATCCCTTTAAGGGCCCTTGTCAGATCTGGATGAATTTTTCAATAAGAACAGAGGTTTGGAAACATTTCTAGTAATTATTACAGTGAAAACGTCCCAAAAGGACATTATATATAATGCTGAAATATAATGCCTTCTTTTGCTATTTCATAGCTTTTAAATTCATGTGTGGATTCTTATTTCAGTGTAGTTACAGTTTTCAATGTCATAAGTATTTAGATTGTTAGTTCTCTACAGCAGTACCGCCACTCTCTAAATGCAGAGCATACAGCCTATGTAAGGCACCAACCCTGATTGTGGAACACACGCTGTGTCTGAAACCGCCCCCTATCCACTATATAGTGCACTATTTTGAGTTTTCGCTATTTTGTAGTAGTGTCTGAATTCTGAGTGAGCCACTTGTTCCCTACTATTGTTCACTAATTTTTACCCACACTCTATTTTCAAGCATACATTTCAAGTACACTCGATGTCAATTAATTTCCCACAATCCACCACAGGGAAGATGTACGAGCTGGGAGTTTACTGCTTCCTTCATTCCTGCAATGTTTTATTTCATGCTGAATGTAGTAAATTACTTTTTGACAAATCATTACTGGATTAAAATGACATAATAACATATAGAGAGACAAAACATACAGATACATTTTAAAATGTACTCTTTATTTGATCAAATGTGTTTACTCTTTATATTAACACACAGTATATATTAAAAATGACAAACAGAATGAAGATTTATTGTATTAATATATTATTTTATAAGAATATCAAATAAGGCCTAAGTATTTAAAAATTTCATATGTGACGTTTCTGCACCACCCCCAGAGCTCCGACTCTCTCGTCCGAATTCACTCATTTCGTTCACTTACTGCTGAGATATTGTGCACTAACTGCCATTCACTATATAGGAAATAGTGGACGCAGCAACTCTCGTTGCGACAATTGCCTAATGCACATCACACTTGTGCAGAAATGCTGTCTGTTCGCGCTCCAGTTGTCGATCAGGCAAATGGCAGTAATTTACTCTTAACTTGGATGTTTACACAGATTTATACAGTTAATCCACCTGATGTAGCTGCGATAGTTTCCAGTATTCCCATGAGGGCGCGGAGTAAATGCATAAATACTGCTTATGACATGTGGGACAATGTGACTTTCTGTAATCTTAAATATCAGCTTGTCTTGGTGTTAAAAGAATGCATTGCATGACGGAACTATTCTTTTTATCACTGTGTGGACTGAAGAAAGTGTTTCACTTTGAAGAGTTTGATGCTGCTGCACCGATGACTTGAGTGACAGTCTCATCACTCAAGTTAGAGCATGTCATCGTGCGCAACTATGAACTTACGCTCTCATAAAAGTCCAATTCAATAATCTCTCAATAAATTATACATTAATTCAAATTAAACCCAGTAATGTAACAACAGTAACGCCACACAATGTAAAGTAAAAGTAAAAAAAAAAAATCATTAAAAATGTACTTGATTGAGAGTAAAAAGTACCCACTTTTAAACCTACTCTACAAGTAAAAATTTTCCACAAAATGTTACTCAAGTAAATGTAATGAGTTACTACCAACCTCTGGTCAGGACATCAATAAAGGCTACTAAAGGAAGTTTCCTGACACCTGACCTTGAATGGTCTATCTGTGCACTGAAATGTTATGTTTGCAAAATTAATTTATTAATTTACTTGCACTAACCTGTGTGAAAGTCTGTGCATGTATCTTCTAACTACGCATGTGCTTATTGCCCATCTCACTCTTGGCTCGTCTCTTCTTCTTTAGATTCCTCTAGCCGAGATGGAGGCTCTGTCTCTGACATCGGTGAAATCCTGGTCCTTAGCTCTGACGGATGACTCTATCCCAGATGATTTTAACTCCCTCTTACTAACCAGTCAGGAGTGCAATGTATTTAACAGTAGAGCAATGTTCATTTGTCACTCCTGCCATGACCTGTCTTACACTGCTTCCAAAGCCACTCACCCTCTCCACCCTGCCTCTCTACTGGGCCCCACGTAATTTAGCCCCAAGCCTTTTTGCCCTCTAATAGAAATCCTCTGTTCAAATAAATAAATAAATAAACATGCTGCTCTGTTTTAAGCTAGTGAAATAATACTCATTTTACCTAAATGCATGGATGGATTATGTTAGTGCAAGTTTCCGGGCACCAACCTCTTATCACGATTATGAAATGTAATGTCCAAAAATAGAAAGGACAGTGCAAATATGAGAACTTAAGTCATGAATATAAGAAATGCATTTGCAATCACAAGAATGAACATGCCATACAGTGTTAAAGAAACAAAGTACTATGAATAGCAGTAGAATAGTGGCAGTCAAAGGCCTTTGTGCAATGGCCTATAAACCATACTTTCTCACATTTCCTTGAGAGTGGAATCTTAAAGGATCCAATATTTAGAAGGGTTAACTCTCTACATTTGCAACTTTTTACATTTGCAATTATAAACCTGGAGTGAAGCAACTGCCAGTGTTATATGCCAAATTCATATCATAACTATGCCAGTAATCTGCTGTCTGTTTATGAAAGTGAATGACATCCCCTTTTGTGTTCCATGGAAGAAAGAAAATCATAGGGGTTTAGAACAACATGGAGATACTGTAAGTAAAACATAACATAATTGTCATATTTGGGGTAAACTACAGTATTCCCAACAATACTTAACATAAAAGCAGAGCTGAGAGGCAAGTGTGTTTGGAAGCTTTGGGTTTTCTAACACTCCTCTCTTTCTTTCTGTTTCATTATTTGTCTCTTTACATTTACCACCAGCCTGGTGTTTGTATGGTCCAGTCCAGTAGAATAGAATCTGTTCCTTTACTGTCTGGGTTTTGCAGCTCTGAATACGTTCTTCCTCCCACACGTTTAAATACCATTTCTGAACTACTATTCCATATATCTCTTTGTTGTCTGTTCATATGTTTTGTCTGTCTGCAAAACATGTTTTTATTTTCTTTTTCTTTTTTTTTTTTTGGTTTCTTGTACCATGATTTTATCAATGTTCAATTTTTAGTCTGTTATACTGCAAATTAAGTTTTTGCCTAATACCATGCTTCTTCAAATAACATTGGAGTGTGGTATGGGGTCGGCTTCTAATGTCTGCCAGCTACAGTAGTACATGCTCTGGGTGCAGCTTCTAATGGGAGGAGGCTGATGGTTATGTCACCTCACAATTGACTTCATATTCATTGTCTCAGAATTATGCCCATAGATACATTAATAATTTATACATACTGTAGTATTTCTCACATGATTGAGATTTAGATGGAGCCTGTTCTCATTTCTCATGTCATATTGATGTGGACGAAAAAGAAAAAAAAAGTTGTGAAGGAAAATTATTGAGAATTGATGTAAAATGGGTAATTTGTGCACTGAGCTTTGCATAACACTATATTGCCAGCTATAATGTCTTTAATGACAACAACACGAAAAATGCATTCATAAATTGATCCCTACAGAAAAGTAATAGAGGAACAACAAATTAAGATTTATGTAAATAAGGAACACATTTAATCAAACAAACAAACACACACATTTGTGCGGCTATCCTTATGAGGGCTCTCCATAGACATAATGATTTTTATACTGTATGAACTATAGATTATATACCCTAAACCAACCCCTAAATCTAACCCTCACAAAAAATGTTCTGCATTTTTACATTTTCAAAAAAACAAAACAATAGTTTAGTATGTTTTTAAGCGATTTGAATTATGGGGACACTGGAAATATCCTCATAACCTACATTTATAGCATAACACCCTTGTGATTACCCCCATTTGTAACCTAAAAAAAAATCCTCATTAACCAACCAAACGAATGTGTTGAATAAAAGTACTGAAATCTGTAAAGCAAGAACAAGAATATTTGAATACACTACTATTAAAAAATTTAGAAAAACATGAATTAATTTGTTTTTCACCATTTTAAAAACCTTTCTAAACGCTTTTGCTTAAATACTTGGAATTAGTCTTGTAGACAAATTTTAATTGTGCATATGTGTTTCTTTACAAAGAAAACATTTCAATTAAAGAAAAAAAATTGAAATTGGTGAGTTGGACTCTAGAATGAAGGAAAAGCAGCAAACAGGTAGCCAGCATACACTCACAGAGCACATTATAGGAACATCTACTTATTCATGCAATTACTGTATCTAATCAGCCAATCTTGTGGCAGCAGTGCAATGCATAAAATCATGCAGATACAGGTCAGGACCTTCAGTTAATCTTCACATTAACCATTAGGATGGGGAAAAATTTTGATCTCAGTGATTTCGACCATGACATGATTGTTGGTGCCAGATGGGCTGGTATTTCTGTAACTTCTGATCTCCTGGGATTTTCATGCACAACAGTCTCTAGAATTTACTCAGAATGGTGCCAAAAACAAAAAACATCCAGTGAGCGGCAGTTCTGCAGACTGATAGAGATCAACAGAGAATGGCCAGACTGGTTCAGGCTGACAGAAATGCTACGGTAACTCGAATTGTGGTGAGAAGAGTAGCATCTCAGAATGCACGACACGATGAACCTTGAGGCTGATGGGCTACAACAGCAGAAGACTATGTCAGTCTCTTTATTAGGACTATAGTGTGTCTATAATAAAGTTATCAGGGAGTGTATATGGGAACACAATACTGTTTAAAAAGCATTTCAAAATTATTATTTTTTTTGCACTTTTATTACAAAAAGTAGAACATAGCCATAATAAAGAATGAGTTGGTGTGTCCAAACTTTTGGCTGGTAGTGTATGTATTACTTCACTCATCTGCAATAAAAGACAAAGTTGTATGCATGGATATAAAACAGTTAATCAAATGTATGTATGAATATTCATATATGGATATGACATGGTCTATGAGAACATGTTTCTAGACCAGTCTCCTCCCTGAGCTCTATGTTTGCCTTTCATTGTATGCTAACCAGTCCAGCCTTCATGTATGAGGTACAATGTGTGTGGGTTTTGTGCGTGTGCTTATAATGTGTTTATAAGGAAGGCCCCCTGATGGTCCAAACAAAAGCCCCATCTCACACTTCTACTTGCATATCTTTTAATGCCCCTCAGAACACAGCTCCATCAGATCCCCCAGTCCCCCAGGAGTCAATTGAGCCAACAAATGAGCACCTACTTTATGTGAAGAAGACCTCAGTGGGCCGCACACACTCTCTGCCCTTTGACAGCTACATGTTTGTGCCGCTGCAGCCCAACTCAGCCCACAGTACCCAAACAAACTCATCTCACCTAGCTCAGACAGGTGCGACTCTGAATTTTGGACTGTTTTCAATGGTGTTGTTTATAAGCATGTAGTAACAATGTAATAACATTTTATACACAATAATTGATATTTTGTTAATGAACTTTCTTGTCATACAGGGTCTACTGGCTCTATCCAATCTCAAACAGAAGACCCCACCCAGCACTTGACTGTGCCGACCGATCTTTTCCGACCGATAAGTCCTCATAGCCTGTCAGACTCAGAGAGCATCCCTCGAATCCCCCCACCTCACCAGGCACACATGCTCTCACGCACCCTACGCAGACAGGTGAGCTCAGGTTCAGACTTTTCATCCTCCTTTCATGGCTCCTTTTTAGAAGCGGGAATTATATTTTGCTTGCAGAATTCTGTTCTATTAAAATGTGTCCGTATGTCTAATGTTGTGTTTTATTTATTGCATTGTCTTTCTGCTTGAATTCTCTCATAATGCATAATATGCCAAGTCTTCCATCCAACACTTTATGGATAGTGTTTGGAGACTTATGGGAATGTGATTGGTATGAAGTCTGACACCTCTGCACTGTTGATCTCTCCCTCTGGCCAGTACATTTCTGCTCTTAATCCTTCCTGCATTCTTTCCTTTTTTCTGCTCTCTCTTGGCCTGCATACCCTCTAATGTGACTTACTCCGAGCAGCTCAGCATGGTGCAACCCAAACCTGACCCCAAGCTGCTCCTGAGACACAGATACTCCTGTTTCTGAGAGAGCTGGAATGGGGTGGTTGATTCAGATAACCTCCAGAACCTGTTCCTTTTTTTCCCCAACACACCCCCTAAATCACCCCTTAAATCCTCCAATGCATTTCACCATGGCTACTGTAAAGGCCAAAATTGCAGGGTAAAGATCAGGGGGACTTAAATACTCAACAGAACTAAATTTAATGAAAATATATGTTGAGTTGTCTATGTCAATCTATACTGTATCTATAGAAGACACTCTCATGCAATAATCTGTTTATAAAACGTATGGCAACCTATGTATGGTGCATGTTATATAGCTATGAAAATATTGAATAAAAAGGAATCAAAACTGTCTGATATACAATATTTATCAAACGCTTGGACACAGCTTCACATTCTTATTATTGCTATTTTTCTTATTTATGAATTCATTTAAAGACAAAACTATAGAATAACACAAGTATGTGGATTATCTCTGCACACTTTATGAGGTATCTTACTATCTATTTATTTTTCTATTTATCTGTCTGTCTGACAAGTTAGTTTTAAGAAATTCATACATGGGAACAATATACATGAATCTGCAAAATTTCAAGCAATTAAGCAGTAGCTTTGAAAAAAAAGAAAACCATTTTTTTGTACATTTTAATTTTTTTAAGTTCATTCAGTCAAGTGTGTCCAAACTTTTGACTGGTGGTGTAGATCTCTTGCCATTAGGTGACAGTATAGATTAAATTATACAAGCTACAACACAGAACAAAGCTCACAACACAATCTCTTTCTCTGTATTGGCTAACTTTACAAATGTTATGTTTCTTTGGTTCCTCTTGATCTTTAGCCTCTCCCCAAACATGCACCACCTCTCTCCTATTGGGCTGGTGTCTCTCTTGGTCTCCCTGAGTTAGAGGCTAGAGAGTAGATCTCCAGTTACTGAGTTCAGAGAAGAAGTGATCCAATTAAGAGATGTGGGTCTTATGGTCTCTTGCAGTAGCCCAGTGGCTCAGAGTGCAGTCTGCCAAATAGTGCCTGTAGTTTTGCCTTAGGGTAATATTTTCTCTGCCCTATTAAGACACCTATTACACACTTTTCTACTGAAAGTGCAATTGATACTGTAAGTTTTCACTTATGTGACTTTACCAATAGCATTAGCATGTCTAGGTACAGTAACTTAGATGCTTAGAACATCTCTAAGAAGAGAGCAAAAGAGAGAACAAAGGAGACTAATATATATTTGGCATTATCTCAAGTATACTGTACACTTGTTAATTTTGTACCATACACATTCATTTAAACAGTAAACACAATTACACAGAATAGACTGAGAATGTTTTCAACTGGTGGTTATCTGGTTGTTGATCTTGGAATGTAACTTCCAGTTAAATCGAGATTTATTTAATTTTGTACTAGCACAATTTAAGAACTATTTTTGTTGGATAAAGGTTTAAATTAGTTATTTTATTCTATGCTTCTAAGTTTGATATGAACTTTAAAAAAGAAAGTCAGAGTCAGAATCTAAATGTCAGCTACCTACGATTAGAGCTGCAAACACACTCAAAACAGATGCCTTAAGGCAGTCTTTTTTTCTATTTTTCTAATTCAACCTTCAATCATTTGAAGCAGAAAGCTTGTGGAGTGCAATGCTAATGGTGAACTCCACTCTAACTCCACGACTCCCCCTCCCTCCCTCCCACCCTCCCTCCAAACCACTGGCTTCTACACCCCTATCATCTCATACTAACCAATCTCCCTCTCACCTTTTTATGTCCAAATGCTTCTAAGTTTGATGTGAACTTCTAAAAAGAACATCAGAGTCAGAATCGAAATGTCGGCTACCTCTGATTGGGGCTGCAAACACACTCAAAACAGATGCCCTAAGGCAGTCTCTTTTCTGTTTTTCTAATTCCACCTTCAATCATTTGAAGCAGAGAGCTTGTGGAGTTTAATGCTCATGGTGAACTCCACTCTAACTCCATGACTCCCCCCCTCTCCCTCCAAACCGCTGGCTTCTACACCCCTAACATCTCGTACTAACCAATTTCCCTCTCACCCTTTCATGTCCTAATCCCTAATGTTACACCCAAACCCTCCCTTCACCTCCTCCGTTCCTGCTCTCCTCAGGTGGCAGTGAGTGCTGACTCTCAAGAGACTCTGTACAGAGAGGGAGGGGAAAATGAGGGTCCTTTGGGGCTCAGGGAACTGTCCAACCCCTCTGTCAACTTCCAATCTCAGCAGCAGCAGCACCAGCCCTCTCTCTTTCTGGTTCCTGCCACGCCGGGTGCCTCTCCAAAACCCTCGAGATCTAGCGTGCATACACAGCACAAACCCTATGACCAGTGCAAAGTTTTATCCAGATGTGCAAACTCTCCGCCCCTACCTCTGCCCCCACCAGTCACCAGGGCCCCTGTGAAGCAGGCGGAAATGGACTCAACGGACCAAGAGGTGTCCTGTATTATCAGGGCAGGGCTGGTAGGAAGGAGCGACGATGGGACTGGTGGAGGGATGGGAGATGAAGGTGCTAGTAGGCCTCAGCTTAAGAAGCACCACAGTGTGGACAGTCAGGGCCAGCGAACTCTGCTGTTACCGCAGCCCTCATCTTGGCTAGAGGACCCACGTCAACACTCCATTGAAGTGTGCTCATCCTTGGAGAGCAGTCACCAAAGCAGTTCTATTTCCTCCGGCTTTGTCTCACGAGGGGACAGCCTCCAACAGCAGTCCTCACCACGCAGCCGCAAGAAGAAGATGAGTCCCCCGTGCATCTCTGTGGATCCACCAGAAGGACTGGAGCTTCCAGGGGGATTTCATCCAGCTCTGGGGATAGTGCCACTCCCACTGCCAAGCCGGGACACTTGCCTGAGGAGGCGAGCTCCATCAAGTGACTCAAAGGACTCTTTTGATTTGGGTGTTGGAGGAGATGGACTGCCTCAAGAGGGTGTTCTGAACTCCAAGCTATTGACTCTGCCTAGCTTCTCTTTTGAGAAATCAAGCTCTGAGTACTGAACACTTGACTTATGTGCACACACACACACACACACACACACATATTCAACACAGACATGCACACAACACATGATGCACACTGTGTATCTGTGATGGTGATAGTAATAGTAATAATAATCTTAGAGAGTAATACTGCTTAATGCAACAATGGGGAATACTCCATGATCATGAGGATTAGTTACCATACCATGTATTTTATTCTCTACTGCCAAAAGAAAACAAAAGGACATTGTGCTGAGGATTGAACAAGCTAATAATGGAACTCTCTCTCTCTTCTCAAAGACATGATCAGACATCTGTTGACAACCTCAAGACTTCCTTATGGAAGTCAGTACAGAGCCAGAGGGAGGGCGCCCCTCTCTGGCCTTTGTGAAAACTTCACAGCACTGTATTGATGCTGAACTCCCCAAAGGGCACTGATGAAGGTACAAAGCAATATGAACGTTTTAGAGACACTATTTTCTTAAATTATTGGGCCATAGTGTTTGTAAAAGGTGTATAATTACTTTTTTGGTTTCATTATAGTTTTATTTGTGTCTTTTTGTGAATTTTTTTTTTCTCAATGTTTAAAATGTTTTACCTTATTTTTTCACCATATAATATTTTTAGCTTTCTTGTCTTAACAAAGATAAAAAAAGAAAGAAAACATTTTTCAAAGTGCCGGGATCCATGTATTTGTAGGAATAATGATGACAATGATGATGATGATAATAATAACAATAATAATATTAATATATCTCTTTAAAATAAATAAACAGTTATTTGATTTTTAAGCACAAGTGATTGACTGATGTGCCCTGATTAAAGAACACATTTTTTGACAGACCCATGAAGCACAAGTATTAAACATATTTTACAGTATTAAAAAAGGGAACTGTTAAAAAAATCAAGCACTTATTTAAATGGTGCTGTAAGATTATTTTTATATCACACATAAAATGTCCCTACTACCTTTCAGATATTACTGAAATAGTTCTTGTGAAAAATTACACCTGTCAATGTGACAGCCCTAGACTCTATAAACTCAAAATAGAGTCAATGGAGCAGCTAATGTTTGCCAATAAGAAAATTAGCCAAAGAGAAACCAGGCTTGACTTTGGGGGGCAAGGTTTTGAAGTAAGGGTATGTGGTTGAAGTTAGCAAAATGTCTGAAACCTTTAATTGACCATGAGAATACAAAATAGTAAAATAAACACACAAGCCACTGAACAGAAACGCTCACAACCAAACTTACAGGGATGATATCATACAACTGTGTATTATTTTTGTCCACTTGAATGTTAGTCATGTATTTTATGCACAATTTTTTTTTTTTTTCATTTTTTCATGACAATATTCTACACTGAAAACAACAAAATAACATGCTCTAAAATGTGCTACACAAACTGTTAAGATCTGACTGTAATGATGAGGATGACATTTCTAAAAATAAACTAGACAGATGTTTTTATCCTTCGGAATGACATGCAGAACTGCAGGTGATACTTACAGCCAGAAACAGACTTTCCCACATCTTCATTCATTATTTATTCTGGTGTTTTGGAATACTATTCTATCTATACTACTTCCTCATTACCTTATGTGATAGGGTAGGCCACGTTTTTTTGTCACCCAATTGGTGTTGTTGGCAGTCACGTGTTAATGTATTCATCTGAATGATGTCATAAAGTTTAAGAATTTAAGACTGAGATGATTTTTAAGCTTAGGTCACATCCACACCATCTTTTTCTCTATGTTTTGGCCTTCAGAATTGGTGTCCGGAGAGGGAAACTCAAGGATAATTGCATTTCAGACCATACATGGAATGATGATTTTTCACATGCACAGTAAGGGGATTAAATAGTTTTAATACGTTACAGTGTAGATGAGCAACTTTTGGAAAACTCTTGAAAATTGCTGTGTGGAAGGAGAGCATTTAAAAACTAAAACTAATTTTTCAAATGTATCCTGATTAATGTGGACATTGCCTTAATCTCAGTAGACGGTCTTTTAGACTGGGGAAGAAGTACAGGATGTATACATTGTGCATCAAACTCTTTTATTTCATTTCAAGGAAATATGCATTCCTTATGATGTGAGCCATTTCTATTTTAGGTTATATTTTTAGCCATTTTTAGAGACCTTGTTTTTTTTTTTTTCAGCTCTTCTATACTTCTGAAGTGGATGCTTTGCTATGCCTTCCGCATACAATATTTGTGTAAAATAGTAACATGAAAAATCTTAATGCCTCTGAGGACTTTATCAAAGCAGTTATTGACATACACTGCAAACCTGTCCTTATTTTTGACACTATGTATGTTCTGTTAGGATACATTTAGCTCTTATGTGTAAGCCTTGCTGATCAAAATGTGAGTTGATTGAAGCTGTTATCAAGTGCACTGTGAATGGCTCGCTGAAGCAATTACCTTTGGTTTCATAATAGCAAATCGTCACATCTGCAGGTCTCTTTTCAAACTCAGGAAAGCTTGCAATGCCCTCATTTTTCTGCAGAGCTTTGGTTTAATTCCAAATCTGTGGCTGCAAATCATAGATGGCTTTAGCATGTGTTTAAACCTGTTTGCATAAGTGGACCATTTTTAGAATGATTAATGCATTTCATTTTAGCAGTCTTCAAAAGCATTCTCCAATCCCACTTCTTTAATGCATGTACACAATGCAATTTTATTGGTATGCATAAAGATGGAGTTTATAATCATTGTAGGACATGCAAACCACTTAATTATGTTCTTTCCAGCTCTTCTGTTAACTACACCAGGTATGCGATCACCATACAAAATCTTTATAAGTGGTCTTATACAGTGATCTCAAGGACATTTTCAACACGGAACATTTTGACCTATGTGATAAAATGTGTGTGTTTTAACATCATATTTAAAATGTTTTTTCTTCAAACATTTGGCCAATATGTTAGTCAAAATACTTCTTTGACACTACAAGAAAAATATGACATTCTCAATCGGCTATTATTTTAAACTCTGCAGATCCTGGAAAACAGCTTGAGTGACCAGATGGAAAAGTAACATTTAGAGGTGATTGGTAAACATGCTCAGGAGGAAATTACATTAAACCTCTGCTGTGCATCTATGCATATCTTCTCAAAGGAAGATCACTTAGCGATTTAGACTCTCCCTGAGTTTCCATTATTGAAATGAAGCTTGATCGTCGATATATGAGCTCTATGTCCCTCCATGCAGAAGATAAGTATTGGAAATCTATGATAACTTAGTTTGCTGCACA
This sequence comes from Moxostoma hubbsi, assembly GCA_032164185.1. Lineage (NCBI taxonomy): Eukaryota > Metazoa > Chordata > Actinopteri > Cypriniformes > Catostomidae > Moxostoma > Moxostoma hubbsi. The sequence continues at coordinate 15,205,521 of JAVLUX010000035.1, read as the reverse complement.
CACTGACCAAATCAATTCAACTTCCAAAAGATGACGCAGTTCCCATGGACTGTGATAAGATGACATTGCTGACAATTGAACATTTGGGAAAACAACGGCTCCAGAGATCTTTTTGGGGTGGGATAGAAACCGAAATGCCTTGTTTACCGGCAAAAATTTAATGAAGACTCTTTGGGAGGTCCTCTGTTATTGGCCAAGTTGCTGTTTGAGTATGTGCTCATCAGTGTTGCTTTGGCGCTCTGGTGAGAAGCAAATGGAAATCCATTCATGACCTTGCTCCAAATAACTGATAAGTGGTTCAGCAAGTCCTGTCACATAACATAAGCATCTACACAAAAAGGCTAAAACTAAAGCTAATGCTAAAAGTACTAGTTAACCCAAAAAATTAATTCTGTCACTATATTCCAAGACTTCAGAATTCATATAGAATAGCTTTGTGTGTGGGACAGATGGAATATAAATCAGTATTCACTGATAGTTTGCATTTAGTCCAAGTTTGTGTCCAGATTATAAAAGGGTGTATCAATGTCATTGATGCAAAAACGCCAGTGGTTCTTGTGTCTCTAGTGACCAAACATGGACTTTTTTTTAAAATTCTGGACATGAATGCTGACTAGATGCCAGGTTTCGAGGTTGAGAAGATACAATTGTGAATAATAACAAATTTGGTCTGTTTCTCACACAAAGCAACAGTATATCTTAAATCTTCAGAAGACTTGGAATATAGAACATCAGTCAAATAGAGGAACTTTGAAGTACTTTTTTTGTTTGACAGATGTGGTCACCATCTATTATTGTATGGAAAGAGCTGCATAAATATTCAGCTAAGTTTGGAACAACATTAGAGTTTCAGAATACCATGTTTCATGCTGTGTAGATTTGAAGGGGCATCGCTGCAATTAAAATGCATTGCAGATAGCAATGTCAACTATTTTAATACAGTGTTCGGCCTGCATCAGTGGAAAACTGCACGTCCAAGAATCGTTAATGGAACTGAAAGTCGTGTAACTCATACTGTTCCTGCATTATTCAAAAAATGAGAATCTTGTTCAGAACTGATTCTCAATGCTATTGATGACATAATTATCTGTAAGCGTGCCGCTAAAACAGTGCCAACCCGCATCTCATAATAGCATTCTGAGATGCTATTCTTCTCACCATATTTTTGTAACTACTGATCTCATGGGATTTTTACGCATAACAATTTTTAGAATTTACTCCGGATGGTGCCAAAAACCAGTGGCACCAACATGTGCATGCTGAGATGTTATTCTGCTCACCATAATTGTACAGAGTGGTCATCAATTGGTACACGATTGGTTGATTAGATTATGAATAAGGTGTGCAGGTGTTTCTAATAAAGTTCTCAGTGAGTATATATACATTTATATTATATATACATATATATAAAACACAAATAATTGAACTAATGGTGAAAACAAGTTACGAATAAACCTGAGAAAAAAAGTATGTTTTAAGAGATTATTTAAATATATATAGAGTAGTGGATGATCTAATAAAAAGAGGTAGGGTGTTCCAAAGCTTTGGAACCTGAACTGAAAAGACCATATCACCTTTGTTTTTTTAAGCTTGACAGTCAATAGCAGCTGAGAGGAGGATCTGAGCATTATCTGAGAAGAGTAGGGACAAAGAAGATCCAAAATATAAGCAGGAGCAAGTCCATGCTGTGCTTTAAATACAAATACTAAAATCTTAAAATCAACTCTGAATTGAACAGGTAACCAATGAAGTGATGCTAACACATGCATAATATATATCTACACCAATCCTCCTCTGATTTTGCATTAAAGGGATAGTACACCCAAAAATTGCATTTCTATCAATACAGTATGTATACCCCCTTATGTCATGACAAACCTGTATAACTGTTTAACTAGTTGCCAAATAGTAAGCATTGTAATGTAAGAATTTCATTATAACTTAATCATATACACTAATTAATCTAAAATTTAAAATGCCCTAATTCATGATTTATGTCACAATGCATACAGTTGTAATCTATAGTGAGATTAAAAGGATATTAACTACTGTAAAGTCTTGACTCTTTTCACTTTCCTTGTCACATCGATGTCAAAAGAATGGTACTACTCCGAGTAATGTCCCAATTTACCAAGTCCTAGTTACCTAAAGTCTTCTGCAAAAACTCATCAGGTCCTCATGCTCATTCACAGCATATTTCATATAATAATGCCTGATGACCATTGAACATCTCTGAAATATATGTGCATATATTTGTGATGTTGGCTACATAAATGTGTCATATGTGTCCACTTTACATTAAAGTATATTTTCACAGGTTACAAATGATGAATAAGTGTAATTAAGTTTTTATAAGATGTGAGGTAAAAAGACTCACTGTATGGCTGGTACTGAATGCAAGGCACCCTTGTTGTGCATCTAAAAAGGGTGACTTGCATTCAAAAAAAGGGAACTTTGGCTCAAGTTTCATACCAAATTAGTCAGTTATGAGAAATTCTGACATTGATCACATTAATGTCGTTCTTAGCTCTATGATGTCAATGGGCAGTGAAGCATGTGTCTCTCCAGACTCCTAAAACTATACATTGCAGCCAGAAATAGATTTGAATTCAGATTAAACTGAGTATTCAACCATAAATCTGATCAATTGGGGTAAAATCAAGTTTTGATAATTCTGGAAATGATCCATCTCTCTTTACACAAGACATCAGAATTCAGTCTTCTAACCCGATTTAATGCTCCAACCAGTTTTTGTCTCATTAAGTGTGGTATAAACTATTGTAGGATCAATAATCCTTTAGGCTTCCCTTTACATTGCAGCTTAACGTGACCATTAACTACTGTAGTGTCTTGACTCAACTTGTGTTGTCACTTTCCTTGTCACATTGATATCAAAAGAATGGTACTACTCTGAGTAGTTTCCCATCTTACCTAGTCCCAGTTACCTAAAGTCTTCTGCAAAAACCTTTCAGGTCTGCATGCTCATTCACAGCATATTTCATATAATAATTCCTGATGACCATTAAACAATTCTGAAATGTATGCACATATATTTGAGATGTTGGCAACTTAAGTGTTTTATATTTGTCCATTTTATATTAAAGTACATTTTCACAGGTAACAAATGTTGAATAAGTGTAATTAAGTATTTATAATATGTGAGGTAAAAAGACTCACTATTTGGAAGGTTTTTATGCATCATTTATTATTATTTATTATTATTAATATAAGATTATTTGTAATTAATTAAACCCTTTATAACCCCTTAAAAAGGGAACATTAATGTATTGTCACTAATTATCTTTCCAATCTGAGCCATCATAAATTGGCTTTAAAAATAAAGCTTCATAATGGCAATTGAGTGTAAAGCATTCACATCCATTCTTTCTGACTGATGAAGTTGCACCAGCACACACATCCCTTTTCACTGAGTGTAGCATCCATGTCTCACATTGTATGATAAGAGCTAAAGATAGATGCTCTCTGACTGAGTTTACCTGAGCTCCAGCAGCTCACTCTTGGCATATAAGGCAACCCATATATGGTCACAGCCTTTCTCTACATTGTGAAAGTCTCTGATGATTCATTCAATTCCTAAGACAGTGTGGCACCTCAGGAATTATTAATGGCTGATACTGGACAAGTGTGAACGCATCATGCACACCACTTGATGGGTAAAACCTTATATACATTTATGGATCATAGGTGGTTGAAAAGAAATGGCATTGTGCTATGGGGAAATCTTGACAACTCCTTTGACATTTTAGATCCATAGACAGCTAGAGGTGACAGTGTACTGTACCTGAATAACAAGGAGCATGGAATACATTAATACCTTTAATCTTTTTTATTATTATTACAGACTATTTGAATGTACATTGATCAAATAAAATGAGCAAAAATAAATGGCCTCCCTGCAGTATTTTATTACAAAATAAAATCACTTAAACAAAAACTAAAACTGAAGTTAGATCAAAGTTTGACAGTAGACCTTGAGGCAGTGTGATAATGCAGAACATGATATGGCTGACTGATTCTCCAGTCCTGCTGGGAACTTTGGCAAATTAGTCAGTTATGAGAAATTCTGCATTGATCACATTAATGTCATTCTTAGCTAGTGATGCATGTTTCTCTACATACCCCTAATACTATACGTCATTGCCAGAAATAGGTTTGGATTCAGATTAAACTGAGTATACAACCATAAAACTGATCAATTTGTGTAAATCAAGCTGATTCTGATAGCTAATTATGGAAATGCACCATCTCACTTTACACAGGGCATCAGAATTCAGTTTCTAACCTGATATAACGCTGATCCAGCCAGTTTTTGGCTCAATAAGGGTGGAATAAAACTATTGTATGATCAATAATCCTTTGTGCTTCCCTTCACACTGCACCTTAACATGACACAATTTCGATCTTGTACTTATTGTATTGTCACAACGAGGCTATTGAACTATACCCTTCAACATTGTGAAATTTTAGTAGTGATGTTTTTTTTGCTTTTTTCTAACTTCCAGTATTCCATGAGTATTTCCATGATGTGAATTATGTCTCAGGATTGGTCATACAACTGGCACTAAAAAAGTGCCAAAAAGGACCGTGATGTGTGTGTGTGTGTGTGTGTGTGTGTGTGTGTGTGTGTGTGAGAGACTCCGTTAATAATCCATGGTACTGTCCCAGAACTTTACCCCCTGTGAGAGGTTGCTAAGGTGGGCTTAGCTCATGACTGACATTTGACATATTTTGACATATTTTAAGGTGCACACACAATATTTGAATATAAACATAATTTATGTTTAACGCATTAAATTTGCGTTAGTTTCCCACAAAATTCTACGTAATGGCTTTAGAAGACTTTGAGTGTAGCACAAGTTGTATGGACTACTTTTATGCTTATTTGTCCTTTTTGGAGCTTGACAGCCCATAATCACTGTGTACTTTCATTGAATGGAAAAGAGATATGTCAACATTCTGCTAAACATCTAATTTTGTATTCTGTACAAGAAATAAAGTAATGCGGGTTCATAATGGTGAGAGTGAGTAAAGAATGACAGAATTGTAATTTTTTGGGGTGAACTAACCCTTCTAGTTTTGGTGTCAGAAAATTATCTTTAGGAAAATTAGAAAAATGGTAGCTAGAAATTCTTCTCGTAGATAGTTTTTCCAGCATCTATTCCATTGATGATCTTCCTTTCAATCAACATCTGCACCAGCAATGTCACTTAATCCTCCAGACTCCATGTCAATGACTTGCTTCAATAATTCACATGGAACCAGCTCCATGCTTTGACTCCATGCCTCAAGCATTACTATTGTTTTAGTTTAGCTGGACTTTCCAAAGGATGTTTGCATCTCTTTTGTAGCTTTGAATAATCACAAAGAGGCATTTAGGGAATTTGCTGTTCCCATCAGAGATGAGTTATGTGTTTCTCTCATTGCATTAGTCCAGAAATGTCTAATCTTATTTGTGATAATTTAATTTTGAATCTAGCTCAAGTGGGTGGAACCCTGATTATATTTAAATGTACCCCTGTCCCCTTTTCCTCACTTTAAAATGGTCAGAATGCACCTCAAATATGAAATGTCAGAGACTGAAACAGTGAAATTAAGAAAATGGCATAAAAGTTACTTGGTTTAATAGTGTGGATTTTGTAGAATGCTACTGCAGTTATCACGTTCTGTTTTCTATAAATCTGAGAATAGTTAAGCTATCTATCATAGCATAGATTGTAGTCTAAATGAATCAATTTCAGTCATTACTCAATTCTGAAAAAAAGTGCATTTACTGTAGTATAGTATGCAGTATAGAGGCATATGCCTATGTGTGTTCCTCTCCAAACACTATGGCACTATGTTTTATATATATATATATATTCAGTAAAATGTGTAGCTAATGTGAAATATATTTATAAAAATGTACTTTGAATATATTTGATATTTATATACAGATAATTTCAGCCATTTTTTTATATATTAAAGTCAAAATATTGTCCAAAATATATAACAAGTTAATGCAAGTTTGTTCTAGTCCACAGACACTTGCATTTCTATATGAAAAGTATTTTGATATTGGAAATATTGTCTTGCCCCTGTATTGCATTTTTATAAATATCTTTACATTTTAAGATTTCAAAAAATATACTTTATTTATATATACTTGTTAAATATACAATTATATGTTTTAAAATATTCAACCAAGAAAAAAAAACATCTGTCATGTTCTTGTCAGGCGCCTCCCCTAGTTTCCCCACTCCAACTTTCTGGAATTCTAATCATCCACACCTGACAGTCTCATCATGGACTTTCTATATATATATATATATATATATATATATATATATATATATACTCACATCAAACACTCTTCATTGTCTAGTCTCTTCTTGTGCTACTCAGATCGACTTCCATTGATCTAATTGTGATTTTCTCTTTGTGCTGAGCCTGTCACGATATGGTGATGCTGACTGTCTCTTTCTTGTGTGTTGCGTGATTGCTTTCCCTTATGTGTTTTCCTTTTTCCCGCGTGAGCGGCATGAATGGCATTTCCATGGGAATTCTCATTCACGCCATTCACAAACTGATTATTGCCAACTGCTTCATGTTTACCCTGGCTATATATGCCCTCTTGTTTCTCGTGGCTAGTGTCAGATTGTTTGTTAGTGAAACATGTAATTCTTGCCAGTCAATCAGTTTTGTACTGTTTGCTATTTGGTTTGTGTCTGTTAGTTTGTTCCAGTTCTTGGTTACCTGTTGGATTATTACTCTGTGGACTTTCTGTTGGAGATACTTATCTTGGATTACTTACTCTGCCATCACATTCATCAGCTCTCCACCTGGTTGTCCCAAATCCATCAGTCACTGTGTTCAACCTCACCTCTGCCTTATCACCTCCTGTCACCTGCAACCTGAGCTGGAGATCTTCACTGTGTTCATTTTCCCAGTTTTTTCAATAAACAGGTTTTTTTTTTTTTTTTTTTTTTTTTTATTGTTTCTCTGCATCACTGGGTCCTCCATTAATTCCATGACAGAGACCTTTTCTTCATTGTTTTCATTACAGTTCTTCAGTTGGTGTTTACCCATGTTTTTTATATTAATGAACCTGCATTTAATGTTCCTATATGTTCTGCTGTCTTCATCTGATTTGGCAGAAGACTAGAATAACATCATGAACCCAGCAGGATTGGCATCTCCCTTAGTTAGTCTCCTCTCAGGTAGGTCTCTATCTCTCAGGTAGGTCTTTCAAGGTAGCCTGGAGAGGTGAGGTATCCAAGCCACATCAGTTATTTACTGGTGTTACCTCAGGGATCAGTGCTTGGGCCACTTCTCTTCTCCATATACACAACGTCATTAGGACCCATCATCCAGTCACATGGTTTCTCTTACCACTGCTACGCTGATGACACGCAACTTTACTTGTCTTTCCAGCCCAACGACACCACAGTGACCGCCCGAATCGCTGCCTGTCTGGCAGACATCTCAGCCTGGATGAAGGAACACCACCTGCTACTCAACCCAGCCAAGACTGAACTCCTTGTCTTTCCAGCCAACCCTAATGTTGAACACAACATCACTGTGCAGCTGGGTCCAACTACAGTGTCACCTTCCAAAACGGTCAGAAATCTAGGGGTAACCATTGATGACAATCTAAATTTCATAGACCACATCTCAAAGACTGCAAGATCATGTAGATTTACACTCTACAATATCAGGAAGATAAGACCTTTCCTCTCTGAACATGCCACACAACTGCTTGTTCAATCACTTGTCATAACTAGACTGGACTACTGTAACACTCTCTTTGCAGGCCTTCCTGCATATGCTATTAGACCTCTGCAAATGATCCAGAATGCAGCAGCACGTCTGGTCTTTAATGAACCAAAGAGAGCACATGTTACACCACTCTTTGTCTCTCTCCACTGGCTGCCGGTTCATGCACGTATTAAATTCAAGGCCCTGATGCTGGCATACAAAACAGTCACTGGGTCTACTCCACCTTGCCTAAAAACATTTAATGCAGAGCTACGTTCCCACCAGAAGCCTGCAGTCGGCTAAGGAACGTTGCCTTGTCGTACCAAAACAAAGAGGCACCAAAACACTTTCCCAGACTTTCAGTTTTATCATATCACGTTGGTGGAATGACCTCACTAACTCAATCCGTGAAGCTGACTCACTCTCTATCTTCAAAAAACAGCTAAAAACACATCTTTTCCAAGAGCATTTAACCAGTCACTAAAAAAAATTAACAATTCTTGTTGCACTTAAATCGGTTTTGTATACTATTCTGATGATAGTGAAACTTTGTAGTATGGCACTTTTCGTACCACTGTCTCCTTAAGATGATTCGCTTATGTTTTTTCCTCTTTTGTAAGTCGCTTTGGATAAAAGCGTCTGCCAAATGAATAAATGTAAATGTAAATATAGTTGGCAGTCCACAATCAGCAGCTCCAGCAGCACAGGGAGACACTCCACAAGATTTGGCATCTCCTAGACAAAACTCTTTGAGCCCAGCACGCTGTTTCTACCCAGTCTAGTCACGATCCAAATCCCACATCTTCGGCCACCACCACCCAATCCTGTTCAGTTAATCCTTCCTGCTCCAGTATCATCCAGTCCCCTAGCAACATCGACAAGTGACGTAGGTGTCGCGGAAGAGTGCAGAGGCTTTCTGCTCCAGTGCTCACTGGCATTCGTGATGGAGCCTCAATGATTTCCCACCAAATGCTCAAAAATCACTTTCATCATATCACATCTCACTGGAAATGACCTCCAGTGGGGGGAGTCCATCTGGAAACAGGGAGGTCCCATCACCCAATTGTTCCATGCCTTCACCACCCACCCATCGAATTATGTTCTTCATTTCTGCTCTCTTGCCATAACTAGCCATTGGAACAAGCCTGCATTAATAACCTGTTATTGCCAGGGGCTGAGTAGTAGGCTCCATTTTCACCTTGCTGGTGTCGATGACTCACTGGGATCAGCCACGGCCATCTGCCTGGGGACGGAGGAGTCACTGCTGGACGCTGAGAGCTGGAGGAACCACTGTTGTCTACTGAGAAGGGGGGTATGCGCTGTCACAGAGTCCTCGCCAATGCCATCTGCCAGTCAGCCTCCTTGCCTATCCTTGAACTATTACACTCATTCAGACCTCCATTTGCGTGGATCGATGCCTCCAGCAATATTCTGCGGAACATTAACCATTCTACCAACTATCGCCATATCCAAACCCACTGATGAGGAACTCATGCAAGTGAATTCCACCCATCTGACATCAGTTGAGCAGAGAAGGAGACTTAATAACATCCTTTGCCTCTATTGTGGAGTGGCGGACCACCTCATACCTAGTTGTCCTGTCTGACCTTCTAAGCTTCTGGTAAGCTCCCTCACTTGTGAACCTACACACTTCAGGCCATTGCAACTAACCCCACTGCTTCTCACAATGCCTGTCACTTCCTATCCACCAGCACCCTCCTGTATCCTTCCACTGCCTAACCACCACTAATGAGAGCCCTCACATCCTTCCCAAGACCTCCATCCCTCCAACCTACTGGGACATCACTGAGGTTTTCAGCTCTAAAAAGGCCTCCCAACTTCCTCCATCTCGTCCTTGGTATTGTGCCATTTCTGTCCTTCTGGGTGCACCTTTCTCCCTGGGTAAGATCTATTATCTGTCTCTCCCTGAACAACAAGCCAGGACTAGGTGGAGGAAACCCGGAAGCAATGTTATATCTGTCCATCCATGCCTCAAGCTTCTTCCTTTGTGGCCAAGAAGGATGGGCGTCTCCATCCCTTAACTGACTACTGTGCCCTCAATAACATCACAGTGAAGCTCCGGTATTCCTTACACTGGTACCTTCAGCCCTGTAACTACTGAGAGGGGTCAACATTTTCTCAAAACTCAATCGTTGTAGTACCTTCAGATTAATTTGCATCCATAAGGGGGATGAGTGGAATTCATCACCTCCAGCGGGCACTACAAGTATCAGGATATGCGTATGGACTGGTCAATGCCCCCTCAGTGTTCCAGTGTTACATGAATGAGATACTCCATAAACGTTCTCCATCGATTCATCATCATCTGCATCGATGATATCCTAATCTACTCCAGATCCCTTGAAGAACAGGTCAAGCACTAACCTGGTCATCACAAGCTTCTAAGGCCTTCCAGTGCTTGAAATTGGCATTCACCACAGTGCCCATCCTTAAGTACCCTAATCCAGATCTCCCCTTCATCGTCAAAGTCAACACCTCCATGACAGGGGTGGGTGCTGCTGTCTCTCAATGGCAAGGGAGTCCACCTAAGCTCCATCCCTGTGTGTTCTTCTCAAGGAAGCTTTGTCCTGCTGTAGAGCCTTGCCATATTCATGGCAGCGACGATCACATGGCCCTTTGTTCTATGATCAAAGGTGAGACATTGAACTCGCTTTCCCAGAATGCTTCACAGTTTCACAGTCCCGCCCATGGACCCAATCTCAAACATCATTGGTCAAAAGCAGCCTATGACCGATGACGTCATTTCGTCAACAAAACCGGCAAACAGCGGTGAGTTTGCTCTCTCTGCATACAGCTGAACAAGCCTGCGGTTTAAGGAATTTCCCTCCTTCTGGACAAAGAGAGAACATGTTTTTCTAACCTCACCATTTGGCCACGGTAGAGAAAGATTAACTTAGCTTTTTCCTGTCGTGTAGTATACTTATTACAGCTGGATCATTTCATTTTTACTGTGAGACAACAGTGAATTTATTTAGAAAAAGGAAAAGGCAACCAGCTTCCCTTCTCAATCGTTTTCTATCAACGTTGACTACCTCATGCATTTCTCTCCATCACCGGACCCACTTTTCACTGACGAGCGTAAGACAAAGGACTGAATCCAGACCATTTTCTCCTGACCACTCAACGCAACAGGAATTCAAACAGACAACCCTGCTGAAATCACACAGGATTTCCCAAGTAAGTCTTGATATCTGGGCAGATTTAGTTTAGAAACTGTGACTTTTCTTGTATAAATAAATCATATATTTGATGCTGAATGTTTGATGTTTTGATTACAATTGTATGTTTAACTACGATCGCTGATTGCTGTTTTGATTTGTGAAATCGTCATTTTTGGGGAAATGTTATTTTATTGAGTGATCTGCTCTAATGATTCAATCACGCTGTTACCAGTGTGTATCTTCTGTTAAATTGCATGCCGTCCTGTTTGTTCACTCTCTCTCACACACACTGAAATTCATGAAGTGAGCAGCACCGCGGTTTATGTCCAACTCATGCTGGTGTTTTCATATACTCCCGCCTGTTTCGTTCAGTTCCTTTGTGTGTCTGTTCATTACCACCCACACGTGGTATTAGCTCCATTGCTCTGGATCTGATCCAGCCAACTTTCTTTCCCTACACATTCAAATAATCGTTGGCTCTGCCCTTTATGATCTAATCCTCCATTTTGAAACTAGTTTTCATTTTGAATTCAGTTTGCCATTTTGAACCTAGTTCTCAATGTTGAAACCGATCCTCCATTTTGAAACTGGTTCCCCACGTGGAATTTAATCTGCCATTTTGTGTCTTTGTTACTGAATCCAGACACACACCCACACACATATACATACACTAGCATATAGCTCCACTATTTAGTTAGGACTTCCTTTTTATGTTTTTGTGTTATATTTATATAGTTTTGGCGGTGTTCATTGCTGTTTGATTATAATAAATCTTGTTATATTATTAAAAAGTACTCCTAGTTGTTATTTGAACATTTGTGTTGAAGCCAGCCTCTGCCACGTCAAGAACTCCCGTAATACTTCAGTATTGTTAAATTGTTGTTGTTAGAAGGCAACTGTAACCGGATTACTGTTGGATTCGTATGGCAATTTGACTTGCTTCTTCCCTTTTTGAGTATTTTGATTATTAATCAAAATATTCAACCTTCAGGGTAGAATTTTAGTGACTTGATCAGTCACTTATTATAATTTTTCTCTTGTCAAAGAGTGGTGCCCCAAGGATAGAATTTAACAAGTTAAATTCTATTATTTAATTTAATTATTAATTAATAATTAATAAACATTAATTATTAGTTATATCTCATAGTAAAACTGATCTAAACAACCAGTGCACCCTAAACTGCAGAATGCAACTAAGGCAACTGAGAGCTGTTGGCTACCAAGCTGGCACTTGAGGAATGGCGCCACTGGCTGGAAGGATCTCGTCACCCATTCACCATCATCACTGACCACCGCAACCTAGAGTACCTACAATCAGCCAAAAGACTCAATCCCGACAAACACGCTGGGCGTTATTCTTCACAAGAATCAACTTAATGTCACCTACCGTCTGGTCACCAAGAACATTATGGTGGATGCTCTCACCCACCTCCACTCACCTGATCAAATCACATGCCCACCGGTATCCATTCTACATCCGTCCCTCATCGTCAGCACTATTCGATGGGATCTAGAGCCCTATAAATAAGTCTATATATATATATATATATATATATATATATATATATATATATATATAAGTATATACTGTACGTATGCAACATAAATAGTCTTTAGTGTGACTGGCTGCTGAATGCCAATAACATTTCACTCCCAACATCCTCCTTGAGAACTTTCTCATCTAATTTAGTTACTGTATGACTTTCGATTATTAGGTCCAGGTAAATAACAGTAGGTAAATAACAGAGAATAATTTCCCAAAGACAACTGCATACATTAAATCAACATCAAAGAGCTTTATGGGAAAAAGCCACCCTAGCCTGACCAAGAGTAACCCAGTCTCTTAAATTCTTAATCTTTACCCAAGGGCAATGCAGGGTCAAGCTTATTCTCTATATCCCTCCATATCCTTCCATATCCATAAAACAGTACAAACAGTATAATGTTGCATGAGAAACACAGAGGCAGAAAGATAACTAACACTATAAATCACACAGTTAAAAAACAAACAAATAAAAAACAATAAAAAAAAAACAACTGAAAGTCTTTTATAAGTATATATAAAAGTTGTCTTACTGAACTTGGTTTGTAGTTTGTATGCAGCTGGATTTTAATATAATTTATAGACAGTGCTGGAAGTAGCGTATTACATGTAATCTGGATTGTGTAATCAGATTATAAAAAGCAATTGTAATTAAATTTAATTACATTTTAAAACACTCAAAATCAGATTACAGTTACTTTTTGATGGATAACTTAAACAGGTAATGGCAGTAAATTTTTCATAATGTATTGATCTCCCTAATTCTACTTTTTCTTTCTAAATCAGCCTACCGCTGATATACGTTAGATTGTGCATTCTCATGACGAATAATTATGCAAGTTACTAAACACTGCTGATGTATAGCTGTAAAATGCTATGTCTACAACATATCAAATAAATGTCTAAGTTAAGGATGTAACCTCCATTCCCTGATGGAGGGAACGAGATGCTGTGTCAAAGAAGGGACACTAGGGATCTCTCTTGAGTGCCGACTATACCTCTGATCTATGAAAAAAGGCCAATGAGAAGTTGGCAGACAGAATTTGCATGTCCCACCCCCCAGACATACGGGTATAAAGGCGGGGAAATTCATCTATTTCATTCAGGATTTTTCTGAGGAGCCGGAAATGGTCCGGCCACAACAGTGGCTCGGCTCAGCGACATGGAGTGGAGGACACAACGTCTCGAAGGACATCCGTAACCTAGACGCTCCCCGTCTGTTGCTCACTTCGACGTTGTGTCGAAGAAGCGACACTAGGGGTCCAATTTAAATCACGCCATGCACTGAGCCGTATATGTGTACTGCTGACACAGGAGCGAGCAGGTACTTGACGTGCCAAAACAACCAGCTGTATCAGACTGCACGTACCCTTCCCCCAATGCCCCATAAAGTCTTTGGAATCCTTGTAGTTACCCTAGACAGGGGAACAAGACGACGCTTGCCAACCTGGGAACGGGCCGAGCTAACCGGGCCTCTTTTCTCTCTATGTTTCTCGCATAGAGTCAACGGCTGGGGCCCTTACACACATCGGGGAAGGGGTTCTTACCCAGTTTCCTATTCATTCAGGGGGAAAAGACCCTGCGGAGACCACACCTGCCCAGAGAGGGGGAGGTAAGAGTGGTGACATACACCACATGGGCTTTTAGGTCACATGTGGGAAGTGGTGTGGTGGTAGAACCCGCATCTTTGGAGGGAGGAGTTGCTACAGACACGGCGACCGGGGGGAGTGGGAACTGCCAAAGGGAGCCGCGGGTCCGCTCGTAAGGGGACCATACCGTGGAAAATACACACAGGGAGAAAGTCCACGTAAGAGCTCAGACCTGTGGAGCACCTATTCCAGTACAGGGTAGATCTGAGTACCCGCAGTGGATTGGATCAGCGAATTCATCCGCTGAATTGCGGACCCAGAGGGCAAGGGAGGAGTCATCCAGGGAGCCAAGTGATTGGGATCGCCTGGGAGAAAAAGTGCACGGTTTTACCTCAACCAAGGGAAAGGGCGCAAGGTGCAAGCGATCCATCTGGTCAGTCCGTCAGCATGTTACTGAGTTCTATTGGCTCGGACCTGAGAAAACACTGGACGAAACTGACTCTACCCTGAGATTGTAAAATCTCGCAAAGGTGGTATTAGGTGTTGCCCCACCCGCTGCTCTACATATGTCTGCTAGGGAGATACCTCTGGCCAGTGCTCATGAGGACGCAACACTGCCTTGTCCACCAAAGCAGAAAAAGAGCTGCTCAGAATGTCTAAAGCTTTGCATGCGGTCCAAATAGGTATGCAAAACATGAACCGGACACAGCAATGAAGGGGCTGGGTCTGCCTCCTCCCTGGGCAGCGCTTACAGGTTCACTACCTGGTCTCTGAAGGGCGTGGTAGGAACCTTGGGCATGTAGCCCAGCCGCGGTCTTAGAATCACATTTGTGTCTTCCGGACCGAACTCCAGGCAAGTGTCGCTGACAGAGAACGCTTGCAGGTCCCCGACCCTCTTGATGGAGGTGAGCACGATCAGCAGGGCCATCTTTATGGAGAGGGTCCTGAGTCCAACTGATTCTAGCGGCTCGAAGGGGGGTCTCTGAAGGCCTGAGAGGACCACTGAGAGATCCCAGGAGGGAAACAGGCTTGGCCGGGAGGGATTTAACCTTCGGGCACCTCTTAGGAACCTGATAATCAAGTCATGCTTGCCCAAAGACTTGTCGTCTACTGCGTCGCGGTGGGCTGCGATAGCAGCTACATACACCTTCAAGGTGGACGGGGTCAGCCTCCCCTCCAACCTCACCTGCAAAAATGAGAGCACTGACCTGACTGCACACCTTTGTGGGTCTTCGGCCCGAGAAGATCACCAATTCACGAACAAACGCCACTTTAGGGCATAAAGTTGCCTGGTAGAAGGGGCTCTGGCTTGGTTGATCGTGTCTACGATGGCAGGTGGTAGATCAGCTAGATCTTCCGCGTCCCGTAAGGGGCCAGACGTGGAGGTTTCAGAGGTCTGGGTGCAGATGCCAGTGAGTGCACCGTCCCTGAGAAAGAAGGTCTTTCCTCAGGGGGATTTGCCAGGGAGGGTCTGTCATGAGGAGTATGAGGTCCGATAACCAAGCCCGGGTGGGCTAATAGGGAGCCACTAGAGTGACATGTTCCTCTTCCTCCCTGACCTTGCACAGCACAAATCAGCTGACCGAGTGGGGGTGAAGCCTCCACTCTCCACTGGGCAAGCGTTGTCATGATAGCACGTCTGCCACCACATTGAGGTTGCCGGGGATGTGAGTGGCGCGCAGCGACTTGAGTCACTGCTGGCTCCAATGGATGAGACGACGGGCGAGTTGTGACATGTGGCGGGTGCGTATGCCAGCATGGCGACTTATGTACTCTACCCCAGTGGTGCTGTCTGATCTGTTCAAGACGTGTTTGCCCTGAACCAGCGGGAGAAACCTCTGCAGGGCAAGGAATACAGTCAAAAACTCTAGACAGTTGATGTGCCAGCACAGCGGGGCCCCTTTACAATGGCCCGCGGCTGCGTGCCTGTTGCACACGGCTCCCCAACCCAATTTGGATGCGTCGTTCATGACCAGGACATGTCGGGACACCTGCTGCAAGGGGACTCCTGCCCGAAGAAAGCAGAGGTCTGTCCAGGGTTTGAATATTTGGCAGCAGGCGGGGGTGACAATCACATGGTGCGTGCCCCGGCGCCATGCTCGTCTCGGGACTAGAGTCTGGAAGCTAGTGCTAGAGTCTTCAGCTAGTGCTGAAGAAAAGTTTTAAAGGGACTGCAGTACCTGGCCTGAAGGCGGCGAGGCATTCCAGTGTGTGCAAAGCCCAGTTGAAAACTCAACCATGTTGCGTTACCAAGTTGGATGGTCCTGGCCAGCCAGCGTGATGGGTTGGGAAGTGAAAGCCACCAAGCTACGTGCTAGGGGCACAAACGGGCCGATATTTTTGACATACCCGGCGGGGCGGAGCAGCGGGGCGGAGCAGGTAGTACGGTTCGGGAGACAAAGGTGCATCCCGAGGCTCTGGTGCTGAGAAAGGAGTTTAGTGATTGAGGAGGAGGTCCGGTGGAGGCATCTTCTAGACTCATCAGAACCGGCCGGCCAGGGAACAGTCGTGGGGCTAAAGGTGGGGGGGGTCCATGTCCAGCATTCCGGTACTGTAGAAAATATGCAATAGGAAATAGCTGTTTATTGAGAATGTGGGTGGCAAATTAAATAAATTCAAATAAGGATTCTTATTTGAATGGAGTGGTCTGCTTACTAGCTCCCGACTGAACATCTTGGTCTCTGGGTCGTCTGTCTCAGGAGCGCCTGGGAGCCTTCCGGGTCCTAGAGGTGGTCTGTGAGACGGGGGCGTGTGCTTCCTGAGAGGTGCTCAATGAGGGGGCTGAGAGCTGGGCCCGGGTTGAGGCAGAGCTGCAAGTTTTTTTGCAGCAGGAGGACGCCCTCAGTGAGCAGTTGGGGCTTGGCACGTGGCGGCAGGTCTGCGGCGGGGCTAGATGTGTGAGATGGCCTCCGTCTGCTTTTTCACAGCGGAGAACTGCTGGGTGAAGTCCTTGATGTATCCCGAATAGGCCGAACTGGGTGACAGGGGCGTCGAAAAAGTCTTGTCCGTCTCGTGCATCTCGACCAAGTTCAGCCCCAGATGATGTTCCTGAACCACAAGTGTGGCCATCACCTGCCCGAGTGACTGCACTGTGGCCTTCGTGGCCCTGAGGGCGAGGTCGGTCGCTGAGCGCAGTTCCTGCATCACGTCGGGATCAGGACTACCCTTTGTGCAGATCTTTGAGTGCCTTGGCAAGATGGACTTGCAGGAGGGCCATGGCATGCAGGGCGAAAGTGGCCTGTCCGGTGGCGCTGTAAGATTTGGCGGACAATGATGATGTTGTCCTACAGGCCTTGGAGGGGAGCACAGAGTGACTCCGCCAGGTAGCAGCGTTCTCGGGGCAGAGGTGGATCGCAACCACCCTATCCACCTGGGGAATTGCCGTTTACCCGTGGGCCGCTCCGCCGTCGAGGGTAGTGAGAGCGGTTGAGCGAGGGGCTTTGTGATGAGTGGAGAGGGGTGCTCTCCATGCAGTTGTCGTCAGCTCATCATGCACCTCTGGGAAGAAAGGGACTGGGGGGGTGGCATGGCTGTGAGTGGCACGCAGACCCCAGGAACCAATCATCCAGCCACAACGGCTGTGGGGAGGATTGAGGGTTCCAATCCAGCCCCACGCTGGCGGCAGCCTGGGCAAGCATGTCGGACATCTGGGTGTGCTGGCCCGAAGGCGGCAGCCCAGACAAGTCACCCACGTTAGATGCCGGACTGCTCTCTGATGCAGTGGCAAGCTCATCCTGCTATCGGGACTCCAAATGATAGGCAGGCTGGCTCTGAGGCGAGCCGCAGTTGCCCTGAGCCCGGACGGGAGTCAAAGAGCATTCCGGGGGGGCGGGTGGTGCGCGGGGCTACCCGGCAAAACCGTGACCGCTGCCATCCCCAGATCGCCTCCATCAATGGCCACGTCATCCTCAATCCCGTGGGAAGAAGGAATGACATGGGGGGCGGCTGGAGTGGCATTCCTCCGGTTGAAGGAAAGCCACGACTGCAATGTTGTCATGGTCATGTTCTCGCAGTGAGAACATGAACCATCCACAAATGCTGCCTCAGTGTGATCTCAGCCCAGACACACGAGACAGCGCCTGTGGCCGTCTGAAGCGGAGAGCACTCTACTGCATCCAGGAACTACACTGGCACGGAAAGGCATTTTTAAAAAGACACGTCCTGAAAATGACGTTCAACGCCGCTGTGTATTGCTCTTTTAGAGGAAAATATTCTTTTAGAGAAAATCACTCTTAACAAAACACTCTTTTAGGTTTTGCGCTGTCGAAGCGCCCAGGGGCAAACTGCACTGCCGTGCAGAGAAGGAGAAAGCCGCTGAAGTGCGCCGTACATCCAACAGCAGTATCACTCAGAGGTAGAGGAACAGGTGTGTGACTCGCAGCTCGCTGCATACATGACCATCGACTCCAAAGAAATTTTGTGAATGAAACAGACCCATTTCCCCACCTTTATACCCGTATGTCCGGGGCGGGACATGCAAATTCTGTCTGCCAACTTCTCATTGGCCTTTTTTCATAGATCAGATGTATATTCGGTGCTCAAGAGAGACCCTTAGTGTCACTTCTTCGATACAATGTCGAAGTGAGCGACAGACAGGGACCAAGAGTTAGGTCAGATGTAATCCAAAAGTAATCATAAAATAATTAGAAATGATTACCTAAAACATATAATTTAAGAGATTACATTACTGATGCAATTTGTCATGTAATTTGTAATCAGTACCGGATTGTAATTATGAAGTACTCTACCAAGCACTGCTCATATAATTGTATTACACAAGTCCAACTGAACAGTCCTTCTCTACTTCAATGACTCACAGGAGGCAACGTGAAACTGTAAACAGAGAAACACACAACTGCTAAACAATTTTGGCAGCAAAACTCAAAGACGCTCCATGATCTGTTTAACAGGCTTTGAGCCAATTGCTTGCAACTGCAATTTCAACACTCAAAACACTAAATGTCCACTCTACTGATAAACATATCCGCTAGGCCTGCACAGAACTGACTGGAGGCATTTCTGGGTAATTTATTTGGCATGTTGCAAGTGTTCACAGGAGATTTCACTGTGGAATCTGCGTTACAAATTGACATGCCACAATAGTGGTCAGAGGAGAAGCAAGTGTCACTACCCTGTTGAAAAATACAGCTTAACCTGCATGAAATCTCCATGCCGGTCTAGGCTCTGGTTTATGCTGGTTTGATCTTGGTCAAGCTTGTGGACCAACATAGCCATGTTGTTCACCAGCAAAACTTAGCTTGTGAAGCTGGTTGACCAAGGAATCTTGCTTGTTAAGCTAGTTAAAAAGCCTCGTTGAAACATCAGGACACCAGCATCTTGGGTTTTGGGCCCGCATTTAAAACTCAACAAATGCAGGTGACCAATTATGCATTTTTTTCCCCAAGCAGGCTAACTAAATGAAACAACACAACTAACGTTGAGGTGAAGTTTTATGTTCTATCAAGATTTAAAATAAATCTATATATAAATCTATAAATACCTTCTTACCCTAAACCTTTCATTTAACCTAATCAATAGTGTCATAAAATCACACTGCTAAAGTTTCTATGACACTTACGCCTTACAAAATAGTAGCCTGATGGGAGTTTGACTGCATGAAAATGTAAGTGTCATGGCAAGCTACAGTTTCATAGTAGCTTCTCCAACACGTGTTTGTGAAATCAGAGGTCCAACTGTACTAACAGGGCTGATCGCATGACCTTTGTTTGATTAGTTGCGTGCTGGCCAGTTCCCATTCTCAGAATGCTTTTTCAGTGCTACTATCCCCTGTGAATCCACTCAGGGTCATCCAAGGTCTGTGCAAAGAAAAATAAAATGGAGGTCATACAGTATAAAATACTACAAATAGAGTACCACTGTCTTTCCACATCAGGATAATTCTATTTATCTGTTGTCTCTCTATTATGATTCTCTCTTGCACAGGGTTTTATGGACAGGGGGACAACATTTTCCAAATTGAAAATTTACGTGCTCATTGCCAACCTGGTTACAAAAAAAACGAATATTCTAATAAAGAATGTTGTCTTACTCTTAATGATTTTTGTTTATATATATATATATATATATATATATATATATATATATATATATTATTATTATTATTATTATTATTTTTTTTATTTTTTTTAAAGAATGTTGTTTCTAGAGTAGCAACAGTAATGTTTACAACAGCAAAGTCACTATATAAACTCAATAATATCTCACTGGAAATGCAGGATGTGGACCTGTCACCATCTTTGCTGCCTAATAGGGGTGTAACAGTATGATAACCGTCACAAAAATGACCACGGTATTACGGTTTCACTGTATTTATTTAGGTGCATTGATAATATTAAAAGCAGTTCAATATTTGGTTATAAAATTGGCTATTTCTGATAAACACACAGATAAATATTTCGGTTATAACCAATTCTTGAACTTTGTTTTGGATTTCTTCAACTTTAATCCTTTAACTTTTGAGCTTGAACATCAGGGCACTCTCTTAATCCAACAAGGTAAAAACAGAAAAAGAAATATTTACAGTGGTCAGATAATTATAACAAAAATTATTTTGTTGTCGTTATTTTATTATTTATTAAATTAAATTGTGATCATTTGTAATGATTAATTGACAGGAAATTGTCAGTATTGGACAAAATGCCAATAAATAAACTGCACATGAATAATATATTTTCAGTAGGTATTGTAGAATTTAACTAAATCACAAAAGCAACAAATTACTGATTACCAGTTTCTTGCATTCATATGGTCAATGTAAATTTCCTGATCACCAAAAGCCATGCATTTTGTAAACCCTATTTAGTACTATGTTTTACAAATTAAACATATTATTAGTATTATCAAACACATTGGACTGCTGTTGCACTGCACTTAGGCAAAAGAACAGTTTTAGGTTTTAAATCCGTTCAGGCATTTGTTAATGTGACAGAAACCATAAACATAACTTTAAGCCTTACTAGTCATTATATAAATCATGTAAAACCACATTGAATCTTGTGTTTTAATTAAACGGGCTATAATTTATTATCCTTTGTACTGTATTTCCACATACATTCATCTCCGCAAATTCTGTGGGATGGTGCTCATGGAGATTGTGCTTAAGGTTTTAAGTGTTTCCCTCCTGAGCCGATAATTTTTGCAGCAAACTTTATAGACTGGGTAGCCATCAACATTGATGGTGCTTTGTGGGTCTTTTACATAGCCAAGTAATCCCAGACAGCAGAAATAAAGGTTCAGGCTTGCCCGGACATGTCTGTATATGTTGCGCTCGTGCTAGACTTCTGATGTGCTCGTGATACGCAGTGCTCGCAACACCTGCATGTCACCTTTAAAATTGAGTGATAGTCTAATGTAACATGAGGAAGGCACAATTTAAAGATGTATTTTATCTAGCCAAGTTTATATGATGATCTGTAAATGTTGCAGATTCTGTCTTAATTAAACTGATTAGGATTTTCGAAAAGTTCTGAAAAAAATCTGTCTTTATCTTCATGCAATACAGTCAATGAGAAGATTTCAACGGTTAAATAACCATCCATTTTAAAACCGAGGTGTATAGTGAAACCTTGAAACTGTTACATCCCTACTGCCTACATGGCAGGAAAATTGTGATGTTTATTTTTTTAATTAGATAGAAGTGAGGCATTTTGACTCTAGTCAGTCCCTGCTTTATATTAGCTGCACAATGCACATAGTGTGTGTTCTACACATCTGTTTGGCCAGGTTTTTTGACCGCAACATTTACACAATAACAGCGGGGGGATGGGGATCAGAATCAGATGACAAGATGACATGTGTTTTAATGATAACAATTAATGTATTTATCATTTAAATACATATACATTCTATTTTCAGTGATATAAGTCAGTAAGTAAATTGTTGTACTTGATCTCATTAAGGGTCAACCATAGACCTTTGTCTGAGCATGCTCACTTTTCTGCAGAGGAGGTGAGGACCCTGAAGATACTCAATTTCTTAAAATAGTAGGAAAGCATACAGAATCCAGATACTACAGAGAAAGACCACCCTTCTTGTGTCAAGGCTTTCTTGACCTCTATGTTGATTTTGTAATGTGTAACAAATTGATAGTAGATCCAGCTGTTTCATAGATAGGCCAGCATGCTCTATGGCAAACCTTTTGGGAAGGTGATAAGAAGTGGTGGTTAGTCAAAAAAACAATTCACCCATTATGATGGCTTTTATCAGCATTGCACCAGTAAACTGTCTTCATTGTTGAAATGTTTATGAGCATCTGCACAATTATGTAAATCATCACATGAAAAGCCTGTTATTAATATAGCACAGTTAAAAAAAAAAAAAAAGTTAAAATGTCTGGATCAAGTCTTTTTTGAAGGAACAGTTCTACCAAAAAGAACTGTTTAATTGTCAGAATTTGTTTACTCTCATGTTGTTCCAAACCTGCATACTGTTATGTATTTATTATTTTCTGTGAAACACACCATACAAATTTTGAAGAATATTAACACAGCTCTTTTCCTTTCCAACAGTTTGTAGTGACCACATCTGTCAAGTTCCAAAAATGTAAAATAAAACATCCAAATAACTCCAAAAGTCTTGTGAGGGCATATGGGTGAGAAGACTGAAAGTAAGTCATTATTGAAGATGATCTTCCCCTCCACTGAGCGGTTAATTAGAACTGGATCAAACGGTTTATTGAAAATAACCAGCTCAAAAGTAAATTTTGTTCATGAATAGAATGGATTTAAAAGACTTGGAATATAGCGCACAAGCCACATGACTACATTTATTGTTTTATTTACTTTTATTGTGCTTTTTGGAGATTGAGAGTAGGCATGTCATGCAATATCATTATATTGGTTATTTATTGGCACAATATTTTATCAATATATTTTTGAGGCATTTAATCAGAAAGCCTTAGCTGCTTTCCAATTCACTCAGTTGGGCTTATGTTTAATGTCTGGAGTAATAGCGTTAGAAAACCACAAGGGGGTGATATAACATTTACTGAAGCAGGTTGCACGGCACAGGTATCACACTACTGGATGGGTATTTTAAAGCTCCTTGCACAGGAAGGTCGGGTACACACAAAATAAACATCAGGAAAGAAAGTTAGATTCATGAGTTTCCAGGTTAGTGTATGAACTGGTTTAACTGCGTAAAATGAACAATTCAATATTATTAGGCAATTTCTCTGTATGTATCTTACAAGAGGTTTCATTCAAGCAGTCAAACCACAAAAATTTAACTTTTTGTAACTGAAAATAAATTGTGTAGGCTTTATGAAAGATGCATAAACACAAAATATCATCCACTGATGGTTAAAGTAAATCATCTTTGTCCTTTGATAATGAGCTGCAGATTTTTGAGCTGCCTCAAGAGATGGCATGCCGACTCTGTGTATCTTGATGGAAAATAATTATTTAGAAATTTAGAACATGCCATGTCATTCGACCCCCTTTAATTTACCCAGCCACTCTTTACCAAAGTTGTGTTGAGAAATTTGTTTGAAAAGACCCTTTTGCAACAGGTAGCCCTATTTATATCTGGGGAAAAAACATATATATATATATATTATCAATAATCTTATGGAAAAACTTCCGATTATCGATGCATGAAAAAGGCATCAATCCCAAACCTCCTTGCGAGGTATGTCCACTATTAACTGTCTTTGTGTGGAAAAGAGGAGCATGTCATTTCTCCTTTAACACTCGCTGAAAAAAATAACAGCATGCTGGTTTGGAATGACATGACGTGTGTAAATAATGACATGATTGTAATTTTTAGGTGGACTATTTCTTACAGTGTTCTAAGAAAAACAAACTTCACCTAAATTCAGAGAGAGTAAGGCAACACAGTTTATTGATCGTTATTGAGCAGACTAATCTGAGATAAGTTGCCACCCCCTCTCCAGTTCCCCAGACTACATTTCCCAGAACCACTTCCTCGGACTTCTAATCATTCACAACTGTTCTCCATTTACTGTCTTTAGTGTTTTGTGTATAAATACCCCTCACTTTGTTTAGTTCATTGTCAAGTCCTGTTTGTGTTATCACTACTCTGTGTCACTAACTGTTTCCCTGACTGTCTACATTGTTATATACTCAAAGTTAAGTGTGCTTTGTGTTTTGATTTCTGAGATTGTTATTTTTCTGTATTTCAAAATACTTATTAAAATATAGTCTTGCTTTTAGGTCAGTAACTCCTTTTCAGTCGGAGCGCTCATGATACGCACAGAGCGTACAGCTGCAGGTGCCCCTGGCTCAGATATGTTTTATATGGATCAAATTTAAATGGCTATTTTTTAGTTCAAATTTTATGCCAAATTACAGTGTATTGTTGGAATGTGGAAATTGTTTTGCTGTATTCCTCCTGCCTGAAATGCACCTGTCTTGCAATTCACCCTTCGTCAAGTGTTATTTGGAGGGAAAGATACATTCATTTAGGCATTAAAGGTGTATTTTAAGATATCAGAGGTCTACTAAAGGGATCGTTATGGTTACTGTTGTAACCTCTGTTCCCAGAGGGAAGGAACGAGACGTTGTGTCAAATTAAGTGACACAAGGGGTCTTCCTGGTACGCAAAACGTACCTCTGAACCTGAGAAAAGCCCAATTTCAAGTTGGCAGACAGAATTTGCATGCGCCGCCCCAGACATACGGGCTGCGGATTTTGCACTGAGAAGCCGAAAGGTAGGTAAGGCTGTTTACAGTGGTAGTTCTAGTGCTGTGGCAGGAGGGACACAACGTCTCGTTCCTTCCCTCGTGAAATGGGAAATGGCACGATGGTAGGTTCAGCCTAATGACCCCCTCATTAGGCTGGACCTACCATAGTGCCATTTCCCATGTACAGTTTCCCATGTACGGTTTCACAACCCTTGAGGTGTACTCCCTGTGATGTATTTCCTGCGATACTGTCCCCCTGACAGCAGACCCGCGTTTCCCTTGGGCAGCCCTGCTGCCCCGGTCGCCGTGCTTGTAGAGTCCCCCCCGACTCTATAGGGACATTTTCCAGGGAGGTGCTGTCGTAAGGAGCGTAAGATCTGTGAACCAGGCCCAGGTGGGCCAGTAAGTCTGTCCCGAGAGGAGCTCCTGTCAGGGAGTACCAGAGTGGCAAAGAGATCTATCTGTGCCTTACCGAATTGGTCCCATATCAGCTGGACCACCTGGGGGTGGAGCCTCCACTCTCCGCTGGGTGAAACCTGCTGCGACAGCACATCTGCCGTCGTGTTGCAGTTGCCAGGGATGTGAGTGGCGCGCAGCGAACTGAGTCGCGGCTGACTACAAAGGAGGAGATGGCAGGTGAGTTGTGACATGACAAGAGCGCATGCCGCCATGGCGATTTATGCATGCTACCATCCCTGTGCTGTCTAAATGGATCAAGACATGCTTGCCCTGGATTAGTGGGAGAAACCTCCGTAGGGCAAGAGATACAGCCATCCACTCTAGGCAGTTGATGTGCCAACGCTGCCGGGTTCCTGTCCAGAGGCCAGCGGCAGCATGCCCGTAGCACACGGCACCCCAACCCTGTCAAGAGGTGTCTGTGGTCACCATGACATGTCTGGACACCTGCTGCAAGGGGACTCCGGTCCGCAGAAAGCAGAGGTCTGTCTAAGGGTTGAAAGTCTGATGGCAAGAAGGGGTGATTGTCACAAGGTATGTGCCGTGGCACCATGCCCATCTCGGGACTCGAGTCTGTTTCCAGTACTGAAACGGTCTCATATGCCTCAACCTGAGCGGTGCGGCCACGGCTGAGGATGCCATATGCCCCAGGAGCCTCTGGAACTATTTTAGAGGAACCGCTGTGCCGAGCTCGAAGAAAGTGTGGCACCTGAGCACTGCTCATTGGTGAGACACGCAGTCATTGAGACTGATTCTAATTCCATGCAGAGAAAAGAGATGCTCTGAACCGGGACGAGCTTGCTCTTTTCCCAGTTGACCTGAAGCCCTAGATGGCTGAGGTGCCTCAGCACCTGGTCCCTGTGAGCGCACAGTAACTCTCGAGAGTGAACCAGGATGAGCCATTCGTTGAGGTAGTTGAGTATGCGGATGCCCACTTCCCTTTGCGGGGCAGTAGCTGCCTCTGCGATCTTCGTGAAGACACGAGGGGACAGGGATAAGCCGAAGGGGAGGACCTTGTACTGATACGCCTGGCCGTCGAACGCAAACCATAAGAAAGGTCGGTGTCAAGGCAGAATGGAGACGTGGAAGTACGCGTCCTTCAGGTCTACTGCTGCAAACCAATCTAGCTGTCGAATGCAGGTAAGAATCAGTTTCTGCTTGAGCATTTTGAACGGGAGTCTGTGTAAGGACTGGTTGAGAACTCGCAGGTCCAAGATTGGTCTCAACCTGCTGCTTTTTTTTGGGTACGATGAAGTAAGGATTTTAGAAACCCTTCTCCATCTCGGCAGCCAGTGCTATGGATTGGGAAGTGAAAGCCATGCATCAAACTCTGTGTGAGGGGCACTAATGGGATGACCACTTTTGACATACTGGGCAGGGCTTCGGGGTGGGGGTGGGGCAGGTAATAGCACGTCAGGAGGCTTGGGGGCTGAGAAAAGAATTAAAGCACTTACCTTGTGCCATGCACCCGGCAGGGGGCGGTTTAGAGACTGAGGAAGAGGTCCTAGAGAGGCGTCAGCACTGACGGAACTCATCAGCACTGGCCTGCCGGGGCTGAGCAGTCATGGGGCCGGAGGCAAGGGAACTGCGTCCGGGGAGCCAGGACTGTATAGTTTTGTGGCCGGGGTGCCATGAGAATGGCGCGCACCGGCTGGATGACCCAGGGAGTTAGGAAAACGCTCTTTATTGAGAATGTGGGTGCCGCAGCCCGAAGGTGGTGTGGCAAATGAAACAAGGATTCTCCTCCCAGCCCTCCACCAGGGGACAGAGTGGTCTTGGTACCAGCTCTGGAGCGAATGTCTGACTGCCTGGGTCACCTGTCTCAGGAGCGCTTCGTAGCTTTCCTGGTCCTGGAAGGGGTCCTGGAGACGGGGGGCATGGAGACACCGCCTGCGAGATGCTCGATGCTGGGGCTGAGAGCTGGGCCCAGGTTGAGGCGAAGCTACCAGTTGTTTAGCCGCAGGGGGATGGTATCAGCGAGCAGGCGGGGCACGCTGGTTTGGCTGTGTGCTCGAACAAGATGTGCCATCTGCTTCTTCACGCCCGAAAATTGCTGGGCGAAGTCATCGACGGTGTCAACGAAGAGGCCAAGCTGGGAGACGGGGGCATTGAGAAAGCGTTCCTTGTCAACGTCGAGCATCTCGACCATGTTCAGCTAGAAGCCATCGGCCACCCGAGTGAGGTCGGTGGCAGAGCTCAGTTCCTGCAGCATGTCGGGGTCGGAACTACCCAGGTGCAGATCTTTGAGTGCCTTGTATTGGTGAACTTGCAGGATAGCCTGCAGGAGACCCGGGGGGGTGGGTGTCGTTGCTATGAGCGGCACCCTGACCCATGGAACCAATCGAGTAGCAGTGAGTGGGGAACGGAGGTATATCCAGTCCAGCCTCACACTCACGGCGGCCCGGGGAAGCATAGCGGACATCTGCGCGTCAGCCTCAGACTGGGCGAGCAGACCCTAAGGTGACAGTTCAGACGAGTCATCAGCATCAGACGGTGCTGTGATGCTCTCCGATGCAGCGGCGATGTCGTCATCCAATTCCGGGGGCTCAAGGGAGAATGCCGGTTGGCCGTGAGGAGAGCCGCACTCATCCTGAGCTCGGACGGAAGCAAGCAAGCGTGCCGGGGGCAGGTGGTTCATGGGGATTTACCCGGCAAAACCGAGCCCATTGTCATCCCCAAATCGCATTCAATGCCAGCCAGGTCATCCTCAATCCCGTCGGAAGAAGGAACAATGCAGGGGGCGGCTGAAGTGGAATGAATGCCGCGACCATAATGTTGCCATGGCTATGTTCTCGCACTGTGAACATGAACCATTCATAAAACGCTGCCTGCGTGTGATCGCAGCCCAGGCACGCGAGGCAGCTTTTATGACCGTCAGAAGTGGAGAGAAATCAACCGCATCCAGGAACTACACAGAGGCGGAAAGACATCTTTAAAAAGACGCGTCCTGAAAAGGACGTTCAACGCCTGCTATGTATTGCTCTTTTATGAGTGGGAACTTAAACACTTTTAGCGGAAATAAACTCTCATTCAGGCAATGAAAGCGCTGTCGAAACGGCCATGTGCGTAGACTGCCAGCTGGAAATGCGCCATAGATTCAAAAGCAGTGCTTATCGCCAGTAGAAGTGATTGAAACAGTGGTGAACTCAGCTTGCTGTTGCACAACCGTTTGGCTCCGAAGAAAATTTCTGATGGGCACTCGCTGCCCCGCTTCCCTTTATACCGGTATGTACGGGGTGGGGCATGCAAATTCTGTCCGCCAACTTTACATTGGCCTTTTCTCAGGTTCAGAGGTACGTTTGGCATTCCAGGAAGACCCCTTGTGTCACTTCATTCAACACAACATCGAGTGACAGAAGGGGAACAATCATCATTCCTACAGGGAAACAACAGTGACTCTGCCAGGAATCTGTCTTAATTATAGATTTGCTATCGACTTAATTTGTGGCTTGAATAAATATTAAAGAGCTAAAAAAATGTGTGATTGACTCTTAGGAATGCATACAAAATACACCATATTAAACATTTACATGTTGCTAGAGGCCACTATGGTGTTAGGTTTTGCATACCATACAGTGATTAATACTAAAAGCAACATCTCTCCCTCTCTTCTCTTTGGCTCTCTCTTTGGTGCTCTCTTTCATCTTTAAGCCTGCATACAGGAAGACGATTCTTTCTCTTTCAAGCTATTTTATGTTCTTTTGAACCTTTGAAAAACCTGTTAGAAATTGTTCCTGTAAACAAACAAACTGAGGTACACAGTAAAGGCTTAAAATTAAATTAAGTCATTTTAACAGTAGGCATCCCAGTGGGGTATTTGCCGTAAAGATTGAGTTGACACAGGAGTGCTGATTTGGAGGTGCTAGTAGGGAAGAAAAAAAAAACACAAATGAGATCTCTAAAGTCAAATTTGTTTCAGTTAGAAATTAAATAAAGAACAAATCTCCTGCTTCTCAGATTTGTGTGGTGTCTCTTCCAGCATTTCAGTAGAGATCTCAACAATATCTCAAATTTGCCAAAATAAGTCTACAATCAAAAGTCAGAGATTTCAGTGTGTATATTTCTCAACAAATTCCATAACAAAATTTACTGTGACATGCTATCAAAAGTGATAGCTCTGTACTCTTACTGTATGTCAACTAAATAGGGATGGACGATACCACTTATTTTCCTTTCTATCCGATACCAAGTACTTTAAGGCCGGTATCGCCGATATCGATACCAATACTGACACCTCTGTTAAATAAAATTTTTACAAATTCTTTGGATAAAATTAGTAACTTAAATTATTACTTAAATGTTTTATATATTTATAGGTCTAAACAGAAAATTATTAAGGTGCATTGATTAACTTGTAAAAATTAGTAAGTATAATCAACATATAAAACCTCAGTGATTACTGAAGTCGTGGTTACTAGTCATAGTTAATACAATATTACTACAGTAAATCGTCTAGGTTATGTATGTAACCTCCGTTCCCTGATGGAGGGAACGAGACGTCGTGTCGAAGAAGCGACACTAGGGGTCTCTCTTGAGCGCCGAAAGATACCTCTAATCTATGAAAAAAGGCCAATGAGAGTTGGCGAACAGTATTTGCATACTCCGCCTCCGGATACGGATATAAAGGCGAGAGAAATACGCTCGTTCATTCAGGATTTTTCTGAGGAGCCGGGAGTGTACCGGGCACCTCAGCGGCTCGGCTCAGCGACATGGCCGGGAAGACACGACGTCTCGTTCCCTCCATCAGGGAATGGAGGTTACATACGTAACCTAGACGTTCCCCGTCTGTCGCTCACTTCGACGTCATGTCGAAGAAGCGACAATAGGGGTCCACTTAAAAACTTGCCATGCGCTGAGCCGTGTACGTGTACTGCTTACACAGAAGCGGGGAGGTATTTCTACGTGCACAGCGACCAACTGTGTTCAGACTGCACGTACTCTTCCCCAATGCCCCGAAAGAGTCGTCAGAATCCTTTTGGTCACCCTAGGGGGGAACAAGGTGACGCTCCCAACTAGGGAATGGGCCAAGCCTGGCTGGGCCTCTTTTCTTTCTATGTTTTCTCGGCATAGAGCAAGAGCAGCCGGGGCCCTTACCGCATCGAGGGAAGGGGGTCTTACCCGAATTCCTATTCTTTCAGGGGGAAAAGACCCTGCGGAGGCCACACCTGCCCAGCAGGGGAGGTAAAGGTGGCAAAATACCTCACATGGCCACTTTGGGCATGTGGGAAGAAATGGCGCGGTGGTAGATCCAACCTCAAGGAGGGGGGAGTTGCTACAACACGGCGACCGGAGGGCAACAAAGGACTGCCTAAGGGAGACGCGGGTCAGCTCGCAAGGTGACCGTACCACGGAAATACACACAGGACGATTCCCGTAGGAGGCCTGATCTGTGGAGCACCTATTCCAGTACGGGTAGCCGGTGGTACCCGTAGTGGACTGGGCCGGCAAGTTCCTCCGCTGAACTGTTGCGGGCCCGAGAGGGCTAGGGAGGAATCAACCAGGGACCTAAGCCCTCTAGGAAAGAAGTGCACTGTTCTGCCTCGGAGAGGGAAACGGCGCTGGAAACAAGCGATTCACCTGGTCAGATCATCGGCGTGTACCGATTTCTACAGGCTCGGACCTGAGAGAACACGGGACGAGACTGACTCAACCCTGAGATTGTAAAACCTCGTAAAGGTGTTAGGTGTTGCCCAGCCCGCAGCTCTACAGATGTCTGCTAGCGAGGTGCCTCTAGCCAGTGCCCATGAGGATGCCACACTCCTGGTAGAGTGGGCTCGAACCCGCAAAGGGGGTGGCACGGCCTGGGTGTGATAGGCCAACTGAATGGCCTCCACCACCCAGTGAGACAGCCTCTGTTTGGAAACAGCGTTCCCTTTCTGCTGTCCTCCAAAGCAGACAAAGAACTGCTCAGAGTGCCTAAAGCTCTGGGTGCGTTCTAGGTAGGCACGCAAGGCACGTACCAGACACAGCAGTGAGAGGGCTGGGTCTGCCTCCTCCCGGGGCAGCGCTTGTAGGTTCACTACCTGATCTCTGAAGGGCGTGGTAGGAACCTTGGGCACATAGCCCAGTCGAGGTCTTAGGATCACATGAGTGTCTGCCGGACCGAACTGCAGGCAAGTGTCGTTGGTAGAGAACGCTTGCAGGTCCCCGACCCTCTTGATGGAGGCGAGCACGATCAGCAGGGCCGTCTTTAAAGAGAGAGCCCTGAGTCCAGCTGATACTAGCGGCATGAAAGGGGATCTCTGAAGACCGGCGAGGACCACCGAGAGATCCCAGGAGGGGAACAGGTTTGGCCGGGAGGGATTTAACCTCCGAGCACCTCTTAGGAACCTGACGATTAAGTCGTGCTTACCCAGAGAGCATGCCCCGTCCCTGAGAAAGAAGGTCCTTCCTCAGGGGAATTCGCCAGGGAGGTGCTGTTGCGAGGAGTACGAGGTCCAAGAACCAGGCCTGGGTGGGCCAGTAAGGAGCCACGAGAGTGACTTGCTCCTCATCCTCCCTGACCTTGCACAGCACCTGTGCAAGAAGGCTCACTGGGGGGAATGCGTACTTGCGCAGCCCCACCGGCCAGCTGTGTGCCAGTGCATCTGCCCCTAGTGGAGCCTCTGAGCGGGCGTACCAGAGCGGGTAGTGGGAGGTCTCTCGGGAGGCAAACAGGTCTACCTGGGCCTTGCCAAACCGTTCCCAAATCAGCTGAACTGAGTGGGGGTGAAGCCTCCACTCTCCTCCAGGCAAGCGTTGTCGTGACAGCGCGTCCACCATCACATTGAGGTTGCCGGGGATGTGAGTGGCACGCAGCGACCTGAGTCGGTGCTGGCTCCAAAGGAGGAGACGACGGGCGAGTTGCGACATGTGGCGGGAGCGTACGCCGCCTTGGCGATTTATGTACGCGACCGCAGTGGTGCTGTCCGATCTGACCAGGACATGTTCATCCCGAATTAACGGAAGAAACTGCCGCAGGGCTAGAAGGACGGTCAACAACTCGAGGCAGTTGATGTGCCAATGCAGCTGGGCCCTTTTCCAATGGCCTGAGGCTGCGTGCCCATTGCAGACGGCGCCCCAACCCGATCTGGAGGCGTCGGTAGTGACCAGGGCGTGTCTGGACACCTGCTGTAGGGGTACTCCAGCCCGTAAGAAACAGAGGTCTGTCCAGGGGTTGAATGCTTTGTGGCAGGCGGGGGTGATCATTACCCGGTGCATGCCATGGTGCCATGCTTGTCTTGGGACTCGGGTCTGAAGCCAGTGTTGGAGCTGTCTCATATGCATCAACCCCAGCGGCACGACCGCCGCGGAGGATGCCATATGCCCCAGGAGCCTCTGGAAAAGTTTTAAAGGGACCGCTGTGCCCAGCCTGAAGGCGGCGAGGCAGTTCAACACTGACTGGGTGTGCTCTTTGGTGAGACGTGCCGTCATTGAGACCGAGTCTAACTCCATCCCGAGAAAAGAGATGCTCTGAACTGGAGTGAGCTTGCTCTTTTCCCAGTTGACCTGAAGCCCCAAGTGGCTGAGGTGCCTGAGCACCTGGTCTCTGTGAGCGCATAGTGATTCTCGCGAGTGGGCCAGAATGAGCTAGTCGTCGAGGTAATTGAGTATGCGGATGCCGGCTACTCGGAGCGGGGCAAGAGCTGCCTCTGCGACTTTCGTGAAGACGCGAGGAGACAGAGACAGGCCGAAGGGGAGGACTTTGTACTGATACGCCTGACCATCGAATGCAAACTGCAGGAAGGGGCGGTGTCGAGGCAGGATGGAGACATGAAAGTACGCGTCCTTCAGGTCTACCGCTGCGAACCATTCTAGATGCCGGATGCAGGTTAGAATGTACTTCTGCGTGAGCATTTTGAACGGGAGTTTGTGCAACGCTTGGTTGAGAACTCGCAGATCCAAGATTGGTCGTAAGCCGCCGCCTTTCTTGGGCACGATGAAGTACGGGCTGTAGAAACCCTCCTTCATCTCGGTTGGAGGGACAGGCTCTATCGCGTCTTTGGCCAGAAGAGTCGCGATTTCCGTGCGCAGGGACTGGGCGTGATCGCCGTGTACTGTGGAGAAGCGGACGCCCATGAAGGGGGGCGGGGGCCTGGCAAACTGAATTGCGTAACCGAGTCGGATGGTCCGGGCCAGCCAGCGAGACGGGTTGGGAAGTGAAAGCCACACATCCAACCTCTGTGCTAGGGGCACCAAGGGGATGATTAATTTTGACGTACCCGGCGGGGTGGAGCAGGTAGGGCAGCGTTGGGTGGCAACGGGGCGACCCGCGGCTGGGGTGCTGAGAAAAGACTCAAAACACTTACCTTGCTCTGCACACCCGGCAGGGGGTGGGTTAGCGACTGAGGAGGAGGTCCGTAGGCGTCCTCTGGACTCGTCGGAACTGGCTGGCCGGGGAACAATCGTGGGGCTGGAGACGGGTGGTCCGTGTCCAGGGAGCCGGGACTGTTGAGATCTAGAGGCAAAGTGCCGTGAGAACGGCATTTGCGGGCCAGGTGACCCAGAGACATAGGAAATAGCTCTTTTATTGAGAATGTGGGTACCGCACCCCCATCTAAGGGGGGGGGGGGGGGGGGCGGCAAATTAAATTGTTTAACAACAAAAGATTCTCCTCCCGGCCCTCCACCGAGGGACGGAGCGGTCTTTCCACCTCCGGAGCTAACGTCTGTGTCACTGGGTCGTCTGTCTCAGGACCGCCTGGGGGCCTTACGGGTCCTCTAGGGAGTCCGGGAGATGGGGGGGCATCTGCTTCCTGCGGTGTGCTCGACGCTGGGGCTGAGAGCTGGGCCCGGGTTGAGGCGGAGCAGGTTTCTTAGCCACAGGGGGACGCCCTCGGTGAGCAGACGTGGCAGTGGCCTTGGTGGCAGGTTTGCGGCGAGGCAGGATATGTGAGATGGCCTCCGTCTGCTTCTTCACCGCGGAGAACTGCTGGGCGAAGTCCTCGACGGTGTCGCCAAAGAGGCCATGCTGGGAGACAGGGGCGTCGAGGAAGCGAACTTTGTCGGCCTCGCGCATCTCGACCAGGTTGAGCCAAAGATGATGTTCCTGGACCACAAGGGTGGCCATCGCCTGTCCGAGTGCCTGCACGGTGACCTTCGTGGCTCTGAGGGCAAGGTCGGTCGCTGAGTGCAGTTCCTGCAGCACACTGGGGTCAGGGCTACCCTCGTGCAGATCTATGAGCGCCTTGGCCTGGTGGACTTGCAGGAGGGCCATGGCGTGCAAGGCGGAGGCGGCCTGTCCCGCGGCGCTGTATGCTTTGTGGTTGAACGAGGACGCAGTCCTACAGGCCTTGGAAGGGGGTACAGGGCGCCCGCGCCAGGTGGTAGGGTCACCGGGACAGAGATGGAGTGCAACCGCCCTATCCACCTGGGGAATCGTTGTGTACCTGTGGGCCTCTCCGCCGTCGAGGGTAGCGAGAGCGGACGAGCAGGGCTTTTGATGGACGGAGAGCGGGGCTCTCCATGACGACATCAGCTCGTCATGCACCTCCGGGAAAACGGGACCGGGGGGGGGGGGGCGTGGCTGTGAGTGGCGCCCAGACCCCAGGAACCAGTCGTCCAACCGTGACGGGTGTGGGGAGGGTGGAGGTTTCCAGTCCAACCCCACTCCGACGGCGGCCCGGGCAAGCATGTCGGACATCTGCGCATCCGCCTCAACCTGGGCGTGCTGGCCCGAGCGGCGAGCTCATCGGCTTCAAGCTCTAGAGGATAGGCAAACCGGCCCAGAGGCGAGTTGCCGTTACCTCGAGACTGGACGGAGGTCAGCGAGCGTGTCGGCGGGTGGGTGGTCCGAGGGGGCGTACCCGGTGGAGATGCACCCGCTGCCCTCCCCAAATCGCCTCCAGCGCCAACCGCATCGTCCTCAATCCCGTGGGAAGAAAGAGCGATACGGGGGGCAGCAGGAGTGGCGTGCTTTCTGTTGAAAGCGAGCCGCGACCGCAACGCTGCCACGGTCATATTCTCGCAATGAGAACATGAACCGTCCACAAATGCTGCCTCGGTGTGATCGGCGCCCAGACACACGAGACAGCGCCTGTGGCCGTCAGAAGCGGAGAGCACTCTACCGCATCCAGGAACTACACAGGGTTTGAATGGCATCTTTATAAAGACGCGCCCTGAAAAGGGCGTTTAACACCACTGTGTATTGCTCTTTTAGAGAAATAAACTCTTTACGAGAAAATTGCTCTTTAATAACTCTTTTAGACACTGCGCTGTCGAAGCGCTCAGGGGCAAACTGCACGCCGGCAGAGAAGAGAAAAGCCGCTGAAGGTGCACCGTAAATCCAACAGCAGCAGCGCGTCAGAGGATCAGAAGCAGGGTAAGTTGTGTGTAGCACAGCAGACAGCATTCACACGACCATCGGCTCCGAAGAAAATTACTGAATGAACGAGCGTATTTCTCTCGCCTTTATATCCGTATCCGGAGGCGGAGTATACAAATACTGTTCGCCAACTCTCATTGGCCTTTTTTCATAGATCAGAGGTATCTTTCGGCGCTCAAGAGAGACCCCTAGTGTCGCTTCTTCGACACGACGTCGAAGTGAGCGACAGACGGGGAACTATGGCTAGTTTTCTTAAGGTTATCCTTTATTAATGAGGATTAAAGATCATTATCAGTGTTTTAACACCTCTGAATTTAAATAAGCCTGTAAAAATGGTCACACAAGCTCATTATAATAAATGTCATTTCTAGGTTTGTCATTACTTGGTGTGAATAACTCCAGATGCAGTTTTTTCTATCATTAATTCAGGAAATCACTGCTCCCTCTGTGAACGAGTGATTTGAATGAAAGGGAGAGCACTGTCTGCTGGTGTATTTTAGCATTTCTGCATGTCAAGATGACTAGAAGAAAAAATTGTTCCTGTGCCATGCAATAATTCGCTCATATAATTATTCACTTCAAAGCTTATGAGATGCATTAGTTATATAAATAATAAAATCACTAGTAAAAAAAAACAAAACTATTTTCATTATTTTTATGTGAGGATCGATATTCTTGATACTACATCTGTATCGGAAGTACTTTCTTTCCTCTACGGATCACAAAAGGAGATGTTAGGCAGAATGAAAGCCTCAGTCACCATTGCCTTTCTTTGTTTGGAAAAAGATGCTATGAAAGTGATTGGAGGCTTTGGTGAGTTGAAAGTTCAGCCTAAAATCTCCTTTTGTGTTTCACTGAAGAAAGAAAGCTACACATGTTTGTACAACATGAGGATTGTCATTTTTCATTAGAACTATCCCTTTAAGCAATACAATTTACCTCTTGGTGACGATATGTGATGAAAGCAGCAGACTGTGCTGAAATATGACACAATGGCTCTAACTAATTAGAAAATTTGTGTAGTACTACACGGGGACAAAAAACCTCTTTTGCAACTTGAAGCCACAATATAACTTAACCAAGTATTTGCTGACCGCACCAATGCAGGATTAATGGTGTCTCAGATGCTTCAGAGTTGCATGGAAAATACTGCTGTCAGCAAATACACTGTCCTGACAAAAAGCAGAGAGAAGCACTCTGTCAAAGTCATAACTACACGTGACTCCCCTTGACATTCCATGTACCTAAGAATATTGCATTCATGGGGTGATTTCCTGCCGTCAGTCAAAGTGTCATAACCAAGATCAGCCGGCAGCAGGCCAAGCACATCTTCACCAGGCAAACTTCGGCAAGGACAATAAATCCCAGTCAAGAGATGGATATCATGTATTTATGTAGTGAGTGAAGTGTTTGCTGATCCTTCCAATGTCAAATGGCATGGCTTAGAGCAGGTTACAGACACTGTTTGGGTTCCTACACACAAAATGTACCTATTTCTGCTGCTTTTTTCCATTGGTACACTAGATTGAACTCATAAACTCAAACACCCTGTCAAGTTTGTTTGTTACAACTTTGGCCACAATTTTGCCATCGGAGATGAAAAGATGATCAAATAATTACTTTATTATAGGGGAAAGTCTGCAGTCTTTAATTGCTTCTTTGACAAACTCAATGACATCAAATTAATTGCATTAATGATTATTCCAAGCATTTATATTTATGAAATATATTTGTTTTCTCCTCCACTGGTTATAAATATTGTGACTTTCAAGCATATTTTGTTTTAGGGTGAATTTGGGAAAAGTTTAGCAAAATTGGAACACTGGGCATTTAGGGTTGCAAAATTTCACAACTATTTTAATTTGTATTTTACTTTTTTTTTTTGGAAGTGGAAGTTCTAAATTCACAAAACAACTCAGCATGCAAAAGTATATGAAAACAAAATTTTATAAAGCTTTAAAGGTAAATGTATGAACTGTTAAGAAATTTGACGATTAAAAAATTTTCTTAAAAAATAATTTTGCAACTTATGCAAGCTCTGCAGTTTTTATGCCCATTTTCTTCCCGCCAAATCTGTTGTTGTGATACAGTTCAGAGTGTCAGCTATTGTTATTTGTAGCATCAACCCATATTTAATGCATATTAGATACTATCTGCTTAAAAAAAATGGTTTCTGTTTTATGCTTAAATAGTTCATGTGCAGCCCAGATTTCGTGGACATCCCGAGTCTGTGCATGTGTCTTTCATTGACTGTATCCCAAAGCAGTCATAGTGCAATTGTCAAATGTGTTGGTATGGCTGGTCAAAAGAGTATACTTTGACAGGCTAGAGTGCTTAACAGTGCACAAGATGAAACAGCACAGAGAAAAACAATTTATACCTTGGCCTTAAGCCTCAGATTATGTTCTGATGTGTGTGCTTGTGAGAGATGTTCAATTACATTTTTATAAAGCTAGTCTGCTATGCAGCATAAATATTTTGATTTTAGCATTCCCTTCATGTTATGATCATACTATCAAAATTACTTTGGCATATTACACTATCGGGACAAATGAGGGCATGCTTGTGCGTACCAGGGCCAGTTGCATTACCACTGTCATTTTCATGATTCATTGTGCCCCCTTTGGACTTTCACTGGGCCAAAGGTCAAAGGCCCGTTTTTACCCTTGGAACAAACAAGGCCAACTGGGGATTGAGGCAGGTTCAATGTCAAAGGGCAGAGTTTCACCAAACTTCCCTGGTTGTCAAGTCAAGTCAAGTGGTATTTATTGTCGTTTCAACCATATACAGTTAGTACAGTACACAGCGAAATGAGACAACGTTCCTCCAGGACCATGGTGCTACATAAAACAATATAGGACAAACCCAGAACCACATGAGACTACACAGACTAAATAAAATACCTATATAAAGTGCATGTGCAAACGTGTGCAAAAAGTACAGTACAATAAATTACTAACAATGAACAGGACAATATATACAGTTAGAAGCATTGCAGTGCCGACCAGTACAGAGTAGTGCAAAAGATGACAGTTTCTAAAAATGCCAAATGTAAACATAACATACTATGAGATATTGTTCTATGGACATAGCAGTTATTGAGGTAGCAGCCAGTTATAAAGTGACGATAATTAAAGTGGAACTCAGGACATGTGTGTGTGTGTGTCAAACCAGTCTCTGTGTATTGAGGAGTCTGATGGCTTGGGGGAAGAAGCTCTTACACAGTCTGGCCGTGAGGGTCTGAATGCTTTGGTACCTCTTGCCAGATGGCAGGAGGGTGAAGAGTTTGTGTGACGGGTGTGTGGGCTTGTCCACAATGCTGGTGTCCGGAACAGTGCAAGTCCCAAACCAGGCAGTGATGCAGCTGCTCAGGATGCTCTCAATAGTCCCTCTACAGAATGTAGTGAGGATGGGGGGTGGGAGATGTGATTTCCTCAGACTTCGAAGAAAGTAGAGATGCTGCTGTGCTTTCTTGGTAATAGAGCTGGTGTTGAAGGAACAGGTGAGGTTCTCCGATAGGTGAACACCTAGGAATTTGGTGCTCTTGACGATCTCCACAAAGGAGCCGTCGATGTTCAGTGGAGAGTGGTCACTCTGTGCTCTCCTAAAGTCAACAACCATCTCTTTTGTTTTGTCGACATTCAGAGACAGGTTGTTGGCTCTACACCAGTCCGTTAGCCGCTGCACCTCCTCTCTGTATGCTGACTCGTCGTTCTTGCTGAAGAGATCCACCACGGTCGTGTCTTTGGCATTGTTGCACAGTCGTGAGTCAGCAGAGTGAACAGCAGTGGACTGAGCACACAGCCCTGGAGGCCCCCAGTGCTCAGTGTGGTGGTGGTGGAGATACTGTTCCTGATCTGGATTGAGGACTGAGTCTCCCAGTCAGGA
Source organism: Moxostoma hubbsi (assembly GCA_032164185.1). Classification (NCBI taxonomy): domain Eukaryota; kingdom Metazoa; phylum Chordata; class Actinopteri; order Cypriniformes; family Catostomidae; genus Moxostoma; species Moxostoma hubbsi. The sequence continues at coordinate 15,166,143 of JAVLUX010000035.1, read as the reverse complement.
AGTCCAGGAATCCAGTTGCAGAGGGAGGTGTCCAGGCCCAGCAGGTTCAGCTTTCCAATTAGGTGCTGGGGAATGATTGTGTTGAATGCTGAGCTGAAGTCTATGAACAGCATCCGAATGTATGAGTCATTTTTATCTAGGTGGGTGAGGGACAGATGGAGGGTGGTGGCGATGGCATCATCTGTTGAACGGTTTGGACGATACGCAAACTGCAGTGGGTCTAGTGAGGAGGGCAGCATGTGCCTCATGACGAGACTCTCAAAGCATTTCATGATGATGGGTGTGAGTGTGATGGGATGGTAGTCGTTGAGGCAGGACACTGAAGACTTCTTTGGCATGGGGACGATGGTGGTGGCCTTGAAGCACATTGGAACGACGGCACTGCTCAGAGAGATGTTGAAGATGTCGGTAAGAACATCTGCCAGCTGGTCTGCACATCCTCTGAGCACTCTCTCCAGCGCAAAATGGTACAAGTTTGGGGGAAAAATAAATAATAAAAAAATGTTGCCACAGTGTAAATCCATTAAAACGCCCAAAGAGGTGCATAAAGAAATTACTTTCCAGTGTTTGGCAGCACTGTGGAGTTATTGGCCTGATGGTGGGAATGCAAATCGATTTTGGTCTTGCTGCTCGAGGTCCAAGGCTATTGGCCTCAGCTGGCCAGTTGATAGTCCTGGTTAGCACTGGCCCGATTGTGGTAAAGCGGCTACTGTCAAACATGATCAAAGTTGTAGCTAGGATGCAGATCACACAGTTTAACATAAAAGACAGCTGATTTCACATAGTCTATCTTTGCATTAACCCAAAATTTAATTGGGGATTTATCATACAATCTGATAAGCAACAATAATAAAGGATGGTAAATTGTGCAGTGTGCAGTGTGCACCACCGGATTGACTGACTGACACAGTGATGTCCTTACTCAGGTCTGTAAGTTCCCACATAGTCTTCACTGGCTGACATCACATTGAGTTATTACAATTTAGTGCAATTAGATCCATCACGGTCCAGGTGTCTGCTCATTCCATCAGTCAAGGGACATGCCAGAAACATCAAGACAAGAAACCTACCCTTGTCTTGCAATCACTCCCACATTTCACTTCTATTATACTTACAGCACACTACGTGCCAGCCACACAAACACTTTCTCAACTATGTGTCGTGTTCATTTTGTTCAGATTCTAATTAAACAGATTCAGATTAAACAAAAATCCATGCCTGTCTGATGTCCTCCAAAAGCATTTTCAAAGCCACAGGAGACAAATATAATCTCTATTAATCCGAAAGGGTCTTGGAGACCCAACAGAAACATCCTGAAAATTAGAGCTGTGTTTCAAACGAGGTTAAGGTGATCTTTACTCTAGCCCTCAGAGAGAGGAATGGCTAATTTGCTCAAGAGAAAAATAGTAGACCTGTAAACAATATTCTCTGAATCAAATGACTCTGTGCTGTGAAGGTGAAAAACTTGCTGCCAAACTTGCTCCATAACAAGGCAGACTAAAATGTTTGTGCCTGATCTTTGCCTTGTGCACCAGAGCATATTATTGACTTGCATTGCCTATATTTAAGTTGGAGCTATAACTTCCTCAGGATTCCAAATCAGATTAATATACTTATCAGATGGAATATTTTTTTATCTTGGGTTGTGCATTCTAAATCCTTCTGGTCCTACTATAAATTGATAGAATTTAGCTGGCATTCTTGCATTTATGGAGGGCATGCTTAAAGCTTAATGTGTACTTTGATAAGCCTAGGGCAATTAATTGCATCAACGTTCCTAAATATCTTGGAAAATATAATCCAGAAATAATGTTCATACATTTTTGCTCACCCTCACCCATGCGCAATATTAAACAATAAGGTCTACAATACCTGGAAAGCTATCCATTCATTTTCTTATTCATCCCAGTAGCAGTTGCTCAGCTGGTGCAGGACTCCTGTTATTTAAAATCTGCCATTTTTGCTAATGGTAACCAAGGAAATAGGTTTTTTGCCAATTACCTAAGCTATGAATGCCAGGTGAATACTCCCTTTGGATGAGCTCATTGTTGGGGAAGCTACTTTGTAACAAGTAGTTAGCTACACAACAGGTTACTAAAACTAAAAAAATAAAGTAGCTAACTATATTGAAACTATTTATAAAAGAAAACTCTATCTATATCTAATATATATATATATATATATATATATATATATATATATATATATATATATATATATATATATATATATATATATATATATTTTACGTAGAGTATATGATTTTTTCCTAAAATTCAATAGGCTATTTTGAACAATCATCTAATCTCAAGGATTGTCATCACAACTGCATTTTGTCCCGCATATTTGTCCAGCAACTTTTTACAACCAACTAAACTTGATTGTCTTCTAAAATGAATTTTAGCATCATAATGCAATTTACATTTTCTGAACAAGCTCAGAAAATGCGATCTGAGGTAAAGGTTAGATTTAAAATATTTGAAAGTTTTCATATGTTCAAAAGCTTGTTTTCTGAAAGTGAACTCAGCATTGGACAAATAGTTCTGATAGTTTATAGTCTTGAAAAAAGTGTAGAACATTCTGAGAATGTCATCCAGCCATTTTCATCTACAGGATAAGGCTAATTTAAAGTTTTTGTTTGGTCATTTATTTAAATTAATAACATGTAATTGTGCCGGCTTTTTTTCAAAAGTATTCAAACAATAATTATATAGAATTGGGCTATGTTAGTGTTCAAAAAAAAGCACACTGATGCTTTTCTCTTAGTATAGTGTATTTATTTTTAACTTAAAACATCTTGTTTTGAATGGTGTGGAAAAGAAACTAATAAATAAATGGTTGGCTAAGGCGATTAAATTAAATGCAAAGAGTGGCCATTTATTTGCTCTCCGTGCACTTGTCGATGACAATGATATTTGTGTTGGCACTAATGGAAGTGTCATGATGCAGATGTGTTTGAAACATCAGATCTGTGAAGGTATGCCATTAAGACAATCCATAACGGTGCGATTAATGCTTCACGTACAATAAATTGGCTTTCAAGGATGTATACCTTGTAATCGTGATTAACACAGGCTAACGATTGGGGTAAATTCTGTCATGTGACACTATATTTTTGCATAATGCCATTTTTCTCTACAAAAAGTGTTTCCAAACCAGTTTTTGGTGACTTTTGAAGTATCTACATTGAGTTTATGCCCAAGGGTTTAACAGAAAAATATTATGTCAACCATTTTAGCGATAATTTCTATCAGCTATATCAATAAACTTTTTGATGAGCTACAACTTTTGTCGCAAAAAAATTCAACAAGGATGCAGTTAATGCACAAAAGAACTTATGTTCACAAATCTATTATTTTAGTTTATAGTGCATGCTTGCACTTTGTGCCCATGCCCATTGAATTTGCGCATATGACATAAAGCATAGCACTAGTGCTTTTAAAATATGTGTCTTTAAATCCATCCCAAATTGACTGTAGAACTGCATGTAGATGTCGTTTTTTTTTTTTTGATTTTTTTGGCTAAATAAGGCTTTCCACCTTTTTCCTGAACGTGGAAGTGTTCCACAGTTTGCCTGTTTTCATTTTTCGGGTTCCAGTGTTTTCGGACACATTAGCATTTATTCTTAGTGGGTGAAGTATAATATTTTTAGAAATTGTTAGAAAATGTGGCTCTATAGTGCTGATACTTCACAGAGTCGATATTACCTTTTACCTTTTTGACCTTTACTCTTTACCTTTTATACAGTGCCTCACCTGAGGATGTAGATGACATGAAGCGGCGGTCAGAGGTAAGTTACGTTGACATCATCAACGTCACAGTTACTGTTGTAACCTCCATTCCCTGAGGGAAGGAACGAGACGTTGTGTCGAATGAAGTGACAAGTGAAGTTTTCCTTGGGAGCATTGCTTACCTCTGAACTTGAGAAAAGGCCAATGAGAAATTGGCAGACAGAATTTGCATGTCTCGCCCCTGGACATACAGGGTGGTAGGTCCAGTGTCGTGCCAGAAGGGACACACCTTCTCGTTCCCTCCCTCAGGGAATGGAGGTTCCAAAAGTAACCGTGATGTTCCCCTTCTGTCACTCACTCGATGTTGTGTCGAATGAAATGACACAAAGGGTCCTGTTCAAAAGCGCCATGCTGACACAGGTGCAAGCAGGCTGTTTCGTGCTAGAAGCAACTGTATTGGCGGCATGTAACCCTCCCCAATGCCCCCATAAAAGGTGTCATATACAGACCTTAGGTTCCCAGCACCCCTGAGGGGGGAAAGGGTGCTACATGTCCAGCATGGCAGCAAGCCCAGCAGCCGCGGCCTTTTCTCACTCTATGTCTCTCGCATAGAGTGTAAAGCGGCTGGGGCTATCCTAATGCTATGAAATGCATCGGGGAAGGTGGTCTTTCCCGATCCTATTCTGACAGGGGGAAAAGACCCTGCAGTGGCCACATCCTGCCCAGACTAGGGGGAGGTGATATGTGGCCAATACACCACATGGGTTGTCAAGCCACACGTGGGAGCGGCGTGGTGGTAGGTCCTACCTGAGGAGCTCTACAAACACAGCGACCAGGGGGAGTGGGACTGCCCAAGGGAGACGCGGGTCCGCCTGACAGGGAGACTGTACCACAGAAAATACATCACAGGGAGTTGCCTGAAGAGGGAATTAAGCCTGTGGTGCCCTACCCCAGTACAGAGCACTTGCGACTCATAGTGGGTCTGGTCGCAAATTCCTCCTCCGAATTTGCAGGCCAGAAGGCTAGGGAGGAAGAACATCCAGGAACCGAAATCTTAGTGGCTAACCTGGGAGAGAAAGCGCACTGGATCAACTTGGTGAAGGGTGCTAGGTGCAAGCGGAACACCCGGTCGTCTGTTCCGTATTACCAAGTTCTACTGGCTCGGACTTGACAGAACATGAGATGAGAATGACTCATACCTGAGATTGTAGAATGTCACAAAGGTGTTGGGTGTTGCCCAGCCCGCTGCTCTGCAGATGTCTGCTTAGGGAGGTGCCGTTGGCCACTGCCCATGAGGATGCCACACTTCTCGTCGAGTGTGCTCGGAACTGCAAAGTAGGCGGGCTCGGACTGAGTCTAGAAGGCCAAGGAAATAACATCGACGACCCACGTGCAGCCTCAGTTTGGAGACAGCGTTCCCTTTCTGCAGTCTGCTGAAGCAGATAAAGAGCTGCTCAGAACATCTGCGTGTGGTCCAAATAGATACGCAAAGCAAGTACCGGACACAGCAACGAAAAGGCTGGGTCTGCCTCCTCCCGGGGCTGCTTGCTTGCCAGTTCACGACCTGGTCCCTGAAGGGGGTCATAGGAACCTTGGGCACGTAGCCTGGTCGCAGTCTCAGGATAACGTGAGTTTGTGCTGGACCGAACTCCAGGCAAGTGTCGCTGACAGAGAAAGCGTGCAGGTCCCCAACCCTCTTGATGGAAGCTAGTGCTATCAGGAGGGCTGTCTTCAAGGAGAGGTCTTTGAGCTCAACTGAGTCAAGCGGCTCGAAGGGGGGTCTCTGAAGGCCCGAGAGGACCACTGAGATATCCCAGGAGGGGAACAGGCTTGGCCGGGGAGGATTCAGCCTCCGTGCCTCTAGGGAACCTGATAATCAAGTTGTGCTTACCCAAGGACTTGCCGTCCACTGCGTTGTGGTGGGCTGTGATAGCGACTACATACACCTTCAAGATGGAGGGGGAGATCCTCCCCTCCAGCCTCTCTTGCAAGAAAGAGAGCACTGACTGAACTGCGTATCTCTGTGGGTCCCCAGATCTGGAAGAACATCAATTCGTGAACAAGCACCACTTCAGGGCGTAAAGTTGCCTGGTGGAGGGATCTCTGTCTTGTTTTATCGTGTCTACGACTGCAAGTGGTAGGTCACTCAGATCTTCCGTGTCCCTTCCAGGGGACAGATGTGGAGGTTCCAGAAGTTTGGGCGTGGATGCCAAAGGGTGCCCCATCCCTGAGAAAGAAGGTCCTTCCTTGCCAGGGAGGTGCTGTCGCGAGGAGCTTGAGATCCGAGAACCAAGTCCGAGAGAGCCAGTAAGTAGCCACTAAGGAGACTTGTTCCTCGTCCTCCCTTATCTTGCACAGCACCAGTGCAAGAAGGCTCACTGGGGGGAATGCTTACTTGCGCAGCCCCCGGAGCCAGCTGCCAACGCATCTGTCCCGAGAGGGGCTTCTGTCAGGGAGTAACAGTGTGGGCAGTGAGTGTTGTCCTGGGAGGAAAAGGGATCTACCTGTGCCTTGCCAAATCGGCCCCAAATCAGCTGGACCACCTTGGGGTGGAGCCTCCACTCTCTGCTGGGCGAAACCTGTCGCAACAACGCGTCCGCTGTCGTGTTGCAGTTGCTCGGGATATGAGTGGCATACAGTGATCTGAGTCGCTGCTGACTCCAAAGGAGGAGATGGTGGGCAAGATGTGACATATGACGAGAGTGCACAGCGCCTTGGCGATTTATGTACGGTACAATCGCGGTGCTGTCTGAACAGATCAAGACGTGCTTGCCCTGAATCGGCGGGAGAAAGCTCCGCAGGGCAAGGAATACAGCCAGCAACACCAGGCAGTTGATGTGCCAACGCAGCCGGGGCCCTATCCAGGAGCCAGCGGCCGCTTGTCCGTTGAACACGGCACCCCAACCCAGTTGAGGGGCGTCTGTGGTGACATGACATGTCAGGACACCTGCTGTAGGGGGACTCCGGCCCACAGAAAACAGAGGTCAGTCCAAGGGTTGAAAGTCTGATGGCAGGAAGGGGTGATTAACACACGGAATGTGCCTCGGCACCATGCCCATCTCGGGACACAAGTCTGAAGCCAGAACTGAAGTGGTCTCATATGCATCAACCCGAGCTGCGTGACTGCGGCTGAGGATGTCATATGTCCTAGGAGCCTCTGGTATTGTTTTAGAGGAACCACGAAGAGAGCGAGGCACCTGAGCACTGACTGCACACACTCATTTGTGAGGTGCACTGTCGTTGAGACTGAGTCTAACTCCATGCCGAGAAAAGAGTTGACCTGAAGTTGACCTGAAGCCCTAGATGGCTGAGTTGCCTAAGCACCTGGTCCCTGTGAGCGCAAAGTAACTCAAATGAGCTAGAATGAGCCATTCGTTGAGGTAATTGAGTATGTGGATGCCCACTTCCTGTAGCGGGACAAGGGGTGCCTCTGCGACCTTGGTGAAGATGCGAGGGGACAGTGACAGGCCGAAGGGGAGGACCTTGTACTGAAATGCCTGGCCGTCAAATGCGAACCGTAGGGATGGTCGACATCGAAGCAGAATGGAGACGTGGAAGTATGTGTCCTTCAGGTCTACCGCTGCAAACCAGTCTGATGACGAACGCAGGTTAAAATCCGTTTCTAGGTGAGCATTTTGGACGTAAGTTTGTGTAAAGTCTGGTTGAGAACACGCAAGTCTATTTTGCGGTATTCGCTCTACTTCGATGCGCGGCGAAAACGCCAGCTGCTTACAAGCAAAGATTACAGGCAATTAGAATCTTCATGGTGCGTCCTAGGTGTTGCTTAGGAAAACTGTGGATAGTTTGAATTAATTTATTTCTATGTGTTCCAATTTAAGAGATTATAGTCAATCCTATGACCAAGATGATGCATGCAGAGGTCAGTGAGCCTCACAGTCGTGCTTGGAAGCTTAAGGTAATTCCAAATCTATCCCATCTCAATACTTCCATCAGCACTGGTATAATAAACAAGCTAATGCACTCTGAATGTGGATTCCTTTCCCTAAGGGTCACATATCTTTGTGAAAATCTGAACAAGGCTGGATTTCTTTCATAAAAGTACCAACATTTCCAGGTATGTATTAATTACCTGCTGAGCATTATTTAAAGGGAAAACGTTTGGTATAAATGTGTAATAAATATTGATGAATAAAGGATTTCTCATACTGTAATTTGGGGCACTGACTTTAAGCAAAGAGAAACAGCACTAGCTATTTCTCCCTGTCAAGACTCAGTCAATGCAGATTAAATGAATTCAACACTGTAAAATGTTTACTGTGGAACAAGAAAGTGAGGAAATCGTGTTTGCATCATTAACAGGAACTTGGAGGAAGGGCTAGCAAAATTGCCTCTGTCAAAAGCATTTACCTATAACTGGTATGCTTAAAATTCTTGTAGAATTTATTTTGTGAGTGCAGTTTGTTGTGGTACATTATGTTTGGTGATTTATTATTGTTTATTTTAATACCCCCCCCCCCCCCCCCTCCCCCCACCACAATCTCTTTATCTTTATTCTCTCCCTTCTCTCTTTCTCATCTCCCCTCCACTCTGTGCTAGTGTGAGTTCTCTCTCTCTCTCTCTCTCTCTCTCTCTCTCTCTCACCCCTTGCAGGCACGCACTCTGTCAGTAGAGGAGAGGGTTTCAAAATCCAGCTATAGCTCAAAGTGATCGCCTCTTTGGGCATATCTATCTAAGACGATTCTGCCCTTTATCTCCCTTTGTACCACTTTTCTTGTTCTATAAGGATTTTTCATGTCTGGCTCTCAGATCTGTGATTTAGTGAGTGTTCTGCTGCAGAAAACAGAAGTTTTTCCTACATGGCTGAAACACCCGTCTATGACTCATTTCAAATGTCTTTGAATGTCTCGTTTTGTTTTGTTTTTTGATTATTGACAGGCTCTGTGTGTTCTACACATTACACGGTTTAGGTGATCTTTTTTTTGTGTTTGTGTGTGTGTGTGTGTGTGTGTGTACTGGAATTGTTTGATTTTGCCATACAAGGATTTATTGCATTACAAGTGGTGGTAACTCCTAGGAGAAACCATGAGTTGGACCCATTTTAAATGCTAAACGTCTTCGAGCTTGAAGCTACACTGCCTGTGGGATTCAGTCAAGGTAAAGCATTGTTTTTCTATCCTTAGTGACATTTAATTTGATTTTGAAGGTCACTTGTACAAAAACGCTTAACAGTTATAGTAGATAGTAGCCTCAATTTCAGGGTTCAGAGTCAGATAATAAAAAATAAAAAAAATAATATATATATATATATATATATATATATATATATATATATATATATATATATATATATATATAATATTTCTAATTTATTACATAATATATTCCTAAGATGCAAAAGTATTAATAATTTTAAAGAAATAGCTAACTAAATGACAACTTATTTTAAAGTAATTAAATCAAGTTTGAGAGAAAGTTCATCCTCAATTGCTGTGCTATGCTGACCTCTTCTCAACTTAAAGGAACAGGTTCAATACAAGTTAAGCTCAATTGACAGCAACTGTGGCATTATGTTGATTACCACAAAACATAATTTTGATATGTTTCTCTTTTTCTTAAAAACAAAAGCTGGGTTAGAGTGAGGCACTTACAATGGAAGTGAATGGGGCAAATCTGTAAACGTTAAAATACTCACTGTTTCTTTAAACCCTCAAAAAACTGTCCCCATTCACTGCCATTGCAAGTGCAGTTGTGCGATTTTTGCTCTCTTTAAAGAAAAAGATTACTCAAAATCATTATGGAGTAATAATTTGCTCTAGGTGTAAATAACACCGGCCTGTGTGTTAAGATGGTGTGGATGTGCTTTTTTAAATGCGGACGACCCGAGTTCGATGTCCCCTTTTGTCCCACATTTCCCCATCCTGTTTCCTGTCTCAACTCCTAATATTTACTTTAATACTACTTATAATAAATACAAATAATGTAAAGGTTGATTTCCTTGCCGTATTTTGGCCACAGTGAAGGCTGTGCTACTATAGTAAAATGGTGTTAATATAGTAACCCTGTTTAATTTTGTGGTTACTATGATTTTTCAACAAAATACCTTAAGACTATGGGTACAATAGTACAACTATGGTTATATTTTGTAAGGGAAGGTTAGGGTTAGGGTTAGATTTTGGGGTAGGGGTTGATGTAGGTTGTCTGTTGGACTCTAAATAAACACAATAAACATACTGCAGTGATGCCACTATACTGTACAGTATGTTAGTATTAATTAGGGGTGTAAATAGTTTCTGCCACTATTTGGAACAGGGTGCAAATTACATCTAGCACTATTTGCACTTAGTGCAAAGAAGATCCTTTTTTATTGTGCAAATAGCTTCTGCCAAATCATAATGCCATAAATGCTGTCAATTGAGATTTACTTGTTTTGAACCTGCAATATTCCTTTAATTTTTCAAGAATTTAAGGCACATGAAATATGTTACCGAAATATGTGTATCAATATCACTGGTGAAAATATAAACTGAATACAATATGAATATAATATATCATCATTAATTTCATTATTTAAATTTAGATATGACCACTGTGTCTATGGAGCCCATAGTAGCGATGGTGGAGAAGATTTCCAATGTTACTGAGACCCCAGTAGATGCTTCTTCTGAAAACATGGCTGCAACCTTCACAATTGGCACCATCCTGTCCTTAATGTGTCTGATGGGTGTGTCTGGAAATATCTACACCCTAGTGGTCATGTGTCACTCAATGCGCTCAGCTGCCTCTATGTACATCTACATCATCAACCTGGCACTAGCCGATCTACTTTACTTACTTACTATTCCATTTGTGGTATGTACACATTTTCTAAAGGGATGGTACTTTGGAGATGCCGGGTGTCGAATCCTCATTAGTATGGACTTCCTCACCATGCACGCCAGCATTTTTACACTAACTGTAATGAGCACAGAACGTTACTTTGCCGTCCTCAAGCCATTAGATACAGTCAAACGCTCTAAGAGCTACCGTAAGGCGATTGCCCTGCTAGTGTGGACGGCCTCCCTGATTCTCACTTTACCCATGATCATTGGCGTCCAGCTGATGACCGAGAGCTCCAAGCCAATGTGTCAACCCACATTGAGCCCACTCTCTTATAAAATCTACATTTCCTTTCTCTTTGGAACCAGCATTGTGGCTCCAGGTGTCATAATTGGCTACTTGTATATATGCCTCGCTCGCACATACTGGATCTCCCAGACCGAGACCTTCAAGCAGACCAAGAAGCTCCCAAACCAGAAAGTCCTATATCTGATCTTCACCATTGTGCTACTCTTCTGGGCCTGCTTCCTACCTTTTTGGGTCTGGCAGCTTTTAGGTCAGTTTCAGCCAGCACTGGCTCTCTCCACCAAGGCAAAGCGCAATATTAACTATCTGACCACTTGTCTGACCTACAGCAACAGTTGCATTAATCCGTTCCTCTACACCCTGCTAACCAAGAATTACAAGGAGTACCTCCACAAAAGACAGAGGACATGGACAGCTGGCAGCTACTTCAACAGGCGAAACCGCTTCCAGAGGTCACAAAGACGCTCATTGTCCTCCAGCAGTCAGCAGTGTACAGAGAGCTTTGTGCTTGCACACACTTCCAGCACCAATAACAGCAGTCTTTGAGGTAGGTTGTTGTCCTGTCTTCTGACTTTGTCTGTGCATATGCTTCCCTTGAGTGTAGTCTTCCAGATACAGTAGTCTGATTCAGTGTGAAAGACAAAGATCCAATATAAAAATTATTATAAAAAAAAAAAACAATTCCGGTTTACCTTGATCTTCCCTTGGACCAGCTGGTCTGTTTTGAATAAAGCCAAGGCCAGAGTACTGTAGTTTTACAGTCCAGTGGTCAGATATTCTGATCAGCTTATACAGCAAAGATGGGCTACAGCAGATAAATGAAATGTGTTTTTAAACATCTTTTTGATTACTTTGGTTACATCTTTTTAATTTTCTGCTGCACTCAAAAAATAATTTTTTTGCAGTTTTTTTCGGTATACTTAAATGAAAATTTGCTGATAATTTACTAACTCTCAGGCCATCCAAGATGTATCTGATTTTTTTTTAAGTCTTTAAGTTTTTAAGATTTTTAGGATTTCATTTCAGGCCTCCTCCTCTAAACAATGCAAATGAATGTACTACATTTTTGATGGTCCAAAATGCGTATTTATGGTGCATCAAAATGATCCACACAACTCCAGTTGAGAAATAAAGTTCTTCAGAATGCAAACAATTGATTATTTTGAGAAACAAAACAATACTTATATACTTTTTAACTACAAATATTCACTTCTGTACATCTCAATGACATGCACTCATGAGAGGGATGACGGAAGCTCGTTAGTAAGGTCACGCGTCCCGTGGAGGAGTCAGAAAGCGTGTCATTGTTTACATTGGGTTTTTTTTTCCATTATTATTTGGAAATTATTTTCTATGTTATTTTCTATTGTTTTGAAATTGTTTTGGAATGTTTTGGTTTATGAACAGCGCTTGGTCTGTGCTCTGTACAAGTGTCTATTGTAATCAAGGACAAAGACGCTTCCTGCCTCTTCCTCCAAGTGATGCGTGACCTTACCAACGAGCTTACCCATCATCCCTCTCATGAGCACACATCACAGAGATCTATGAAAGTGAACATTTGTAGTTAAAAAGTATATAATTATTGTTTTGTTTCTATAAATTATCAATTATTTGCGTTCAGAAGAACTTTATTTGTCGACTGGAATTGAACGGATTATATTGATGCACCCTAAATATGCATTTTGGACCGTCAAAAAATGGAGTACATTCGCTTGCATTGTTTAGTGGAGGCCTGAAATTAAATCCTAAAAGTCTTAAATTCTGTTTTGATGAAGAAATAAACTCAGATACATCTTGGATAGTCTGAGGGTGAGTAAATGATCAGCAAATTTTCGATTACACTTTATTTTAGTGTCCTTGTTACAGTGTAATTACACAGGTAATTACTGATTATTACTAATTAACAACATACACTTACTATAGATTTAGGGTTAGGGTAAGTGTTTGGTTTGGGGTTAGTTGCTTGTAATAATGCATAATTGAATGTTATTACTATAGTCAATAAATGTAATATTTGTAACAAGGACACTGTAAAATAAAGTGTTACCCACAATTCTAGAACATTTATTTCATAATGTTCTATCCAATTAAATTTGTAACATTTAAGTTTATTTAATCCATTTGAGTTGGGAGTACATAAATACTTCTTGTAGCATTGATTAAACTGGACAGTGGTTTTCCATTTCCCAGCATGCTTTGCATGGGACTGGATGGGGTGACATTTTTTTGAAATTAAGTATTATTATATGCATTTTTGAACAAGATGAAATGATTTGTTCATTTTTAATGTTCTGTTATATTGGTGTTTTAAAAGAGAGTCTGTTATGTGCGGAATACTGTCCTGTTCTCAATTCACTTTCGCACATTCAGCACAAATAGTGATATTATTAATACACGCAAGAACCAATGTGTGCAATTTCTTCACCTCTGCCTTTCTCCTGCCTTGATTAAACTTTGGGCATGCACTGCAGCGTGAACTACACACAGCATGTAGCAGTGTCAGGTGCATTCTCAATGCGCTTATGTAAAAAAACATGTCTCGCCGGTTTCAAATGGGGTAAATTATGAATTAACACCAATATTTCGGTCGGCCCCTCACACAACAGAAATCAGATGATATATAATGCACAAGAGATTAGAATGACTTGTATTGTGCTTTTGGAACTTTGACAGCCTATCACCATCCTCTCATCCCTCATCCCCCAAGCACTGAAAGTGTGGAAACCCTATTGTTTTTCTAAGGATTATTATTATTATTCTAAGAGCCCAAGCACTGAAAGTGCAGAGACCCCATTGTTCTTCCTAGGGCGGGAACAATAGTCACATATAGTCAGTATATAGTTTTCACCAAGCCAGACAACTTTTAAAATTATAGTCATTAACTCCGCCCAACAGAAAGTCGGTCATTTTGGATTGAATGTGCATTTTTTTTTAATTGCAGGCCCTAATCTTTTGAATACTCCTCCAAGGGGATTCATGTGACTGGCACCAAATTATGCCTAGACATAAATTGTGAACTGATTTTTGATATATTGAATGGTGTTGCCATGGTGAGGCAATACATTAATGGAAAAAGTGGGAAACAGGAACTATTTTCTGTGTGCCTTGTATGATTTTGATGAAAGTTCAGCTGTATGTTTTGTAATGGGGGCTGATCACATTTATGTGGCTATTATGTGCCACAGTCATAGCGCCACCAACTGGCACCAGGAAGTAAGCAATTTTATTAGACTTTGAAATAGCCCTCTTTTGTTGACATGAATTGCTTCAAAATGCTTTAGAATAATGTCAATATACAGCTGATGTAAAATTGTAAAGGGAAATTTGGTTATCTTAAATACGGTTGTCATTGCAATTTGTTGTGCAAGTGAAAGCAGTTTTTAAAGTGAAATAAAAAAGATATAGAAGTCTGAGTTTATTGTAATAAAAATTTACTGCACATTTTATATATTTACAGTATATATATATAAAATATATATTATATATGTATATATAAAATATACAAATATCAACTGAAATGTAAAAAGAGTCAGTTCTGTCAATATTTTAGATCAAGTGACAAAGTGCTCAGACACAGTATCAGAAATGTCCAATAGAGGACAGCCAAGCTCCATTGGTCAAAGGTCAGCCTAGGTCCAAGAGGTCCTCACTGCAGCCTGTAGCACAATGACCTACTGGATTAGATCCAAAATGTACTGGATGTTGTAACATGCATGTGCTAGAGTGGATTGTGGTGACGTCATGATTGTTTGAACACGCATGCACTAACTCAATGGCATCAATTAACTTTTATTGTATGTGTTATTAATGCTCATGTTGTCTTTTTTGGTAAAATTGTTGTTGTTTATATCTGGAATAATTATATATATATATATATATATATATACACTCACCTAAAGGATTATTAGGAACACCATACTAATACTGTGTTTGACCCCCTTTCGCCTTCAGAACTGCCTTAATTCTACGTGGCATTGATTCAACAAGGTTCTGAAAGCATTCTTTAGAAATGTTGGCCCATATTGATAGGATAGCATCTTGCAGTTGATGGAGATTTGTGGGATGCACATCCAGGGCACGAAGCTCCCGTTCCACCACATCCCAAAGATGCTCTATTGGGTTGAGATCTGGTGACTGTGGGGGCCATTTTAGTACAGTGAACTCATTGTCATGTTCAAGAAACCAATTTGAAATGATTCGAGCTTTGTGACATGGTGCGTTATCCTGCTGGAAGTAGCCATCAGAGGATGGGTACATGGTGGCCATAAAGGGATGGACATGGTCAGAAACAATGCTCAGGTAGGCCGTGGCATTTAAACGATGCCCAATTGGCACTAAGGGGCCTAAAGTGTGCCAAGAAACATCCCCCACACCATTACACCACCACCACCAGCCTGCACAGTGGTAACAAAGCATGATGGATCCATGTTCTCATTCTGTTTACGCCAAATTCTGACTCTACCATCTGAATGTCTCAACAGAAATCGAGACTCATCAGACCAGGCAACATTTTTCCAGTCTTCAACTGTCCAATTTTGGTGAGCTCTTGCAAATTGTAGCCTCTTTTTCCTATTTGTAGTGGAGATGAGTGGTACCCAGTGGGGTCTTCTGCTGTTGTAGCCCATCCGCCTCAAGGTTGTGCATGTTGTGGCTTCACAAATGCTTTGCTGCATACCTCGGTTGTAACGAGTGGTTATTTCAGTCAAAGTTGCTCTTCTATCAGCTTGAATCAGTTGGCCCATTCTCCTCTGACCTCTAGCATCAACAAGGCATTTTCGCCCACAGGACTGCCGCATACTGGATGTTTTTCCCTTTTCACACCATTCTTTGTAAACCCTAGAAATGGTTGTGCGTGAAAATCCCAGTAACTGAGCAGATTGTGAAATACTCAGACCGGCCCGTCTGGCACCAACAACCATGCCACGCTCAAAATTGCTTAAATCACCTTTCTTTCCCAATCTGACATTCAGTTTGGAGTTCAGGAGATTGTCTTGACCAGGAGCACACCCCTAAATGCATTGAAGCAACTGCCATGTGATTGGTTGATTAGATAATTGCATTAATGAGAAATTGAACAGGTGTTCCTAATAATCCTTTAGGTGAGTGTATATATATATATATATATATATATATATATTTAAAAAAATATAACCTTTTCAGGACACTGTATTTTAAAGATAATTTTGTAAAACTCCAAATAACTTTACAGATCTTTATTGTAAAAGGTTTAAACAATGTTTTCCATGCTTTTTCAATGAACTATAAACCATTAATGAACATTCACCTGTGAAACGGTTATTAAGACACTAACAGCTTACAGACGGTAGCTATTAATGTCACAGTTATAAAAACTTTGGACACTAAAGAGACCTTTCTACTGACTCTGAAAAATGCCAAAAGAAAGATAACCAGGGTCCCTGCTCATCTGCGTGAATGTGCCTTTGACATGCTGCATGGAGGCGTGAGGACTGCAGATGTGGCCAGGGCAATAAATGACAATGTCCGTACTGTGAGACTCCTAAAACAGTGCTACAGGGAGACAGGAAGGACAGCTGATCATCCTTGCAGTGGCAGACCACTTGTCACAACACCTGCACAGGATCGGTACCACCGAATATCACACCTAGCGGTACAGGTACAGGATGGCAACAACAACTGCCCAAGTTACACCAGGAACACACAATCCCTCCATCAGTGCTCAGACTGTCTGCAACAGGCTGAGAGAGGCTGGACTGAGGGCTTGTAGGCCTGTAAGGCAGGTCCTTACTTTCTCTGGACAAGACAGGAGTGGCAAAAAGTGCTCTTCACTGACGAGTCATGGTTTTGTCTCATCAGGTGTGATGTTCGGACTCGTTTATCGTCGAAGGAATGAGTGTTACACAGAGGCCTGTACTCTGGAGCGGGGTTGGTATGGAGGTGGAGGGTCCGTCATGGTCTGGGAAGGTGTGTCAAGGCATCATCGGACTGAGCTTGTTGTCATTGTTGGAAATCTCAATGCTGTGTGTTACAGGGAAGACATCATCCTCCCTCTTGTGGTACCCTTCCTGCAGGCTCATTCTGACATGACACTCCAGCATGACAATGCCACCAGCCATAATGCTTGTTCAGTGCATGATTTCCTGCAAGACAGAAATGTCAGTGTTCTGTCATGGCCGGCGAAGAGCCCGGATCTCAATCCAATGGAGCACGTCTGGGACCTGTTGGATCGGACTGTGAGGGCTGGTGCCATTCCCCCCAGAAATGTCTGGGAACATGCAAGTGCCTTGGTGGAAGAGTGGAGTAACATCTCACAGCAAGAACTGGCAAATCTGGTGCAGTCCATGAGGAGGAGATGCACTGCAGTGCTTAATGCAGCTGTTGGCCACACCAGATACTGACTGTTACTTTTGATCCCACCCCCCCAGAGACACATTATTCAATTTCTGTTAGTCACATGTCTATGAAACTTGTTCAGTTTATGTTTTAGTTGTTGAATCTTTTTATGTTTGTACAAATATTTTCACGTTAAATTTGTTGAAAATAAAAGCAGTTGAAATTTAGAGGAAGCTTCTTTCTTTTTGCTGAGTTTATATATATATATATATATATATATATATATATATATATATATATACACTACCGTTCAAAAGTTTGGGGTCACATTGAAATGTCCTTATTTTTGAAGGAAAAGCACTGTACTTTTCAATGAAGACAACTTTAAACTAGTCTTAACTTTGAAGAAATACACTCTATACATTGCTAATGTGGTAAATGACTATTCTAGCTGCAAATGTCTGGTTTTTGGTGCAATATGTACATAGGTGTATAGAGGCCCATTTCCAGCAACTATCACTCCAGTGTTCTAATGGTACAATGTGTTTGCTCATTGGCTCAGAAGGCTAACTGATGATTAGAAAACCCTTGTGCAATCATGTTCACACATCTGAAAACAGTTTAGGTCGTTACAGAAGCTACAAAACTGACCTTCCTTTGAGCAGATTGAGTTTCTGGAGCATCACATTTGTGGGGTCAATTAAACGCTCAAAATGGCCAGAAAAAGAGAACTTTCATCTGAAACTCGACAGTCTATTCTTGTCCTTAGAAATGAAGGCTATTCCATGCGAGACATTGCTAAGAAATTGAAGATTTCCTACAACGGTGTGTACTACTCCCTTCAGAGGACAGCACAAACAGGCTCTAACCAGAGTAGAAAAAGAAGTGGGAGGCCGCGTTGCACAACTGAGCAAGAAGATAAGTACATTAGAGTCTCTAGTTTGAGAAACAGACGCCTCACAGTTCCCCAACTGGCATCTTCATTAAATAGTACCCGCAAAACACCAGTGTCAACATGTACAGTGAAGAGGCGGCTGCGGGATTCTGGGCTTCAGGGCAGAGTGGCAAAGAAAAAGCCATATCTGAGACTGGCCAATAAAAGAAAAAGATTAAGATGGGCAAAAGAACACAGACATTGGACAGAGGAAGACTGGAAAAAAGTGTTGTGGACAGATGAATCCAAGTTTGAGGTGTTTGGATCACAAAGAAGAACGTTTGTGAGACGCAGAACAAATGAAAAGATGCTGGAAGAATGCCTGACGCCATCTGTTAAGCATGGTGGAGGTAATATAATGGTCTGGGGTTGCTTTGGTGCTGGTAAGGTGGGAGATTTGTACAGGGTAAAAGGGATTCTGAATAAGGAAGGCTATCACTCCATTTTGCAACGCCATGCCATACCCAGTGGACAGCGCTTGATTGGAGCCAATTTCATCCTACAACAGGACAATGACCCTAAACACACCTCCAAATTGTGCAAGAACTATTTAGAGCAGAAGCAGGCAGCTGGTATTCTATCGGTAATGGAGTGGCCAGCGCAGTCACCAGATCTGAACCCCATTGAGCTGTTGTGGGAGCAGCTTGACCGTATGGTACGCAAGAAGTGCCCATCCAACCAATCCAACTTGTGGGAGCTGCTTCTGGAAGCGTGGGGTGCAATTTCTCCAGATTACCTCAACAAATTAACAGCTAGAATGCCAAAGGTCTGCAATGCTGTAATTGCTGCAAATGGAGGATTCTTTGACAAAAGCAAAGTTTGATGTAAAAAAAATCTTATTTCAAATACAAATCATTATTTCTAACCTTGACAATGTCTTGACTCTATTTTCTATTCATTTCACAATGTATGGTGGTGAATAAGTGTGACTTTTCAGGAAAACACAAAATTGTTTGGGTGACCCCAAACTTTTGAACGGTAGTGTACACACACACAACTGAACTGGTACTGTTTGATTATGCTGATTTATTGCAGTTAAAATAAACACTGTAACTATTTCCCTGAATTCCTTAGAAATAATAATAATATAAATAATTTGAATTCGGTAACAGTGATGTCACTTTTTGTGCCATTAAATTTAATCTTGTATCTATTTCCCTGAATTCCTTAGAAATAACAGCTTGTATTCAGAAGCAGTGACGTCACTCTCCACCCCATGTGGTCTAAATCACTCCGAACCGGTGTCGTTCGTTTGTGCTGATTTGTGCCATTAAAAGTAACACTGAAACTATTTATCTTCCTTAGAAATATCTTGAAACTTTTTGGGAGCACTGACATCACTCCATATCACTCCGAGCCGGTGTTGTTCATTTGTGCTCGATTTGTGCTGTTAAAATAAACATCTTAACATATACTTTTCTTTGTATTAAACAAGATTTTTTTTGTTTTTGTCAAAGATTACATTTTTCACCATATACATCCAAATGCAAAAATAAAAAAATCATGATTTGTTTATAGGCTATATGTGACACTGCTGTACAAAGCTGTACATTATGTTTATATAGGTTAATTTTTCAAATTTTTTTTGCAAGTAAACAGAACAGTATTTAGCTCTGAATTTGTTTATTGGTTTAAATTTAGCTAGAAGCTGCCACATGTTTGTGTAATTGCACAGTCCTTTATGTTAACTAATATTAAAAATATTTGTTTGAAATTGTTTAAAAATTCACATGCTGGAATGCGTTTGTTGTTGTTGCGCTAAAATTACATACAGCACCACAAAAGAGCAAAACGAAGGTGTCTCGACTTAGTTTAGGTTCTTTTTAACTTGACATGACATCTAAAAACATGAACAAGCCATCAAAGACGTCTATCTAGCACACGTTTACACTGAAATCAATTATAAAACAGCACAGATGGACAAAAAAATGCGCTCTATGTGAACGGTCCCTCAGTGTAGGACTGGAACTCTGTAGAAAATTTTGGTCACACTTGACTATTCTTTATTACTTGTTACTGCACATTTTAGATTATAGAGTATAACATCATCAGAACTAAGAAGTAACACTAAAGTATGGAAATGACCAAAACAAATTACATCAGAAACATCTATTTTAACTTCTTCAGTGTAGCCTTTTGTCTATTCCAGCTCTGCACACTTTCTCAATCAAATGCAGGTGCATCATGGGATGCTTTTTAAAAAATATTGAATGATTTCATATGCAGGACACTTGTTGCTACATTTCTTTAAATAAATAAATCAAATAAATAAAAAGTTTGTATAGACATATATAATTAGGTGCAATTTATTTTTGAGTACAGAAATAATCCCAAATGTATGACCATAAGCCTTTAGAACAAAAGGTTTTAAGATTATGAGAAAAAAACTTAAAACTTTGTGGTTGTGTAGGGTGGAGAGAGACGTCACAACTACTGAAATTCTTATTTCTAATGAATTCAGGGAAATATTTGCAGTGTTTCTTTGAAAGGCACAAATAGACCACAAATGAATGACACAGGTTTGGAGTGATTTGGACCATATGGTGTGGAGAGTGACATTACAGCACCCAAAAAATGATGTCTAATATCTCAAACACTGAACCAGCACAAACGTTATTTTTTTGTGGCACAAACGCAGCACAAACGAATAGCATAGATTTGGTAATTATTTAATTATATGGGCTGCCAACTTCACAGAGGTTACAAGCATACCGTATGTAGTGGACTTAATCCAGAACGTCATTGTGCTACAGGCTGCAGCAAAAACAGACTCATTAGGCTCGTTTGAGATGAGCAAGTTCTGCGCAGAACAGATCACCGGTGATAGAAATCTGTCCTACTTGCTGTGATGTCATGAAGATGTATGTCAATAAATGTCCCGCGAGTGCGAGGTGGCCGCAGTTGTAGCAGGCAGGCGGCACAGTTGCTTTTTCCGAGTTATGCAAACGGCAAGCATGATGGTAAATGGCTAGTTGACTACACAGCTTAATGCAAATTGACTTAATCTTGATGTTTCATTATAATCTAGAAAATTAGATTTTATAATAGCATATTTTGTGTATAAATTATATGTGAATATTCCCAACACTATGACATATTCTGTATGGATTATGTGATAGGTATCATATTTCTGTGCCACCTGCCTACAACAACTGTGGCCGCCTCGCTCTCACAGGAGTATTTTTTACATACGTGGTCATGATATCACAGCAAGTTGGAAGGATTTCTAACCATAATGTACCTGTTGTTGATCACCGGTGATCGGTTCTGCACAGAACTTGCCCATCGCAAACAAGCCTAATGAAATGCATGCTGTTTTTTCTTCAATCATTGTATTGGATCATAAGCAGAAAATGTGAAACATAAGTTGCTTACTGTCGCTCACATGTCGCATGTTTTAAAAATACACTCTTTTAACCATTTAAAATATGTTTTCACTGTAATGTTTTAATTGCAAAATAGACTCCAGAAGATTCCCTTTTGTCATTCACTTGACGTTGTGTCGAATGAAGTGACACAAGGTGTCTTCCTGGGATGCCAAACGTACCTCTGAACATGAGAAAAGGCCAATGTCAATTTGGCAGACAAAATTTGGATGTCCAGCCCTGGACGTACGGGTATAAAAGGAAGCGGGGCAGCGAGTGCCAGTCAGAATTTTTCTTCGGAGCCAACAGTTGTGCAACAGCAAGCTGAAGTTCACCACTGTTTCACTCACTTCTGTCAGCAAGAAGCATTGCTGTTGTATCTATGGCACGTTTCCAGCTGGCATTCTCTCTCTCTGCACGCAGTGTAGTCTACGCCCCTGGGCACTTCGACAGCACTTTTCACTGTTAAAATAGTGTTCTCCTCCTAAAAGAGTTTTGATGTCTCTAAAAGAGTTTGAGTTGCCCACAAAAGAGCAATACACAGTGGCGTTGAACGTCCTTTTCAGGACGTGTCTTTTTCAAGATGTCTTTTCGCCCCTGTGTTGTTCCTGGATGCGGTCGATTTCTCTCCAAGACCGACAGCCACAGACGCTGCCTCATGTGCCTGGGCAGCGATCACACTGAGGTGCTGTTCGTGGATGGATCATGTACTTATTGTGAGAACATGACCATGGCAGCGTAGCGGTCGCGGCTCTCCTTCCTCAAGGTGAATGCCAATTCAGCCCCCATCCACATCGATCCGGCTGGTGATGAAGGTGATATGGGGATAACGACGGGCTCAGTTTCGCCGGGTAAATCCTCACGAACCACCAGCCCCCCCGACACTCTCGCTCGCTTCGTCCCACCTCGGGATGAGTGCAGCTCGCCTCACAGCCAGCCGGCATTCTCCCTTGAGCCCCTGGACGTGGATGATGATATCGCCGCTGCATTAGAGAGTGTCCAGGCCTCTGACGCGGAAGACTCGACTGGGCTGCCGCCTTTGGGCCAGCCCGCCCAGTCTGAGGCAGACGTGCAGATTGCCAACATGCTTGCCCGAGCTGCCATGAGCGTGGGCTTGGACTGGACCCCTCCGTCCTCCCCACAGCCTTTGCGGCTTGACGACTGGTACCTCGGCTCCAAGCACCATTCACAGCCACGCACCCCCCACCTCCCACCGGTACCGTTCTTCCTGAAAGTGCATGACGAGCTGACGCGGCTGTGGAGGGCACCTGTCCGCTCTCACTACCATGGATGTCAGGGCAGTCCACCTGTGTCCTGAGAACACCGCCACCTGGTGGGACCGCCTGGTACTCCCCTCCAGAGTCTGTAGGATGACATCATGATTGACCTCCAAAGCCTACAGCGCCACCGGATAGGCCGCCTCCGCTCTGCATTCCATGGCTCTCCTGCAGGTCCATCAAGCCAAGGCACTTAAAGATCTGCACCTGGGTAGTCCCGACCCCGAGGTGCTGCAGGAACTGCGCTCTGCCACTGACCTCGGGCAGGTGATGTCCACCCTCATGTTCCAGGAGAGCCACCTCTGGCTGAACATGGTCTAGATGCGTGATGTTGACAAGTCACGATTTCTCAACACCCCCGTCTCCCAGCTCGGCCTCTTCTGCAACACCGTTAATGACTTCGCCCAGCAGTTCTCGGCGGTGAAGCAGACAGAGGTGATTTCTCACATCATGCTGCGGCGCCGCCCAACCATCGCACCCCGCCTGCTCAAGGAGGGTGTCCTCCTGCAACATGCTCCAAGCTCTGCAAAGTGCCCCTCATGCAGAGCTTGGATGCATGGCTTTCATTTCCCAATCCATAGACCTGAAGGACGCGTACTTCCACGTCTCCATTCTGCCTCGACACCGAAACTTCTTAAGTTCACATTCGATGGCCAGGCATATCAGTACAAGGTCCTTCCCTTCAGCCTGAGACCACTTCAGCACTGGCTACAGAAACAAGTCCCGAGATGGGCATGGCGCCACGGCACATACCGTGTGACAATCTCCCCTTCTTGCCATCAGACTTTCAACCCTTGGACAGACATGTGCTTTCTGCGGACCGGAGTCCCCATGCAGCAGGTGTCCAGACGTGCCTTGGTGACCACAGACACCTCTCGACAGGGTTGGGGTGCCATGTGCAACAGGCATGCTGCCGCTGGCCCCTGGACAGGACCCCAGCAGCGTTGGCACATCAACTGCCTAGAGTTGTTGGCAGTTTCTCTTGCCCTACGAGGTTTCTCCCACTAATCCGGGCCAAGCACATCTTGATCTGTTCAGACAGCACCGCAACAGTAGCGTACATAAATCGCCAAGACGGCGTGTGCTCTCGTCATATGTCACAACTCGCCCACCATCTCCTCCTTTGGAGTCAGCTGCGACTCAGGTTGCTGCACACCACTCACATCCCTGGCAACCGCAACATGATGGCGGACGCGCTGTCATAGCAGGTTTCACCCAGCAGAGAGTGGAGGCTCCAAGCCCAGGTGGTCTAGCTGATATGGGACCAATTCGGCAAGGCACAGATTGATCTCTTTGCTTCCCAAGACAACTCCCACTGCCCACTCTGGTACACAGCTGGCCCTGGCGGCTGCGCAAGTACGGATTTCCCCCAGTGAGCCTTCTTGCACGGGTGCTGTGCATAAATATATATATATATATATATATATATATATATATATATATATATATATATATATATATAGATAGATAGATAGATAGATAGATAGATAGATAGATAGATATGAGAACATTATAGTCAAATTTGTGGCAATCTTAAATTTATTCCAGGTCTATCAACGGTAAAACATGCACTCATGTAGACAGATTGCAACTGTTATAAATAGATCAGACACTGATAAAATAATAATACTGCTCTCATAATATGTTGAACAATGTAAAAACAATCGCAGCATGTTTATTTGTTAAGTTAATTCAAAATCAAAATGCACCCTATAATCATTAGAAGGTTGAGTCAGAATCTGGAGCCCAAAAACTACTAGACATAGACAAAATGAGCTCACATAAGCTTTATCCACAGAATGAGGCATTCCAAAAAAAAAAAAAAATACATTCTGAAATTTGTGGGATGACAGTTTGAAGAAATAGTTCATAGTTCCTTTTTTCATAATATAAAAAAGACCGAAACTAAGAAATACAAAATAAAAACTTAATTAACCCCACTTGACCTCAAAAAAAATTTTTGCTTTCATTTTTCAATTAATTGAAAGCTGAACAAATATTAGAAGGAAGTATCAAACAGTGAATGACATCACTGTCATGATTACAAAATAACGACATCTAAATTCCAAAGATTCTTGTTTTTTCTATGCCACAATAAGCTTCCATTGTCTAACTTGAACTTTAGGAACCATTGCAGTCAGCAGAGCAAGGCAACATGTACAATTCTTGCCTCAAACAAGCATCTGGATAGGTTTTTATTTTTACCTCCCTTTTTTCTCCCCAATTTGGAACGCCCAATTCCCAGTGCGCTCTAAGTCCTCGTGGTGGCGTAGTGACACACCTCAATCCAGGTAGCGGAGGACGAATCTCAGTTGCCTCCGCTTATGAGACTGTCAACCCGCGCATCTTATCGCATGGCTTGTTGAGCGCATTACCGCGGAGACATAGCATGTGTGGAGGCTTCTCTCCATCCACCGTGGCATCCACGCACAACTCACCTTGCGCCCCACCGAGAGCAAAACACATTATAGCGACCACAAGGAAGTTACCCCATGTGACTCTACCCTCCCTAGCAACCGGGACAATTTTGTTTGGTTAGGAGACCTGGCTGGAGTCACTCTGCATCCCCTGGATTTGAACTTACGAACTACAGGGCTGGTAGTCAGCATCTTTACACTTGAGCTACCCAGGCCTCGTTTAGGTAGGTTTTGATTATCTGTCTATGGTAGGCCACATCCAACGTTTAGGAAGTGATGGACATTACCAGGAGGAATACCTCTGTGTCCCTGCACCTCTAAAAATACCCTGTCCTTTGCAGCAATATCTGTACACAGTCCTGCAATGTTTGGTGCAGACACTAAATCAACATTGCACATTATTATAGCTCTTATCTTAGCTTTAACCATTGACCATTTGACAGCTATAAATTGAATATAATATAAAGAGAATATTCAATTTCTGCATTTTTAAAAATACTTATAACCCAGTTATTTAATTTAATGGACTGGTGTTTAAATGTGAATAAAAACCAACATGTTGAAGTTTTAATCAAACAAAAGTAATATAATTAATTATATACTAATACATGGCTTTGCCATGACATCCTGCCAAGTATCTATAATGTAAAAGTCAATATTTACATTTTGAATAGCGAACTGTCACTTTTCTAATTCTTTGCATGTTAAATGGAGCTAAATTAATAGTTAGTGACAATAGCATGCTTTTACATAGTTTTGCATTACTATTACTGTAGGTCTTACTACCGGCCTAGGAAGTAACTGAACAAGTTGCATTCAAATCAAAAGGAAGTACACATACAGTACAACTCAAAGTGTTCCTGGCAATATTCTATTCACCTTGATAAAGTTAAATAATCTATTTTTAGTAAAACGGCTCTCTTGATAATGAAACCTCTTGATAATCTTGACACCAAACTCTTTCTATCACTGAGTTTGTCATAAACTTTATTTGTCTAGACAGTGGGCTGTTTCATCTGTTCCTTATCCTAAAAGGATCCAAATCAATAGATCTCATATATTCCAGAACCTCTTCCAGATCATCTTGAGCTTAGCATGAGATACTCCTGGCAGAACAATTCCAGGATTATGAACTGTTATGAGCTTTGTATCCAAAAGTAAGAAGAATGGCACACATTTCCATGGAATCCCTGATTTGGCTCAGTAATGATTGGCATGTTTTACAAAAATAGCAATCATCAATCAAATTAATTTATATTTGCACACATTTTTCAAACTTTCTGTCCTGAATGTGAAGGAAAATGTGCAGAATTATTTGGATTTAAATATAGTAAAATGTGTTAAACGAAGCAGAGCAATACACTCCATTCCTTGCTGAAAGCAAAATAATATTAGCCAAAATATTAAATAAACAAAAACCCAAAGGATCAGGGATATGTGCAGAACTCAATGGGCATTTCAATTCTGTACATATGCTGAGCTTTCTGCATAGATTTCTTGTAGGTCTAGTGATAACAGCTGTAGAGGAGAGGACTTTGAGAATTAAATCAATGTAAAATGTTCAGTGCAGAAATTTTTTAGTTTTTAGATTTAAGAGGGATTCAGGATAACAGTTTACCACTAAATTGAGAGTAAGATACTGTATTTTGTGCCATGGCTGTAACGGAAAAAAAACAAAAGCAGGAAAACGGATTAAAGGCAAATAATGAGTATCAGCAATTGGAAAGCCCATGGAAAAGAATGTGGAGATGTGCAGTAAAATCTGCACAGGCTATTAAGGATGACTGAGAGAGTTTGACAGAGGAAGTAGTTGAGGTAAAAATGCATTATTAATTTACAGCCATTCTGCCAACATTACCTAATTGAAGACTGCAAACAAGTAGTTGATGCACAACATATCCGTGACCTTTTTTTTCCATCAAGATTTTAGGTTAAAATATATATGAATGTATAATAAATCACTATATTGTGGGTGCATTGACTAGTCACCATTGCTTTTATGTCTTTAAGTGTTTTTATCTCCTTTTTGCTTTCATTGGTTCATCTTAAATGGTGCTGTGGTGTGAAAACTGCCATCGTTAAAAATTAGAAAAAAGACTTCAGATGCTTTGGCTTTAAATAGGATTTTTTTTAGTTACTGCACTGTACACATTTCATTTTCAGTGAATCTGAGCATAATTGAGCAAATTTCTTCTGTTACAGGACAAATCGTTACCTAAGAGACCCAGTTTTGTCATAAGAACTAATGCTGACAAAATGTGTAGTTACTAAGCTTTGCCTTTGCATGCCAGAAATTAATAATAATAATAAAAAAAATGTCTCAGATCATGGAAAATGGATAATAAATCTAAAAAATTAAAAAATTAAAAATTAACAAAACGTTGTTTAAAATGTTGTTTAGATTGAGTGTAGCATGTAATAACCCAAAAGTATTTAATGTCAACTACCCAAACATAGCCCAATGTTTTGCTGTCAAGAAACACAAAGCTATGCATTTGTTTGCTATACATGGCATTGTTGCGTCATAGAGTATTACTTAAAGTCAATGGTATGGAGTCTATAGATGATATAAGGGTTAGAGGTAATGGAAAGTAATCATGAAACAGAGGCAGCTTACTGACAGACCCAGGACAGCTGGCTAAGTTTATGGGGCCCATTGCTCTTGTGTGCATGCTTGTAAATACCTTTCTAGTGAACCTGATTTCACACGCCGGGCATCTTATTTCACGTGTGTATGAACACTTGTGAAAAAATCCATTGTTCTGCATTAATTATGATCTGTGCTTCTGGGTGGTATACTGTGATGTTGATTACTATTTACAGGAGTATGGATTACTTCTGTTTCCCCATTGATCCAAGCTTTGTAAATCTGTCAGAATTTCCCCTTCATGAGGACAGATGTTACTCTGATATTTGAGGTTTAAAGGCCTATTCACACATTTCACACAAGACCCATTACATGTTGTGAACAAGATTTTAAGTAGATTGATTCCTATGGACCAGGAACACTCCAGGAACAAAAAATCATTAAGAAACAAAGAAGTTTTTTTTTTTTTTTTTTGTAATAAGCAGCAAGAAAAATGTCCTCATCTACATTTTTTAAAGGGAAAAAAAAACTTGTTTCATAGAATGAAAGTTACTACACCTACACTTTTACGTGCTGTGTTCAACATTTCGCCTCAGTTTCCAGGTGAAATTAAAGGAATAGTTCACCCAAAAATAAACATTTGCTGACAATTTTACCTTCAGGCCATCAAATATGTTTCTTTCTTCATCAAAACAGAATTTAAGATTTTTAGGATTTCATGTCAGGCCTCCTCCTTCAAACATTGCAAGTGAATGTACTTTTGACGGTCCAAAATGCCTATTTAGGGTGCACCAAAATAATCCACACAACTGCAGTCAACAAATAAAGTTCTTCTGAACCCAAAAGATTGATTATTTTTAGAAACAAAACAATACTTATATACTTTTTAACTACAACTTTTAACTGCGCATTTTACCCCTGAGGATTTCAGACCATCGAAAGAAACAATTTGAATTAATCGGCTGTGCCCATGCTGTTTTTCCAACGAACCCAGGTATGTGTGAATACTTTGTCATTGTCACACCTCCCTCAGCGCTCTGTTCTAATGCACTCGCTCATCACAGCCTGCATAAATAACTCACCTTCACCACTTCACTGTCAAGTCTCACATAAAGGACTTGCAGTGTTTATTTACTTGTCGGTATTTGCTCTTGATCTTTGTTGTTATCTTTTTTATTGTTTACCCTGTTGTTTCGACTGTTACCTCTTCTTCAGTTTGTGAAGCCTCTCTTCTGTGATATCACCTGTACCATTGATTTCACGGTGTAAACCTTGTAAATACTGTGAATCTCAGTAAACGCTCTCGCATTTGGTTTCACTAACTACAACTTGCTGGTAAGGGTGCTGGTTTGGTAGCTAACCTGATTGAGTGTGATAGAGTGTTGGACTCTAGGCAAGCTGAGATGTGAGATGAAAGTGTGA
Source organism: Moxostoma hubbsi (assembly GCA_032164185.1). Classification (NCBI taxonomy): domain Eukaryota; kingdom Metazoa; phylum Chordata; class Actinopteri; order Cypriniformes; family Catostomidae; genus Moxostoma; species Moxostoma hubbsi. The sequence goes on along the minus strand of JAVLUX010000035.1, from coordinate 15,137,015 downwards.
TGGAAGCAATTTGAAATGACATGGTTGGTTAGGAAAATTAGCTTTTCATGTTGTTATTTTAAAATACTCATAGTTAGGTTTAGGTTTTGGATTAGGATAAGGATGTCTGTTTTGTTTACCTCTCATTTGCTTTTACAACACTATTGGTTAGGTTTTAGGTAAGAGAGGTAAGTTTTACTCAATGAAAACAACATCAAATATTCACCTTAAAAACCTTGTTTGATTACGCCACAATTTCACTTGCTAAATATGTTCTCTACATAATCTATATAGCCTCATGCATTAAAACATTCACAGCCTTGGGGGCTGCTCAGACCAAACATGTTCTTGCATTAAAAGAACATGCTCTTGCTTCAAAAGAACAAAATGCAGGTGTAGCAGGATGCATTTTAAAAGTTGCACTTCTTTATACAGCCCCATAAACTCCTTATTTCTTGGTGGCCTGTCATCTGTGAATTGTTTAGGCCTATGAGAAAAGAGTTCCATCACCCACTGTCTCCCAGAAAGCTTACACTGTATAAGTCCTGCAGGGTGGGATGAGTGAGTTCCTTCAAGGTTAGGCAATTACAGACATTTGACACTTCCATTACTGGCACAGCACCTAGAAAGTTTTAATGCACACATCTGCACTAATGGTTTTGAGAAGTAATCAGTGCAACCCAGATCCCTTCAGTCTTTATCCTGTCAAATTGTACAGGAAATCCTGCATGCTGTGCCAGAACGACCAGCTACTTCCCATAACCCATAAAGTCTCTCCTCATCCACACATTGGAAAACATATTTGTTATTCGACTGAAAAACATTACAGACTTCTTAACTTTTGATCTATCAATCTGATCCTATTTTAGATGAATAGCATTCTGTAAAGCTATGAACGTTACTATTCTCTTGATCATTCTGATACCCAGTGGAGGTTGTAATAGAACCCATGAGATGTTTATATGAAAGCTTTAGTGATTTAGTGCTAAAGTCTTTGGCACTGTAAAACAGTTATACAACAGCTGAACTGCACTACATTCTTTCACGAGTTAATGATTTATGTGCTTCTAGTTTAAGGTATATTTAAGGTACATACTTTCAACTTTTTCCTGTACATTTAAAGATATTCATGATAAATCTGACTCTAGGTTGCCTGTTTAAATGTTGTGTGGGTTTTTTCATTCATCATTCCAAAAGCATGCTGTCCCAAAACAGGAAAAGCTACAACTAACAGTCCTCAACTCATATAATGTCAATTTTATGAACATGATTACAGTATATAAGACAAGCAACATCCATAAAGACTTCTAGTTTTTTAATTGAAGAAACATTATGAAAAGAATTTATCCAAATTGATAACTTTGTGAATGTTCTTTAGAGCATGACAAAGCATTTGAGAGAATGGTGTTACGACAGCAAGAGTCAGATGAGAGAACAGGAATTACAAAGATTAACAAATGAGGGAGTAGAGGTCAGAGAGACACATTAATAAAGGCTATAATAAATATAGCTGCAAGCAGCAATATCAGGGCCAAGCACCAGCATGGCAACCACTGAATAACACTTAGCACAACCCAAAGAACATATAGATCAAATGACATTAAAAACTATATTTAAAGGAACCCAAGGATGGCTTGTAACCTGGAACTTTGTGTTCAAAGATCCAATTGATAGTCCATTGTACTACAGAAGCACAATGCTGACAGTCACCAATTGGACATAACAGGCTGTGAATTAGCACAACCGCAGTTGCCATAGTCAGCTTTGTATTTGCATTCAAAGGTGAGTACAAAATTGTTGCTGAGATAATGTTTTTGATACAATAATGTGGTTTAAATTAAAGCAGGAATTTGAAAACCCTGCATTGGACTAAGCCAAATGTAAAGATTGAAAGGTCAACAGAAGTAAACATTTTAAAAGTATTCTTAAACCCTTCTGTGCCATAGTCCAATGATCTTACCAATAGGCCACATAGATTTTATATCTTAACTATGCCAAAGAGAATTTCCAAGCTGAAAGTATTGTTAAAGCAAAGCGATTTTGAATTCAAGCAGGAATGTTGCACTGTAGTACAGCATACATAGTAATAAGGACAACATCACAGAGGACAAAAAACTACAAATGTTAAAACCACTATTAACAGGAATCTAATTCACAACCTTTTGAGCCAAAGTCCAATTCTTTAACCAGTAGGCCAATCAGCTTAAAACAGCCAATCATTGCCAAAGACACATTCCAAGTACGAAACGATAGCTAATTAAAAATTGATTTAGAATTTAAGCAGGTTAGCATTTCAATAGGCTGGTTAGCATGCTAACTGATTAGCATAATAGGTGATTAGTATGCTAAGCTAATGTTGCCCAATGATAGCATTGTGATCAAATAGCCTTATGAGAGGCTTTAGCATGCTAACTGATTAGCATGCTAAGCTATCAGAGCATGCCGCATGATAACCATGCTAAACAGACCATGTTCTTCTGAACTACAGGTGATTCTGTCTCCAAACTTCTCAATCCTTTCAAAAGATATCACTACCATATACTGTATATCAGAAGAACAACACTAAGACACTACAAAGACATCCACTACAATATAACATTAACACAGATCCACATGGGAATCAAACCCAAGGCCCTTAGAACTATAAACCAGTGATTTAGCACACTTAGCCACTCATTTGACATGCCCATTGAGTGGCAAAGAGACATCCTAATGTTTGAGTCAGCACACAAGTGTGAGTTATATTTTCAACCATAAGTGGCACCAAACTGCTCAAGCATCAACAGGACATGATGTCGATGATGCATACAAATTTTCCATGAAACCTTACATTGTATTTACAAGGTATATCATTTTTTAATAAACTTCAAAATCGTGTAGAGACAGTTATGAAGTAAAGTACAACCTACATTGTAAAGCACAACATGAAGACTCAGTGGTCAACAGTAGTAAACAAGTAAAAAATACAAAATACAAAATGATTGCTGAGAAACTTTCCTTACAGCTAAGTGAATTAGAATTAAACGAGGAATTATGCAGTGTAGTACATCATGCAGAGTACTAAGCACAACAAGAAGACTCAGAGGTCAACAGAAGCACAATTTTTTTAAATTGTACTTTGCTGGACTCTAACTCAAAACATCTTGAGCCATAACCAAATGCTTTAACCACTGGGCCACTCAACTGACACATCTCAATAATACCAAAGACACATTCCAAGCTAAGAGTACTAAAGTATAACTGACAATATCTTGAGGTTTTGAATTCAAGCAGGAATTATTCAATGCAGTACAGCCTAAGTAGTATCACGCTCAATATGAAGACTCAGTGGTCAACAGAAGTACCATTTTTTAAATCATCCTTCAGTGGACTTTAAAGCCATAGCCTGATGCTTGACTATATTGGCTATAATCCTATAATTGTTGAGAAAGGTCAGGACTGATAGTAATTACAAGCAGATGTTTGGAAAATATGAGCAGATTTGATCCCAAAATACTAAAGTGGTTTTATAAATCATGCTGTATTCATGAATTTGAATGCTACAAGATAATCACTGATGGCGCTATCAGATTTAAACTAGGTAAATAGAATAAAATGCATGAATAAACAGCGTATGATCTGCAAAAGCCTGAAAAAATACCATATAATTGTATTATTACAATTGGTATATAATTTTATTATTTATTTAATTATGAGATTATTGGCACCCCTTGAAATTATTATGAGTAAAATATATCTGAGGTATATTCCCATTTATATTATACATTTTAGTACACCTAGGTGACAAGAAACATGAAATTGTTCAGCCATGACTTCCTGTTTCACAGGGGTATAACTATGAGTGAACACACAAGCCAATTTCTCTTAGTCATCCATCACAATGGGTAAGACCAAATAATAAAGTCATGATGTGTGGCAAAAGGTTGTTGAGATTCACAAAATGGGAAGTGGCTTTAAGAAAATAGCTAAAGCATTACAGCAGCCCATTTCCACCATCTGGGCAATAATTAAGAAGTTCCAATCAACTGGAGGTGTTAAGAATCGTCCTGGAAGAGGACGTGTGTCTATATTGTCTCCACGTTTGGTGAGGAGGATGGTTGAGTGGCCAAAAACTTTTGTCGAGTGGCAAAAAACAGGAGAATTAGAGAATTTATTTGGGTCTTGGGGTCAGAACGTCACCAAAACTACTATCAGACATCACCAACATCACAATAAGAAGTTTGGGAGGGTTTCAAGAAAAAAGCCTCTGCTCAAAACCAACAACTTATTCAAACTTCTTCAGTTTGCCAGACACTACTGAAATTTCAAATGGGGCCATGTTCTATTGTCATATGAAACATAAATAGAGCTTTTTGGCAGTGAATACCAGAGATGGGTTTGGTGCACACAAAGAGGTAGCCATATGGAAAAGTACACCATGCCCAGGTTAAATATGGTGGTGGATCTTTAATGTTGTGGGGCTGTTGAGGACCTGGACATCTTTTTCGGATACATGGCTGTAAGGGGGTTAAAGGGAAAGGAGGAGGTGAGAACCGGCTTAACAATATAAATAATATTTAATTAAATAAAAAGATACACACAAACACATACAGGGCAGCTGCCCATAATTCTCTCTCTCTCGCCACCTTTATCTCTCACGCTGCATCATGCTTATTGGCGACCGGCATGCGTCGTTCAAGCCAGGCCCCACCCTCCTTCTCTCTACAATGGCTTCATGAACTCTATCAAATTCTAACAGATAAAAAAATCAAAACCTGATTGCCTCTGCCAGATAGCTTAATATGGGCCCTGGTTGGATCATCCAGCAGGATAATGATCCAAAACTCACATCAAAATCAACACATAAATTGTTTTCTAACCTCAAAATCAATGTTCTGCCATGGCCATACCAGTCCCCTGACCTAAACCCCATAGAAAACCTGTAGGGTGAACAGACGAGGAGAGTCCACCAGCATGCACCTTGGAATTTAAAGGATCTGGAGAGATTCTGTATGGAGGAATGGTCTCAGATCCATTGCCATATGTTCTCCAACATCATTAGGCATTATAGAAGACTCAGAGCAGTCTTCTTTGCAAAGGGAGGTAGCACAAAGTACTGAATTAAGGGTGACAATAATTGTCACACATATATTTAACATATTTGTTTTTTCGTTTTTATATAAAATTGTGTTGTGTTTGCAATTGTTTGATATCCATTAGAGAATAGATTTTTGTGAATATTTTGAATGAAAGATCAAAAGGATAAACAATAAAGACATTTTGTCATTACAGCCTTCTTTACACATACCAAGGGTGCCAATATTTTTTGCCTCAACTGTATGTGAGGATTGGTGTTTGGCTGATAGATGTAAAGCTTCTTAAAGACTCCATGATATTAAAATGGACTGTAGTGGCTTTCATTAAGTGTATTGCCCTTCATTCTCACTGGAATTTCCATTGATGTGTCCACAATTATCCAGCTAACTAGCACGCAATCTCCCTTAAAAGAGCCAAAAAAAAAACAAAAAACAATTGACGTTACTTTAGATAAATTGGACTTTGTGGTTATGGTTATAGGTGAAACAAAAGTACATTGTGCTACATTTCTGTATTTTAGATATGCTCGTTACCACACCTCACTGCACATACTGTTCCTATCCTAACAGCTTTGGTTCATTATTTTTTTATTGAAATACATATACGTTTCATCTGGCTTATAAAAACATTCTTTAGGAATAAATTCTACATTAGACATGTCATACACTATAAAAAAAAATGTTCAGGTAACCAAAAAAATATGACCACAATTAGTAACAGGACATTTAGTCAGTCACTTTTTTAACATCGTTATAATGGGTAGCTCCGCCTACCATGATCTCCTATTGGTTTAATATACTCAATTCCTCAATAGTAAAGATCAAATGTGTTGTTTCTGACTGTGTCACGTCATGCACGAGTTTCGCAGTCAGTGTGGACAGACAAATTGCTTGTCACTGGAAACTTTTGGCATCTGGTTTGGACCCATACTAGACTAAACAGCATTATTGACTGTTGTTATGGCAAAGTGTTAATTTCTGTGGGTTTACAGATCATAAGGGTGCTTTTTCTAAATTATTGTACATGAAAAATATATAATACTGTTCTGTTTTTCTCTGCAATCCTTATATTTATGTTCATTTAGTGTTTCGCTTGTGTTTTAGTCTGGCATACCATTAGTTACTGCAATGGCCACAAAGGATATTTTGTTAGATAAGATGTGTGAGTTTCCCAATCCCTTGTGAAACGGTCAATGGGGCACTGGATCACAGGGTCAACAGAAGCATGGACTATCACTAATGAAACAGCACAACAGCACAGCTTCACATTCTGTATTCCAAAGATGTAAGGTAACTACAGCAAAGACTCCGAGCAGTGGGATGTATTTGATATGTTAATCGCATACTGTACTTCCAGGTTGTACAAAGATACATTTATACATAATGACATTGTGTGCTGCTGACCCTTCCACTGTTTCCTTTTTTGCAATTTCATATGCATATCCCAGTCTACACAGTTCTTTATGAAACACACAATGCTGCTAATTCCCCATGACCTCTCTATGTTTGCACACAATGCAATGTCTTTTATTTATCCTCTGAAGTTTAATAAAACATCTCAGACAACCAGACAATGACAGGAACAAAACTATAGATAGTATTCAAATAATACCATAACACTGCAACACTGCCATATTGTGGGGAGACACAAATCAAAAAAGTTTGTCTAGCAGTGCAAGAGTATTACTAAATACCATGTAAAGTGTAGTGTAGTAATTCAAGTTTGTTATAAACTATGAAGTTTCTATACTACACGCCAATTGGTAAAGGAAAAAAGCAAGTTTGTAGGGTTCAATCCATCAATTAAATGTATCTTTGTATTTATCATCTCATAACACCTTAGTAAAATGTTATCCAACTTTAATAATTTAACGGCAACAATGTTTCAAATTTCTTTATTTATTTCAATTATATGCTATATGGCCCTAAATCAGCACTGCTTTGCCTCGTGCCTGCGGTTGAATCAAAGCAGTACTAATGTAGGGCCATATCGCATTCTTGCTTGTGTGATATTGCTTAAATATATATGTAAGGAATAATTGACAATGTACCTTTGAATTGTAAAAACATATGCACACCCGAGGTGGTAATGCCAAGAGTGACCGTTACACCTCGGATGTGCATTATTTTTAAACAATATAACGGGCCGCAAATAATTATTCTGCTGATGCCACATTTACCACATCTCAAGACACTCTCTGGTTTGGGGTTGTAGTATGGTGCTTTCCACTATTGGTATGTGAAGCTAATTAGGGGAAATACATTGAAACATTAATAGTTATTTCAGAAAATAGAAAATGTTGTATTGATCAAGTCATGGGGTGTGACTCTATTTGGTGGTCACGACTCGAGTGTCAATGTGTGTGTGTGTGTGTGTGTGTGTATGTGTTTGTGTGTGTGTGTGTGTGTGAGTTTGTGTAAGTGCGGGGAAGAAGAAGGAACACGAGGGCTCTTTTTAAAAAAAATTGAAAAAATTTAGGATATTTTAGATATTGTTTGAAATTTTTTAACCTATTTACTTTAACCAGTGTCTTTGTTTTAACTGGTTATTTTGTTGTGATAGCCTGTAGGGCTCTTTGAAATAACTGAAATAATATGGTGAAGTGATATGTAACCGTTATGCAGTCAAGACCTGGAAATACTTTATAGCCATGCAAAATAACCAGTTAAAACAAAGACATTGGTTAAGTAAAGTAAATCAGTTAAGAATGTCAAACAATGTCTAAAATATCAACAGAAATAACTAACAGCGGGGACTGCCCAAGGGAGATGCGGGTCCCCGTAGGGGAACTGTACCGTGGAAAATACACACAGGGGGATTAAAAGGGTCACGATCTCCGCACACAGGGTGTTGGCATCTTCGCCGTACACCGAGGTAAAGCAGACGCCAGCAAAAGGGGGCGGGGACCTGGCGAAATGAATCGTGTAGCCGAGTCAGATGGTCTGGCCAACCAGCGTGAAGGGTTGGGAAGTGAGAGCAATGTCGAAACTTTGCACAAGGGGAACTAAGGGGATGATCGTTTTTGACATATCTGGCAAGGCTTTGTAGCTGAGTGGGGCAGGTAGTGTGGTGTCGGGAGGCAGGAGGTCCCATGTAGGCGTCCTCCGGACTTGTCAGAACTGGTGTCGTCACCAGTTTACTCTCTTATGGCAACTGGGTTGCCATAAGAACAGCATTTGCGGGCCAGGAGACCCAGGGAAAGAGGAAATTGCTCTATTATTGAAAATACTTGAATTAAAGATTCACCTCCTGGCCCTTCCACGGAGTGGTATGTCTACCAGCTCCAGAGCAAATGTCTTGTTCCCTGGGCCGTCCGTCTCAGGAATACTTGGGAGCCTTCTGGGTCCTCAATGCTGGGGCTGAGAACTGGGCCCAGGTTGGGGCACAGCTGCCTGTCGTCTGGAAGCCACAGGAGTATGCCCTCGGCGAGCAGACGGAGCACAGCCTGCGCTGGTGTAGCGGTGGGACATGATGTGGGAAATGGCCTCTGTCTGCTTCTTCACCGCAGAGAACTGCTGGGTGAAGTCCTCCACGGTGTCTCTGAATAGACCGAACTGGGGCATTGAGGAAGCGTGCTTTGTCCACATCCCGAATTACGTTTCTGGACTACGAGAGTGGCCGTCGCCTGCCCGAGTGTCTGCGCTGTGACCTTCATGGCCCTGAGGGCAAGGTCGGTCGCTGAGCGCAGTTCCTGCAACACATCGGTGTCAGGACTACCCACGTGCAAATATTTGAGTGCCTTGGCCTGGTGAACTTGCAGGAGGGCCATGGCATGTCCAGCGGAATAGGCTTTGGAGTTCAGTGATGTCGTCATTCTACAGGCCTAGGAGGGGATCACGGAGCGATCCCACCAGGTGGCGGCATTCACGGGACACAGGTGGTCAGCATTTCATGCATCTCCGGGAAGAAAGGAACCGGTGGGGGCTGGTTGTGAGCGGCACCCGGACACGAGCAACCAATTGTCTAGCCGTGAAGGATATGCGGAGGACAGAGGGTTCCAGTCCAACCCCACGCTGACGGCGGCCCGGGAAAGCATGTCAGCCATGTCGACCACAAAGGCGGCAGTCCTATCGAGTCTTCCGCATCAGATGCTGGAATGCTCTCTGATGCAGCGGCAAACTCGTCATCCAACTCAGGGTGCTTGAGGGAATAAGCAGGGTGGCCATGAGGTGAGCCACTCTCACCTTGAGCCTGGACGGAAGTCAACAAGCGGTTTGTGGGGACCTACCCGGCGAAACAAGCCCGCTGCCATTCCCAAATCACCTCCATTGCCAGCCGGGGCGGCTGGAGTGGCATTCCTCTTTAACAAGGAAATCCGCAAATGCTGCCTCGGTGAGATCGCTGCCCAGAAACATGAGGCAGCGTCTGTGACCATCAGGAGTGTCTGTTTATTGCTCTTTTAGAGAAAGCGCCCAGGGGCAAAGCTGCACTGCTGTGCAGAGAAGGAGAAAGCTGCTGATATGTGCTGTTGATCTAACAGCATACGCTCTACAGAGATGAGTGGAACAGTAAGTGACTGCAGCTCGCTGATCACACAACCGCTTGCTTCCAAAGAAAATATCTGAATTGATAGATGCATGATTCCCTCCTTTTATACATATGTCAATGAATGTCTGCCAATTTCTCATTGGCCTTTTCTCAATTTCAGAGATGTGCAGGGCTCTCAAGAAAGACTCCTAGTGTCGCTTCATTTGACACAATGCCGAAGTGAGCGAGAAATGAGGAACCAGAGAATGTCTTGAGATAAAATTCTGAACTATGTCTTAGGGTGTGGTAACCATGGTGTAAGCAGAAATATTGAATCCGGCCCGTTAAATTGTTTAGAAATAATGCATTATAACGGCATTACCACCTTGGGTGTGCATTATTTTCAACAATTCAAAAGTCTGTTGTCAATTATTCCATATATATATATGCTGGGTTGGTTAAAATCAAAAGTAAAAATCACTATCTGGTTTGGCCACCAGCTGCATTAAGTGCTGCAGAGCATCCACTCCTCATGGACAGCACCATATTTGCCAGTTCTTGCTGTGAGATGTTACCCCGCTCTACCACCAAGGCACTTGCAATGGAATGGCTCAGATTGAGATCCGGGCTCTTCTCTGGCCATGGCAGAACACTGACATTCCTGTCTTGCAGGAAATCATGCACAGAACAAGCAGTATGGCTTGTGGCATTGTCATGCTGGAGGGTCATGTCAGGATGAGCCTGTAGGAAGGGTACCACATGAGGGAGGAGGATGTCTCTCTGTAACGAACTACGTTGAGATTGATTGCAATGACAACAAGCTCAGGTCAATGATGCTGTGACACACTGCCCCAGACCATGACAGACCCTCCAACTCCAAATCAATCCCACACCAGAGTACAGGCCTCGGTTTAATGCTCATTCCTTCGACAATATACATGAGTCCGACCATCGCTCCTGGAGAGAAAAAAAACATGACTCGTCAGAGAAGAGCACTTTTTGCCAGTCCTGTCTGGTGTAGCGAAGGTGAGTTTGTGCCCATAGGCGACATTGTTGCAGGTGATATCTGGTAAAGACCTTTACAACAAGCCTACAAGCCCTCAGTCCAGCCTCTCTCAACCTATTGCAGACAGTCTGAGCACTGATGAAGTGATTGTGTGTTCCTGGAGTAACTCGAGCAGCTGTTGTTGCCATCCTGTACTTGTCCCGCAGGTGTGATATTTGGATATACCGATCCTGTGCAAGTGTTATTGCACGTGGTCTGCCACTGCAAGGATGATCACCTGTCCTTCCTGTCTCCCTGTAGTGCTGCCTTAGGTGTCTCACAGTACGGACATTGCAGTTTATTGCCATGGCCACATCTGCAGTCCTCATGCCTCCATGCATCATGCCTAAGACACATTCACGCAGATAAGCAGGGACCATGGGCATCTTTCTGTTGGTGTTTTTCTGAGTCACAAGAACAGTCTCTTTAGTGTCCTAAGTTTTTATAACTATGACATTAATTGCCTTCCATCTGTAAGCTGTTAGTTTCATTTTTATTTCAATTGTTTATGGTTCATTGACCAAGAATGGAAAACCTTGTTTAAACCTTTTACAATAAAGATCTGTAAAGTTATTTGGATTTTTACAAAATTATCTTTAAAATACTATATATTTAAAATACAGTGTCATGAAAAAATAAAAATAAAAAAAATAAAATTGTAGTACCACCTGTTTACTCCAGAGGGCAGTAAGTGAAATTTCAGCTATGTGAGCAACACGCAGTTTATACAGTGAAGAAAACACTTCAGTAGGAAGAACAACGCAAACATACATTACATTCTTGCATTCAAAGCACTTGAAGGAGCGCAAATGCGAACTAAGGGATCTCAAGATGTGTTTAAATATTGAAACAGTGAACTAAACATTTTATGTTTATGATGTAACATGCCAGAGATGCTACACAAGCATAGCTGATGCAGGTGTAGATTGATGGGCTTTTAAACAAGCCCTCATTATAAATCTCAAACTGATTGACAAATTTACTTGTGAAATGGATTGCTGTGAACTGTATGCCTATGATTGACTTATGATCAATAATATGGTAGTGAACAATACATTGTATTCTAAAAACGCTTTTTGTATCTTCTGCTACAAAAATGTAATGCATTTTAATTATCTGAATATTTTTAATATATATATATATATATATATATATAGTTTTTCAATATTTAAAGTTAAGTATGCATAATATATTGATATAAATATGTATCTTTATATATTGAATTATTGTTATATGAGGGGCTTTCTCAGCAAATATTTGTATATGCGATTAATTGCGATTAATTAATCGGGACAACATGTAATTAATTTGATTAAACATTTTAATGGATTGACAGCCTGAATATATATATATATATATATATATATATATATATATATATATATATATATATATATATATATATATATGTATATCTTTGGCTTAATTTGTGCCAGGAATAAATGAGTAAAAGATGTTTGGTGCACCCAGCAGTCCACCAAACATATGTATAATGTATCTGTGTAATTAGGGTGATCTGATTAGTATTCATAGATCATTGTATACAAAGTTAAAACATATATTTTTGTTTCTTTGGATAGACAACTGAAACAAACAATGTCAATGTAGTCAATGATTCTAGAGCATTTAAAATTGTGTTTAATTGCCGGAACCTTTACAAGGTCACCACTGCAGGTGAATGAGTTCATTACTTGGAGACAATATCATAGCTGGACTTTTAATTTATCAGAGAATGAAAGAGAAATTCAGAAAAATTACTTTTAAATACCATATTAAATACCATATTTTTTATGTTTAATATTTATTGTATTGTGTCTAATATGTCAATGAATGGTATGTGTACATTAATTTATTGTATATTGTTATTTATATTAAATAAAATATTTAAGTTATTTATAACTATTCAAACTTAAATGCATATTTCAATATCACTAATTGAATGTGCAATCATGCTTCTGTTTACATTTATTAATATTAATGATGTTTATGAATACATTTTGACAAAGCTTGCAATAAAAATGGTGACCTAGAGTACAAAGTTCTCAGGGGGCCTAAAAATTCTAATAATTCTAATGGTCTCCATGCTAATGAGATCATGTTGTATATTTTATTTATCTATTGTATATATATATATAGTATGATTACATAGTGTTTCAACCCAATTTAATCCCTGCTCACAGCATAAATACATACACTAATAAAAATAAAACTTTCAACAGACAAAAGTTACTTTTTAAGGTTTGCTGCTGATTGGTGGCTCTTTACAGAAATAATTTCCTCTCGGCAGCCTCCTGGGGCATTTTGGAAGTTGAAAGTCTGCCTGATGGCTGAAACACACTTACATCCTCACACACATACAGGCACCTCATAATTGCACATTAATCTTATCTCTGTGGCACATCTCTGTGGCTGAGAGTTTCTCCCACTGATCAGAGCAGTTAAGTAGCATCTTTCAACTTGTTTTGAATGGAGAGGAAGTCCCTGAAGGTGTTGCAACTTAGGGGATCAGCAGGGAGGGCCAATGATTAGATTTATGTGGAGTGTACGGGAAGAGCGGAAGGAGGGAAACTGGGACAATTCTACAGTGCAATCCTGGGGCAGAGAACACAGGATGGAGCAGGACATTTCTTCTGAGAATTATAGCTCCACACTGGTTCCAGGTGCTGTGCGATTGTTTACTTTGTTTTTGTAAGTACTTGGAGAGGGAGTGCATTGTCTCTGTGGGTATTCTTCTCTCAGGTGCTAGAGCCATTAAGGCAGAGGAACTCACAAATAAATGGTTGAGATCAGAGGTGGGTAGTAATCCATTACATTTACTCTGTTACATTTACTTGAGTTACATTTTGGGGGAAAATTTACTTTTCAAGTAGGTTTAAAAGTGGGAACATTTTACTCTCACTCAAGTAAATTTCTAATATTTTTTTTTACTTTTACTTCTTTACAATTTGTCATTACATTACTGGGTTTAATTTGAATGAATGTGTAATATATTGAGAGATTATTGATTGCAAATTTTATGAGAGCGGAAGATCACACAGCTGCGCGCGCTGAGCCGGTGTCACAGACTGTCACTCAATCACTGCAGAAGCATGAAACTCTTCAAAGTGAAACACTTTCTTCACTCCACACAGTGAAAAAAAGAATAGTTTTGTCATGCATGCTTTAATTTATCAACAAGACAAGCTGATATTTCAAGATTAAAATCACAGCTCCAACATAAAGGTAGCACGCTGAGGTAAGTTTTGACTCTAATTCTAATGCGGGCTTTTCTGTGTAATGAGATGGTAATTTTCAGGGTTATAATGTAAATGGGCTCTTATGACATCAGTTTTTAAGTGTACATTTTTAAATCAATGCAGCAATATATGCATTGTCCCGCATCTTGCATGTCATAAGCAGTATTTATGCATTTACTCCGTGCCCTCACTGGGGTACTGGAAACTATTGCAGCTACTTCAGGTGGATTAACTGTATAAATCCATGTAAACATCCAAGTTAAGTGTAAATCACTGGCATTTGCGTGATCGACAACTGAAGCGTGAACAGACAGCATTTCTGCATGTGCACAGCGAGGTGAGCGGGCACGTGTGTGTGAGATGTGCGGATGCGAGGCAATCGTGGCGACACGACTGGCTGTGTCCGCAATCATTCACTCATTCACCATTTACTATATAGTGAATGGCAGTTAGTGCACTATATCTAAGCAGTAAGTGAACGAAATGAGTGAATTCGGATGTGTTTCGTAGCTCTGGGGCTGGTGCGGAAATGTCACATATGAAATTTTAAAATACTTGGGCCTTACTTGTTATTCTTATTAAATAATATATTAATACAATAAATCTTCATTCTGTTTGTCATTTTTAATATATAATGTGTGTTAATATAAAGAGTAAACACATTTGATCAAATAAAAAGTACATTTAAAAATGTATCTGTATGTTTTGTCTCTATATATGTTATTATATAATATTAATCCAGTAATGATTTGACAAAAAGTTTATCATGGATAAATAATTTACTACATTCAGCACAAAATAAAACATTGCAGGAGTGGAGGAAGCAGTAAACTCTCAGCTCATACGTCTTCCCCATGGTGGATTTTGTGAAATTAGCCATCATCGAGTGTAACCATCATAGAGTGCATCATGTGTAAGAATGATTGAACAAAAGTAGGGAATGAGTGGCTCACACAGAATTCAGACACTCCTACAAAATATCGGACACTCGAAATAGTACAATATAGTGGATAGGGGGCAGTTTCAGACACAGCGGGTCTTCCACGACGAGAGTTGGTGTCCTACGCAGGTTGCGTACTCTGCATTTAGAGAGCACCAGTACTGCTGTACAAAACTAATGATCTAAATACTTACAACAATGAAAATTGTAACTACACTGAAATAAGAATCCACAAAGGACTGAAAAAGCTATGAAATAGCGAAAGAAGCATGATCTTGCATGATCTTGCTTTGGTTTATATTTCAGCATTATATATAATGTCCTTGATGGACATTTTCACTGTAATAATTGCTAGAAATGTTTCCAAACCTCTCTTCTTATTGACAAATTCATCCAGATATGACAAGAGCCCTTAAAGGTATAGTTCACCCAAAAAATAAAAATGTTCATTATTTACTCACCCTCATGCAACCCCAGATGTGTATGACTTTCTTTCTGCTGCTGAACTCAAATTAAGATTTTTAGAAAAAATTCTCAGCTCTGTAGGTCCATACAATGCAAGTGAATGGATGGCAACATTTTAAACCTAATCAAACAAATATAAGTCAGCATAAAAGACTCTAGTAGATAAGAATTTTAATTTTGGGGTAAACTATCTATTTAAAGTGATAGCTCAGCCATAATTTCATATTCTGTCATAATTTCTCTACCCTCATTTTGTTCCAAACCAGTGTGACACTTTGCATGATGTTGAACACAAAACATATTAGACAGAATGTTAGGGACTGACAGTCTCGGTCACCATCCACTTCCAATATATATATAAACACACATTCTCTGAAAGTAAATAGTGACTCTATTAACAACAATATCTTATTGTGTTGCATGGAAGAAAGAAAGTCATATGGGTTTGGAACAACATGATGATTAATGATGACAGAATTTCCATTAATAATAATTCTGTAGTACATGTTCAATGTGTATTATGTAATGGAATATTAGGGAGTAAACGTCTATTATGTAATTTGTGAAAGTAACTTTCTTACTCTTACTCAGGTAATTATTTATATTAGTACTTTTACTTCTACTTGAATAATATTTTTTTAAAGTAATTGTACTTTTACTTGAGTACACTTTTTGGCTACTCTAACCTCTGGTTGAGATGCACAGTCCTAGAAAGACAAATAAAGCCTAAGCAAGCTGCCTCTGTGTGGCCTTCTCCCTTGAGATTATGCAAAAGAGAGAGAAAGAGGCTGGATTGAACACAATCATGATGTGCTATGACTGTTTTTACTTTATTGAACTTTTTAAGGCATTGACCATGGTTTGTTGCAGAACAAAACCCTGTGTCATTATTGTGGACTTCTCAGTTACTGTATGTTCAGGAAGAATATCAGTACAATTTATCTTGACCGAATGTGAATGAAAGGTACATGCGACAGAAGGTTTAATGGTTAATGTAATTGTATCCTATTCAGTTTTCTCATCTT
Source organism: Moxostoma hubbsi (assembly GCA_032164185.1). Lineage (NCBI taxonomy): Eukaryota > Metazoa > Chordata > Actinopteri > Cypriniformes > Catostomidae > Moxostoma > Moxostoma hubbsi. The sequence goes on along the minus strand of JAVLUX010000035.1, from coordinate 15,120,782 downwards.
TTTTCCTACACCGATTTGGAAATGGTAAGATATTGGAGACCTTCATGGTAAATTATCTTGTGGATGACTCATGGCTCATGTAATGTTTGTGTGCAAGCATTTGGATGTTTGGCTGTATTCTTGTAGCCCGGACTTAAAAGGGAAACAGGAAAATAAATGCACTTTTGCTCTAGCTCTGAATAATAACTGTATGCTTTTCAAGACACAAGGCCTGTAATTTACTAATCTCATTGCAAAAAAGAGATTATTTGCTGCATAGAAGGACTGTGGTTTTCTGTGATGTTGCCGAGTTGTGATTTGCATAATAAACCTAAACAGATAATAATTTAAGGGGGAAGTCTGAACACACAATGCACACATGAATTCACTTCCTGTTAGATCACCATTGATAAAATACATGAGATATCAAGCTTCATGAGAATGTTCACATCTCTAATACTTCCTTATATCCTGCTGAATCAATATTTGTCACAACTCAAAACTAACATCAACTGCAATAAAGGCTAAAAGCCAATTAAAAAAATGGACAACCTAAAATAAATTTATTTTAGAAAGAAATTTCTCTTCATTTAATTTCAACCCCCCATTAGAGAACTATGTATTCATTTTTTACATAAAAAGTACAAATTAACACATAATAAATCCTAATGTGTATAAACAAAAACTAGCATTAGTAGGTGATTTGAGGAGCATCATTTCAACATTTTCTTTAGTAGCCTATATAAATATTGTATATCATTAACGAATGGACTAAAAACGTCCTGGTTTCTTTCGTAACCTCCGTTCCCTGATGGAGGGAACGAGACGTTGTGCCGATGTAGTGACACTAGGAGTCACCCTTGGGAGCCCCAAACACCTCTGATCTTTGAGAAAAGGCCAATGGAATTGGCGAGTGGAATTTGCATGCCACTCTCCTGGACATACAGTACAGGTATAAAAGGAGCTGGCTTGCAACCACTCATTCAGGTTTTGTGCTGAGGAGCCAAGACAAGGTCCCGGCCATTTCAGCGGGTATTTCAGTGTTGTGGCAGGAGGGACACAACATCTAGTTCCCTCCATCAGGGAACAGAGGTTAAGAAAGTAACCAGGACATTCCCTATTTGTCACTCACTCGATGTTGTGTCGATGTAGTGACACTAGGGGTCCCTATAAAACTGAACTGTGTTACGTGGACTGAATATGCAAGACGGGCAGACCTTTGTGTGCCTCATAGCCAGCGTACCCGGCCATCACGCAATCTCCCCCAATGCTCTTACAGGCGTCATACGGTCCCCTGCACCTCAAAAACTATTCAACTGCCCAAAAAATAAGGATCGGCTGACCCAGCCCAAATAAATGAAATCATTCAGCTGGTGGCCATCCCTCTGAAGGAGGGGGGGTATTTGTGTGGAAATACATCACATGTTCTTACCAATTCTTGTCGGCAGTATCTCATGTGGAGAAGTCCTGTAGTAGATCCAACCCCAGGGGGAGTGGAGCTCTTACAAACATGGTGACCGGGGCCAGAGGGGCCTCTACCCAAGGAAGATGTGGGTTTACGCATAGGTTGACAGGGACAGACCGAAGGGGAGGATTTTGTACTGGTATGCCCAGCCCTCGAAAGCAAAAAATAGGAAGGGAATGTGTTGAGGTAAAACCAAGACATGGAAGTAGGTCTACCGCCGCAAACAATCTTGATGCCGGATGCTCGCTAAAATGTATCTTTGCATCAGCATCTTGAACGGGAGTCTGTGCAAGGCCTGGTTCAGATCTTGCAGGTCCAAAATTGGCCGCAACCCACTGCCTTTTTTCTGTACTATGAAGTAGGGGCTGTAAAACCCCTTCTTCATCTCAGCTGAAGGGACAGGCTCTATTGCATCCTTCTGCAGAAGAGATGCGATCTCCGTGTGCAATCTCTTTTTGCCTCTCACCGTGATTAAGCGGACGCCATTGAAACTGGGCGAGCACCTAGCGAACTGAATTTACTTGCAGGAGAGCCATGGCGTGCAGGGCAGAGGCGTCATGTCCAGCAGTACTGTAGGCCTTGGCTGCCAGTTCCGACGTAAACCTACAGTCCCGTGGATGGGAGCCTTGGGAGTGGCTTTCCCACTGAACGTTGCCATTGACAGCAACGTTGCCATTGTCATGTTTTAGCAATGCAGACATGAACCATCCACGAATTATGTCTCTGTGTGGGATGCACCCAAGTACGAAAGACAGCGATCGTGGCTGTCAGAATCAGAGAGATAGCGATCGCAACTAGAAATAATACACATACAAAAAGGTATCTTCAAAAAGACGCTTCGTAAGTCCCACTCTTCGATGTAGGAAAATATACTCTTTATGAGGAAAGAATATACTCTTTTAGCTGCTGAAGCACCCAGGGGCGTTCTCTGCACAACGCCGGTGCAAGAGGGGCAGAAACCACTGTAATGCACTGTAAATCCAACAGCTCACTTCTCTCAGAGAATGAATGTAATGGCAGAGTAATTCAGCTCGCTGAACACAACCGCTCGGCTCCGAAGAGAAAATCGGAATGAGTGGTTGCATACCAGCTCCTTTTATACCCGTATGTCCAGGGGAGTGGCGTGCAAATTCCACTCACTAATTCTCATTGGCCTTTTCTCAAAGATCAGAGGTATTTGGGGCTCCCAAGGGCAACCACTAGTGTCACTACATATACACAACATCGAGTGAGTGACAGATAGGGAACATATTGTCACCTTTTCACACTACAAAGCACAAGATGAAGTTTATCAAAGTAACCTTTCAAAAGCCAGCTGTGGCAGTATCATGGTACATTGATGGTACAATATGGTAAAACCTTGGTATTTTTATTAAATACAGTAGACCTATATCATGGTATTTCTATAGAAGGTTGCTCCAAAGAACATGTCCAAAAAACATGGTATTGTATGGTTTTGGTACTTTTAAGCGCTTTCATGTAAGTGTTTTGTTACACTTTTATTTAGAAAGTATCTTAACCTGTAGTAGATAGTTGTTCACTGACTGTACTCACACTCGCACATGATCTTCATCACTGGCAAATGATTGAATGCAGCTGCAGTTTTTGTTTCATTTAAATGTAATTAAATGTTCACTTTATTCAGCATTGTTTTTGTTCTCTGTCTTCTAAAGCATCCCAAAACTGTTTTACTGCGTGAAAAAGAGCTTCAAATGATTCAGCCCACATGTTAGATAAATTCATTGAGAAGAACTCAAAAGATTGATTAATTCATGCATCGGGCATCAATTCAATTCACAAGTCCTGCTGAGTTTATGGCCATGTTCACAATAGCATACTATCCATACTACTCTCACTGTTTTTTTGACAAACACTAGTATAACAGAAACAGTTTGTTCACGGCCCATTTGTTCCGTGGGGGGCACCACAACACATCATTGGAACACACAGGGGGCATTTTGTTTGACACAGATTGAACACATGCTTATTGGCTCAGTAGCTCTGCGCCCCCCAAGCGATGCCACCCTAGGTGCTCGCCTTTGTCACCTAATGGGTTGACCGGCCTTGCATTAACCACATCTTTGTCAGTTTTCCCAGAAAATAAGGACTGTACATTTTAAGAGCATAACAAGTAAATGAGTGGCTTTAAAGCTAACTGACATGGACTAAAAGCCACAAAATGTCTTAAATATATACAGTATATAGGCTAAATTTGAGCCTAAAGACTTGATGACCAAAATTTCCAAATTATCTGTCAGCTATCCATTTTAAATTGTATACTAAACATATACACTTGCTTTAATAATACATTACTCAATTACATTTTATTATTTGGTATTACCTGTGTGTAGATGGTCTATCTTGCAGTGATATACATAATGTAGATGTAGAGAATAATTGATTCATTACACCTATATGTCTCCACGAGAAGGTCCTAAGTTGATGTGACAGCCACTGATTTATGGATTTTTACACTGGAAATAAGATTTGAAATATTTAATAAGAGAGCTTCTTCATGCATAGCCTTTGATTTTCTTTAGTATGTCCTTGTAGGTGAAAGTGACCTACAGAGAGGTGTAAACCAGCTTTATAAGGGAATGTGGTTCTCGTGCCCCTGGCTCAGATCATGTTGCAAGCTTCTATCATGTTCACTGAGAGCTGCTCTTCTCACGGGCTCAGGGCTAATTCACAGCTTACAGTCTCCTCTGTGGTCACACTTCCAAGTCATCCCAATAATCACTTACCCTTAACAAAATATATTACAAAGCCATACAGCACTTGCTGAAACAATCACATCATAATTATTATTGTTGTGAATTTTTATTTTATTTTCAATATGTCCTTTCAATTTACTGTATTATAATTTATTAGTTGTCAATCTGACTGTTCATATTAGTTCCCCGTCTGTCATTCACTCGACATTGTATCGAATGAAGCGACACTAGGGGACTTTCTTGAAGGCCTCGGTTACCTCTGAACTTGAGAAATGACCCTCCCCCAGACATACGGGTATAAAAAGAGGGAATCTTGCATCTGTTCATTCAGATTTCTTCTTCGGAGCTGAGTGGTTGTGCAATCAGCGAGCTGAGATCACATCTGTTCCACTCACCTCTGCAGAGTGTTGCTGTTGGATCTACGGCGCGTATCAGTGGCTTTCTCCTTCTCTGCATGTAGTGCAGCTTTGCCCCTGTGCGCTTCAACGGCATTTCCTTAAAGAGCAAATAGACCTGTAAAAGAGTACATTTCCACTAAAAGAGTATACACATCGGTGTTGAACGTCTTTTTAAAGACGCATCTTTTTAAAGATGTCTTTTCGCACTTGTGTAGTTCCTGGATGTGGCAGATATCTCTCCGCTTCTGACGTTCATAAGAACTGCCTCGCTTGTCTGGGCTGTGATCACACGCAGGCAGCATTTTATGAATAGTTAATGTTCTCAGTGCAAGAACATAACCATGTCAACGTTGCGGTCGCGGCTTTCTTTCCTCACTGAAAGTCACTTCAGCCACCCCCCACCATTCCCTCACATCTAGATGATTGGTTCCTCAGATCAGGGCTGACGAAGCCATAGAGAGCACCATTTACAGCCCGAAACCGGCTTGTTCACTCCTCCACTCTCACTATACTCGAAGGCGGATGCTCAAGCTCTCTCCGCCCTGCATGCCCTCCTGCAAGTCCACCAGGCCAAGGCACTTAAAGATCTGCACTTGGATAGTCCTTATCCTGATGTGCTTATTCTGCTACACCGTTGAAGATTTTGCCAAGCAGTCTTCGGCAGTGAGGAAACAAACGGAGGCCATCTCCCACATCATGCCTCGCCGCTGTTCTAGCTCGAGCCGTGCTCTGTCTGCTCACCAAGGGCGTCCCTCTGTGGCTTCTAAACAACAAGCAGCTCCGCCTGGGCCCAGCTCTCAGCCCCAGTGTAGAGCTCCCCGCAGGAAGCTGATGCCCCCGTCTCATGAACCGCTACCGGGACCCAGAAGGCTCCTAAGCAAGGAGCGAGATGGCCACTATGGAGTTGGTATTTGGACCACTCCATCCCCGGTGGAGGGTCGGGAGGGAAACCCCGCCTGGGCTATGGTACCAACATTGCCAGGAAAAAGAGAGTGGTTCACTCACTCCTTAGGTCACCTAACCGGTGCCCACACACGTCGTTCTCATGGCGGTCTGGTGCCAAACACCTACAGTCACGGCACTAAGGACATGGTCCCCTCGCCTCCACATCTTTGACTGTAGACTCCCAGCGGTTCTGATGAGTCTAGAGGATGCCTTCATAAGATCTCATCTTCAGTCACTTTCCCGCCCCAAGCCGGGTACGCGGAGGTAGGTAAGTGCTTTGAGTTTTTTTCTCAGCACATCTGTTTCGGGACACAATTTTGCTCCCCAACATTATATTACCTGCTCCCCCTGCTGCAAAGCCACACTGGATACGTCATACGTGATCGTCCCCTTAGTGCACCCCACTCGCAGCTTGGACACATCGCTTATGCTTCCAACCCAATTGTGCTGGCTGGCCAGGGCCATCCAAATCGGCGATGTGATTTAGTTCACCAGGCACTCACCCACAGGGATGCCAGGGTTCTACGGCCCTCAATTCATCATACCCAAGACAGGCAGTGTGTGACGGCCAATCTTGGACTTGCGAGTTCTAAACTGGGCCTCATACAGACTCCCGTTCAAAGGTGCTCACACTGAGAATTTTTCTGATGTGTGTCCAGCATCTAGATTGGTTTGCACGAGCAGACCTAAAGGATACGTACTTTCACGTCTCAATTTTACCTCAGCACAGACCCCTCCTATGGCTCACGTCCAAAGGCCCAACATACTATTACCAGGTCCTCCCCTTCAGCTCGTCCCTGTCTCCTCGAGTCTTCACAAAGGTTGAAGAGGCCGCCCTTGCCCTGCTAAGGGATGTGGGCATCTGCGTACTCAATTTCCTTGATGACTGGCTGATTTTAGCTCACTCTCGAGAGCGTCTGTATGGCCACAGGGACCATACAGAGTGGCTCACCTGGGCTTCAGGTCAACTGGGAAAAGCCCGACATCTCCTCCTTTTGAGCCTGCAGGTCGTTAAGCCTCACTCATATCCCGGGCAACATCAACATGGCAGCGGACGTGCCATTGCAACAGGGAACGCTCAGTGGAGAGTGGAGGCTTCACTCCCAGACGGTCCAGCTGATTTGGGAGCGGTTCGGCAAAGCACAGGTAGACATTTTGGAGGCTCCCCTTGGGCTAGACGTTCAGGCACACAGCTGGCCCCGGGGGCTGCGAAAGTACGCATTTCACCCAGTGAGCCAACTTGCACAGGTACTGTGCAAGGTCAGGGAGGATGAGGAACAAATCACTCTAGTGGGCCCCTATTGGCTCACATGGACTTGGTTTTTGGATATCATGCTCCTCGTGACAGCCTCTCCCTGGTGAATTCCCCTGAGGAAGGACCTTCTTTCTCAGGGATGGGGCACCCTCTGGCATCCATGCCAGACCTCTGGAACCTCGACGTCTGGCCCCTGGATGGGATGCGGAAGATCTAAGTGGCCTACCACCTGCTGTTGTAGACACGATCAACCAAGCCAGAGCTCCCTCTACCAGGCAGCTTTACGCCCCAAAGTGGCGCTTATTAGCGACCTGGTGTTCTTCCTGATCTGAAGATCCGCAGAGATGCGCAGTCAGGTCAGTGCTCTCATGTCTGCAGGAGTTGCTGGAGGGGAGGCTGACCCCCCCACCTTGAAGGTCTATGTAGACACCATGTTGGCTTACCACAATGCAGTGGACGGCAAGTCCTTAGGGAAGCACAACCTGATCATCAGGTTCCTTAAAGCTGCCCAGAGGCTGAACCCTCCCAGGCCAAGACTTTTCCCCTCATGAGATATCTCCGTGGTTCTATCGGGCCTTCAGAGACCCCCCCTTCAAGCCACTAGAGTCAGTAGAGCTTAGAGCCCTTTCTTTGAACAGATGAACAGCCCTCCTAATTGCACTCGCTTCCATCAAGAGGGTTTGGGACCTGCAAGCGTTCTCTGTCAGTGACACTTGCCTGGAGTCCAGTCCGGCAGATGCTCACGTCATCCTATGACCTCGAACAGGCACGTGCCCAAGGTTCTTATGAACCCCTTTAGGGACCAGGTAGTAAACCTGCAAGCAAAGCTGCCGCAAGAGGAGGCAGATCAAGCCTTATCATTGCTGTGTCCGGTGCGTGCTTTGCGTATATATGTGGACCACATGCAGAGCTTTAGATGTTCTGAGAAGCTCTTTGTCTGCTTTGGTGGACAGCGGAATGGGAACGCTGTCTCCAAACAGAGGCTAGCCCACTGGGTCGTCGACGGCATCACTTTGGCCTATCACACCCAGTCCATGCCCGCCCCTTTGCAGGTTCAAGTACATTCAACAAGAAGTGTGGCATCCTTGTTGGAACTGGTCAACGGCACCTCTCTAGCAGACATCTGCAGAGCAGCGAGCTGGTCAACACCCAATACCTTTACAAGATTTTACAAATATCAGGGTTGAGTCAGTCTCGTCCTGTGCTCTCTCAGGTCTGAGCATGTAGAACTCGGGAATACGGAATGCCTGACCAGGTGTTCCGCTTGCACATAGCACCTTTCCCCTCCTCTGAGGTGATCACGTGTGCTCTTTCACCAAGGAGAGTCGACTAAACTCACGCTCCCTGGATGTCCTTCCTCCCTAGCCATCTAGTCTGCAAATTCAGTGGAGGAATTACCCGACCAGACCCACTTTGGGTGCTAATTACTCTGTACTGGAATAGGTAATAGGTGCTCCACAGGATGGGTCTTCATGGATTAATCCCCCTGTGTGTATTTTCCACGGTATAGTCCCCCTACCGGCAGACCCATGTCTCCCTTGGGCAGTCCCCTCTGCCCCCCGGTTGCCGTGTTTGTAGCAACTCCTCCCTCTCAGCAGGTAGGATCTACCAGCACGCCACTTCCACATGTGGCCTGAAAACCCATGTGACATATTTTGCCACATTTTAATTTAAATAAATGAAAAATTATTAAATTTAATTTGAAAAATGGTTCCAAATTGTATTATAATATGTATGAAAAACTACAATTAAAATCATTCCATGGCAGGGTCGGAAATTAACAGTGGCTCGGGGCAAAAATGCCAGTGAAAGTAACAAGAAATGCCCCCTAAATTAAAAACCGAGGGGAAAATACTACTGTAATCAATTCCTCTGCGTTGAAATATTGCCTATATATCTGATATATTTGTTAATATTATATGTTATCCATAGGTATAGATATTATTTCAATTAAAAACCGAGGGGAAAATACTCCTGTAATCAATTCCTCTGTGTTGACATATTGCCTATATATCTGATATATTTGTTAATATTATATGTTATCCCTAGGTATAGATATTATTTCATAAACTAGCTCAAAATATATAATTATTCAAACTGATAATTTATGTTAGGAAATTGTTTGTCTTTTACGTTTTTAACCTAAAAGGTGACACATATATTTATTGATTTTTTTTCACATTCGTTTTTTGTAATTTGATTAGAAAACGTATACCTTCATAAAATTATTAAATGACCCTGAAATTCAGGGTACAAATATGAATCTCTGACACTGGTTCTTGGTCATTTTTATATTATTTTAGTTAGTTTTGGAGTAATGGAAATAGATTGTTTAGTTTCAGTTTTTACAATTATGTTATTTTTTGTTTTGTTTTTATTTTATAAAACAAAAACATTTTCATTAAGTTTTCATAAACAATAAAAACACTGGATCTCATCTGAGCTACCTTCAGTTTTCTGAGGATTATTAGTGGAATATATTTAACAGTTGTCTTGGTTAAGAGGTCTTTATTACCTAATTTGCTCAATCACTTGCTTGATGTGTACTAGCTGTTACCTTTTTTAAACATTAGCTTTTTAAGCTTTTCCTTGGTGGTCTAGCATGTTCCATGCTAAAAACCTGCAATTTCTTGCAACAGAATGCCACATGATAGTTTTGTCTGACTGGCATTAGTTCTTATTGAATGTTGTTGAGGAAAGGATGAGACTTCTAGTCTAGACTTCCTGTCCTATTTCTACAGTAATCATTCTCAAATAATTCTTAATAATCAGATTATGAAGAACTTTATTAATGGCCATACGGATTATTTTGCAAATAGATTTGTAGGAAACACAGCATTGATTTTGAAGCAGCGGGGGATGTCCAAAAACATCTGGATTCAGTTGGATTACTAAAGTCATTTAGAAATGATCTAAGAGTCATAACTTTCCCAATGACTTTGGGGAAAGCCTAAAAAAGTGATGCCGCAGACTTCCTTAGACATGGCACTAGACTGCATGCAAACTGTCCAAAAAGGAGGAATGTATAATATTATGAGGTGCAGTACATTAGATTGCTCAAGAAACTTGTCAGAGATCCTACATTAGAAGATAATCACTTAAGACACTACCAGATTTAACCCTGGTAATTTGAAAACATGTAAATGAAGAGGTTGGCATGAACACTATATGATCTGTGGCTGGCTGAGAAAAGACCATATGTGAGTATCAGCGAGTACCTGGAAGAGGCAAAGCTTATTAAAATCTGTTCTCAAGAATTGAAGGTTAAACTGGTGCCTGAATTTTCCTAATTGGATCTTCCCTGAATTCTGACAGCAAAAGGCAGTCAGCCAATACAAACCTATTGTGTCAAAGAAAACTCAATTTCTTTAAATGGCATCAGTAGTCTTAGCCTCTTAGTGGAGCATAAAATGTCTCTTCCTTTTTGAAACATATTTTGAAGATTCATATAATTGATCAATTGTAATACTCAGCAATGTATACTTCTTTTTTTAAGGTTGTTTTCATATTTGATCCAGTTGCTTGGTCTGAATTCAAGATAAATTCTAACCCCTCCCCCTGCTCTCGCTGGTCTCTTTTCACATTATATGTCCGAACTGTAATACGTTGTGTCATCAATGTGAGTACCTCTGCCAGTACTAGCTGCAGCTTTTTCCAGTTTAGCTATAGGTAACGACTCAGGGTTAGAAGTTTTATTCATGTTTTTTATTTAGGATGGATTGCTTGCATACCAACTGCAATCCGTAGCAGAGAATTTTGAAATGTTATGTATGCAGTTTAATGGCCTCATATTTATACTTAAAAAAAAACATAACAAAACATTAAACATTTACAAGGGTAAATATAATAAACAAAATGAAACACAATGGTTACAGTAAATGGAATTCTGAAATTAATTAAAGCATATAATATTAACTTATATGTGGTACACCATAAAAGAGTGAGAAAGCAGAGAAAATATTATCTGAATTCTTTAAAGAATTCAAATATATAACAACATCTTTTGTGAAAATAAAAAATAAAGTATTTTCTTTGAAAATGTAATGGAAAAAATGTTCAGAGCAATGGCTATTTATGGCAAGCATAATTTTAAAAGGATACCGAGCACTCAACAGGAGACTATTCCAAGCATGCTCTTCAAATTGAACAGTGATTGCATGTTGTTCCTCCCTGCTACATGTGCGCAACAGTGGAGTAAACAAGCTGACATTATTACAAAAACATCTGTAAAGCTGCCCAGAGATCTTAATTATTTTAACTTGGGTTTCAGTACACACTTAAAAAATACAAACCATATTTAATTATTTGATTCAATCTGATAAATGATTAAGAGACTTTTTAAACTTTTTAAAAATACAGTCAAATATTACTTTCCACTTGTGTTATGGGACAGTGTATTTGTTTTTTCTTGAGTTCAGTATGTTGTGTCATCTGGCTTATTGGAGGGTGGCACATAAGTAATGCAAGTATGCTACATTGTTTCAATTTTCAACAAATATGAACAGACCAGAATCAGAACAATGACAAATATGGAACTCTGGCAGCTCAGCAGCCCAATCATTCAACCTCAGATGACAGAAAAATATGCAAGAGTTTGGCCGTGGGAGAGTCTGAGTGATTTTTTGACAAAAGTCCACAGGCTCAATTAGTTGAGGTCAAACCTAATTGTTATGATTTTTCAATGCAATCTGACAATTCTCCAACAAATACTATATGGAAGTACATAGCAGACTGGAAGAAACTCTGCAAGAAAACAAAAAAAATAATTACTTGAAAATGGACATTCCAGGAACAAAACAAGTTACGCTCAATCGCCAGCATTAGTGGCATAATGTTGTAAAAAAATAAATAAAAATACAAAGTGCTATGTACCTTAGTTTAATGTGCCTTTTATTGAAGTATGACTCAGACTCAAATAGGTTCTTGCTGGAGTGGAACAAGAGATTCCATAGTTCATTAATATAGTAGTTATGTTGATTTTTTTTTAAATTATTATTTCAGTAACAGTATAGAGAAAAGTGGTTTTAAACTTTTTATACACTATTTTCAGCACTCTAAAATTTCAACAAAGAAATTCTCAAAGGAAGGAAAAGCGTAGGAACACCCCAGATTTCAACAAGCATTAATTTATGCCTTTTTGGGTTTAATGAACAAATTTAACGCATCTATAGCATGAAAGGACTGACAGATAACATGTATGTTTTAAGATGTTCCCCCTCTGTCACTCATTCAATGATGTTTTGATGTAGTGACACTAGGGGTCGCTCTTGAGAGCCCCGAACATATGGAGCCAGAAATGCGACAAAACAATTTGAATTTGAATTGTGTAAATTTGAATTATAAACTTTTGAATTTGAATTATAAGTATAATTTTGCCAAATGAAATATTACTTTGTATTTTAAATAGGTTTGAATTTGAATTTTTTAAACTCCAATCATGGACATTTCATATTTAACCAAATTTAATTGTTTTTTTATGGCACAATTTTATAAATATGTATTTTCAAACAGCAAATTTTTGGTTCTGAATTCTTACACCGCAAATATTCAGTTTTAAAAAAATACAGCTTTAAGTTTTCAAGATGAAGAAATTCAGAATACCAAATTCAATATTCTAAAATTAGGCGGCACGGTGGTGCAGTGGTTAGCACTGTCGCCTCACAGCAAGAAGGTCATGGGTTCAAACCCCGGTTGCCCCGGCCTTTCTGTGTGGAGTTTGCATGTTCTCCCCGTGTCTGCGTGGGTTCTCTCCGGGTGCTCCGGCTTCCTCCCACCATCCAAAGACATGCAGGCTAGGTTAATTGGTGTCTCCAAAAATTGCCCTAGGTGTGGATGTGAGTATGAGTGTGTGTCTGTATATGTGTGGCCCTGCGATGGACTGGCGACCTGTCCAGGGTGTACCCCGCCTTTCGCCCAATGTTAGCTGGGATAGGCTCCAGCCCCCCGTGACCCTGTACAGGATAAGCGGTTGAAGATGAATGAATGAATGAATGAATGAATATTCTAAAATTCAAACTGCAGAAATTCAGATCTACAGAATGTGGGTCAGAGATCAAGCTTCCGTGTTCCAAAGGGAAGAGTAGAGGGTCTCGGAAAAGTCAAACGGAGCATTTTGGCCAATTGCAGGTCGTAGTGCAATAATTCTCTGGCGCGAGCGTGATTCAAAAGTTCGCCATTCTGACCATGAAGTGGTTCTTAAAGGTCCCCTGACATGAAATTTTCACTTTCTGTGTCACGGTTGGTAAATTCTATGTCTTTTTCTTGTCTCGTGTTTCTGTGGTTGTATGTGTGTGCGTTGATTAGATGGGGGTGGCCGCTCATCAGTGTTCATCAGCCATCTCCTCATTATCCCATCACCAGCTGCAGCTTATCTGATCATGTGTATTTATACTCACCACCTTCTCATCTTCCTTGTCAGATCGTTGTATGTGGTTTCCTCGGTGTGTCTGTGTTCCAGTCGTGTTCTAGTCTCAACCCTCCTGTTCCGGTTCTCGTTTTCTGTGGATTATTTCTGGATATTAATTCATCACTGGACTCTTATCACCGCACCACTGTCTCTGCACCATCATCATCTAACCATCGGAGTCCCTGCGCTACTTACCTGTTTTCTGTGTTGGACTTCCTATATATATATATATTATTACTCATTAAAGAGTTTAATCTGCACTTGCTTCCGTCTAATCTCTTCGTGACATTCTGAGGTTTTTTAACATTAATATTAGTTCCCCTAGCCTGTATTTGGTCCCCTCGTGTCTAGAAATTTCAATCGGTGTAAACCGAGCTTTGGCTATCTTTCTCTGCCTGTGAGATAATGACGCTCAGACGGGCTGATCTTGAATCTCCTCCGTATGATGTCATAAGGAGGAAAGGTTACCTCCCCTTTCTCTGCTTTGCCCGCCCAGAGAATTTGGCCCGCCCATGAGAAAACGAGCTAGGAAGTACGAACGCGCGCGATTTTAGTTTTTCCTAGAGAAATATCATGGCGTGTGAACGAGCGAAGCACAACAGTTGCTCAATAATTGGATGCACAAATGATCACTGAAGTATTTTTTTACTTCCTTCATCCAATCCCCAGAAGGATCAATGGATTAATTTCATTTACTCTGGAAATGCACTGATACAACACACAAAAGTTTTGCATGTCTGAGCCAAACATTTCACAGACGACTGTTTCCACAACATGGGTCAATTCAGAGCTGGGCATGCTGAACATCTGAAACTAAAGTCTGGATCAGTACCAACTCTCTTTGGCTCAGCTACAAATCTCGGACAAGTAAGTCAACTAATGATATATAATTGTGTTGCTTTACTATTTATGGTTACCTAGCTTGTTACACGTAGAATGTGGTTGTAACATTAGCTATGCAGCTAACAGCCGAGTTACTGTCGCTAATGTAAAGGTAGATAGCATCAGGTATGTGTGTGTCTGTAACGCGAGTGTTGTACACTTCTTTGTTATTTGGATAACCGTTCTCCTGTTGGTGATATGGCGCGCGCGATATCCGCATTTCAAAATCGCAGAACTTGATGTAATTGTAATAATGCATACATATATATATATGCAGGTGCTGAGTAGAGTTAAATCTTGATGAGTAAATCATTGGTTATGTGTAACATGACTTCAGTATACGGGGACATGGAGTACTTTGTCATTAAAAAATAAGCTACATTACAGTCTTCTCTAAACTAGAAATATTACTGATATAGATGCTAATATAGCGTTAGCTGTATATACTAGCATTAGCTACATGATAATAACTGTAACCGCATACATAAAACATCCGAATATAGTACAGTATCCAGACATAATATTTTAAACTAACCATTCGGAGACGTCCTGCTGGAGCTGCTGAGTTGCAACTTCTTCATGCGTTGCTTCTCCATCCGGATCAGACTCTGGGTCAAACTGAAATGCTTGAACGACTGCGTGTCTGTTGCGCCATTGCAATATATCCAATGTAAACATGCATGGTTCCGTTGCCGCAAGATGGTCAAGGCCACACCCACCCTACACCTTGCCCCGCCTTTCTCCTCCTCATTAGCATTTAAAGCTACAGACACCGAAACGGCATGTCTGAAGGAAAGCTCATTGTGGGTTGGCTTGTAATGGCTATAATTCTGTACCAAGGCTGAATTTTGGAAAAGAGATTTCAGATACAGTACTAGGGACCACTAAGGCCTATATCAGAAGCATGTCAGCCTACAAAAAGAAGCATGTCAGGGGACCTTTAAACTTTTATGATTTATATTTTTATGGTTAGCACGTTAGCACATTCTCAGCACATGAGACATTTGTCTGAGCGGTCTCTGGTATTTGTTTTAGTATAAAGTATATTTAGTATGAAAGTGATTAGTATGCGTAAGAGAAAGCATCACATATATCTCAATAATGAATGTAATTCTGCTTCATTCTGTGATCGGAATCCACATCAGATCCGTCGGATGTTATTTCAAACACTTGTTGGTGTTTGTAAGTGCGTTTTGAGCTCAAGACATGAACATCATGAATGATCATTTAGATGTGTGTGATTTAGCAGGTGTGATTACATTATACGATTAATTTCATGCAAATTGTAGGCTTAGCCTATTGTTTGGCATTTAATGGATAAATTACACACCAAACTCCAACAAATTTTACAAACACAGCTGGGTGACTGTCATTCTCACAAGTGCACATCCCTATTGATGTTTAGTCATTATGCCATTTATTTTTAGTTTGACTGTCAGAATCATTTAAAATGGAACATTTCACGTTTTCTTGTCATAAATCTTCAAAGCTGCTAAATAAGTTTAAACAAGCAGCATAAAAAGGCTCGATTTTGGGTATGTTGATTATTGTTAATAATAACAATATAAAAATGTATAAGCATTTTTACTGTTTCATAATTTTATTCATCATTATGGTCATCATTATGAAGTCATTTCAACGCCATTAATCCGCGCGCGTTATTGATGCTCGCACGCGCGATAGAGTAAAGCGCGAGGAAAAAGCAAGAATGTGCGTGCGCGTTTTAAACCCTCGTGCACATTGTTGACGCTTGAAACAGTAGTTCATTGCCGCACTTGGAAATGGGAAGATTCCGTGCGCGCATGACATCTTCTGCGCGCACAATACAATATATCGCACGCGAGGATATGCCTGACAAGACAATTCCCCAAAATCTCCCGCCATGTCACAGCCTACTCCATGCAATGTCATGCCTTAGCCTGGTCCATGCCATGTCACGCCTCAGCCTGCTCCATACAATGTCACAGCCACGCCTCAGCCTGCTCCATGCCAGGTCACAGCCACGCTTCAGCCTGCTCCATGCCATGTCACAGCCATGCCTCAGACTGCTCCATGCCATGTCACAGACGAACCTCAGTCTGCTCCATGTCATGTCACAGCTAAGCCCCAGATTGCTCTATGCCATGTCACAACCATGCCTCAGACTGCTCCATGCCATGTCACAGCCACGCCTAAGACTGCTCCATGTCACAACCAAACCTCAGTCTGCCCCATGCCATGTCACAGCAAAGCCCCAGACTTATCCATGCCATGTCACAGCCGAACCTCAGAATGCTACATGCCATATCATAGCCAAACCTCAGACTGCTCCATGCCATGTCACAGACAAACCTCAGTCTGCTCCATGTCATGTAACAGCCAAGCCCCAGATTGCGCCATGTCATAAGCAAGCCTGTGCTCCACGGTCCAGGCCTGCCTCTGCTCCACGGTCCAGGCCTGCCTCTGCTCCATGGTCCAGGCCCACCTCTGCTCCATGGTTCAGGCCAGCCTCCGCTCCACAGTCCAGTCCCGCACCTACTCCCCCTTGGTCCTCAGCCCCATCGGTGCTGCCCCTCGAGACTCTCATGGCTCCAACAACCAGCTCCCTACAGAACTTTGGGGCTTATATCATGTTTTATGTGTTTTTGTTCATGTGTTGGGGCATTGGGAGCTGTCCCTTAGGGGGTTTTGGGGGGGGGGGTATGTTGTGTTTATTCTATTGGTTCATGTTTTATTCCATGTCTTTTATTATGAAAAGTTTAGTTCCTGTTTCCCTAGTCATGTGATGTCCTGTTTTCCCTCCATGTTCATGTTTCTTGTTTTCATTGGTGTATTGTTTCATTATGTTATTATCAGTTCTAATTTGTCATTGGTTTTAGCAGTTCTGTTATGTAATTGGTCCATGGTCATTGTCTTGTTATCTTGTTTATAGTTCAGTCTGTTCATTGGTTGATGTTTCCCATGTCCATGTATTTAAGCCCTCATGTTGCCATTGTCCTTTGTCAAGTATTGTTTGTGTAGCATCGTGTTTTAATCTACTCAAGTCTAGTTCATGTATACTCAAGTGCTTAGATACCACTGTAAATAAAACTGCACTTCATCATTGCCTTCATCTGCTCCTGTATCATTACCTGCCAGAAACGTTACACAGTGTAGGTAACTGAGAATTGATTTTGTGCTCAAATGCTTGATTAGCTAAGCCTAAAATTGTGAATAGAACATGAAGCAGTCTATCCTGAGGTTGTTTAAATGAGGCTGGTTGGTAATAAGCTGTTATACAGTAACAGTTATTGGGAATATCAAGAAAATAACAGTAAGAAATGAAAAGTGCAAAAGGAATTTTTGTTTATTTTTTATGTATTTGCTTATTTTGTGATTAAACTTTTTGGTAACAACCAAAATTTTCTTTCAAATGAAATTAAGTGATTCCTCAAAAAACCTTATGCATAGGATGTCTTGGCTGTGTGTTGAGTTAATACGAATGGATACAAACAGAAATGCCAGGCGACACAAGTGTGAGCTTGAAAAGATCTAATCCTGAATCAACATGTTATCACCTCGCTGCTTTAGCTGGAATAGGTTGTCCCTGTCAGTTGGTAATATTTGTTTGGACAAGGACACAGAAGATAAGAAAGTAAGTGCCATTGACAAATA
Organism: Moxostoma hubbsi; assembly: GCA_032164185.1. Lineage (NCBI taxonomy): Eukaryota > Metazoa > Chordata > Actinopteri > Cypriniformes > Catostomidae > Moxostoma > Moxostoma hubbsi. Next base: position 15,103,105 of record JAVLUX010000035.1, on the reverse strand, counting down.
TGCCTATTATTGTGTGCTTAGTTATGTGTGACCCATCTTTTATCCAAGACAAACAAATGTTCACTAATTGCCAATATGATCTCTTGGCAGCAATCCAAGGTTAAGACCCTTACTCAAGGCTACCATTTTGATTGAGCACCATTGAGATCTCAGTGTTTTCCCAGTGTCACCTCTGCATGAGATTGATACTTAACTATTCAGCTACCACATCCAAGCTTCCCAAGACGTACCCCTAGGTGTTTAATCAATGTGACAAGTGGGTCACTTGTCACAAATGTGACACTTGTTTAATTCCTTTAGTTAAATCCATAAGCCTTTACAACATGTATTAGCATGCATTTTTGCTGATCGTACAATTTAATTGCAATTGACCACAATAAATGGCAGATATAAATGCAGCCAAGATGCTTTGTGAGCATTTTGAGGTGGTAAGGAATGGATTCTGACTACTTTTAATGAAGGTGTAAAAGCAAATTTTCATTATCCGCATTCAACTACGCAAATAATATGTAATACAGAGATTGCGACAATTTTCCATTATGCTTATTTTACCTAATGTTGATTTAAATTTCCTGAAAATCATATAGAGTTTGGGTCTTTATGATTATTTAGTTTTAAGGTCTCATTGAATGTGTTGGAAAAGCGATACAGATAATCTGTCAATGTGTTTAAAATTTGGTTAAAAAACAATTTACTGCACCATACACTGGCGGCCAAAAGTTTGGAATAATGTTCAGATTTTGCTCTTATGGAAAGAAATTGATACTTATTCACCAAGTGGCATTCAACTGATCACAATGTACAGTCAGGACATTAATAACGTGACAAATTAGTATTACAATTTGTAATAAACGTTCAGAACTTCTTAAACTACATCACAAAAAAATCCTCCATATGCAGCAAAAGAGAGAATGACTGAAAGCGTAAATGATGCTCAGTAAGAGTTTTGCTCTGTTTGTTTGGGGGAAGAGCATGCTGCTCTCGCGTTGCAGCAGTGGGGGTGCGAGCACTGTGATTTGCTTTCAGGCAAAATGCTTCGCGCTTGCCTCGCTTGCTTCCGGGAGTCAGCATTCTCACTTAATTTGTGGGGCTCTCATATGGATCTGGCTGAGGAGCGAGAGACGGGTTCATCCCTTTCGCTCGCTCTCTCCCCAGACCCAGCTGATCCTCATAAGCCTGAAGCACGCCTCGGCGCCTCTTCGGTTCACGAGGACACTGAATCTCTGTAAATCCTGCGCATAATAATAAAGCGGCTGTGGAATTAAGAGACAAATGCGAGCATTGCGATCTGCTTTCGGGCAAAATGTTTCGCGCTCACCTCCCTTTACTCGAGGTGATTAAGTGGGCTGTGGCCAGACTAAAGCTAGACTGGCCACGCGAACAAGAGTCCCTCCCCCAAACGCTCCAAACTAGAAGACAAATTTCTGTCTGGTGGCCAAAATAATTAAATAAATAAAAGAGGGAATGGAACTCAATATCAGTCCCTTCCTTTCTTCTATGACCTCCATAACAAGTATTTTCTTTATGGAGGAAATGTATACTTCCCGTGTCTTCGTGCCCTTGACGTTGGTGTATTCAACTATCGTGGGTGCTGAAGCTCGGGGGTATTTGGTGATGCCGCCGGTAGAAGAGACACCTGTGGGTTTTCTCTCGCCTGGCTCGGCATCATCGCTAAAGAGACCTACACTCCCCACAAAGCTGTACAGGACCACCTCCACGCTTGTGGGGAAAGCTTATCAGGCAGCTGGTCAGGCTGGTGTTGCCCTGCACACTATGGCAGTGTTACAAGTGCACTAGGCTAAATCTGTTGAAGGACCTGAGTGTGGGCACCTCACTCAGGGGGAGGGGCCATCGGCCACCCAGCCCCGCCGTTGCTTCCTGCCTTGATCCAGGATGCAGAACACTTGACATCCCCTCAACAGGAAGTGTCAGAAATGATACCCATCTCAGAGAACCTGGCAGCATGGAAACTTCTGCCTGGTATTTCTATGTGGGTTCTAGAATCAGTAGAAAGAGCTACAGAATTCAATTTGCTCGCTGTCCTCGCCGTTTCAACGGCGTGGTTCCCACTACCGTGAAACCGGGACAGGCATATCTACTGTGGAAAGAACTGCAAAATCTCTTGGTTAAAGGGGCCATAGAACATGTTCCCCTTCCAGAGAAAGAGTCAGGCTATTACAGCAGATACTTCCTGGCTCCCAAGAAGGGTGGGGGGTTGCGTCCGATTCTAGATCTTTGAGGCTTGAACCGCTCTGTGTTCAAGTCCTAGATGCTGACTATCAAGACGATTATGTCACAAGCTCAACATCACGTTTGGCTGGTCACCATCGATCTCATGGACGCATATCTTTATATAGAGCCACAGCACAGGAAGTTCCTGAGGTTCGCTTTCGGGGGCGAAGCACATTCAGGAAATGCATGGATGCAGCACTGGCTCCTCTGCGACTCCAGGGCATCCGCATTCTGAATTTTATAGACGACTGGCAGTTTAGCACAGGTATATCGTCTTGACGCATCTGAGGGTTATGTGGAATTCGGTCTCGATGCAGGCACAATCGTCTCCTGCACGAATCGTTTCCATTCAGAACACCCTGAGCAAGGTCAGGCTAGGTCGAGGTTGCACTGCTTGTCAGTATCATTGAATACTAGGTCTCATGGCGTTGGTGTTCGCGGTGATCCCTTCGTACCTTCTGCACATGAGACTGTTTCAGCTGTGTCTAGAAGTCAGGGGGTTTTATTCAAGGGCCGGTCCCCTAAGGCAAATAAGGGTTATGCGCAACGTGCTTCGTTTCCTTTCTATGTGGTTCAGACCCCAGTTCTTACCTTGGGTCCCACTCTAGGTGTGTCTTGTCATCGCAGGCTGTTAACGACAGATGCTTCCCTGACGGGCTGGGTAGCGGCCTTAAGTGGTCGTCTGGCTTAAAGGGATTGGAGGGTCATCAGTTCGGTTTTCACAGTAACTGTCTCGAGCTGATGGCCGTATTTCTGGCCCTGAAATACTTCCTCCTGAGGCTGCCATGTCTTGGTGCGGGTGGGCAATACATGGGTAGCCTCTTACGTAAACCATCGGGGGGATCCACGTTCACGTCAGCTGAATTTCTGGCACATTGGATCCTCCTTGGGGCCCAGGGCAGCTCCTGTCACTCAGGACAGTTTCGTCCCTGGATGCCTGTGTGTGTGGGAGCAGATTTATTCTGAGGTAGTGAACAAATCTAGGGCAGAAGAGGACCTCTTCGCCTCTATGATAGTGCAATGTCTCCTCTACTTCTCCCTAAGCCACCCAGCCCCCTTGGGTCTGAACTTAAAGGCACATTCATGACCCTGAATGCGTCTGTATGCATTTTTGTCCCCCGGTTTTTCTGCTTCCGGGAATCTTGGCAAGGTTCGCCAGCAAGGGTCTTGCCTCCTACTAATGGCGCTGTGCTGGCCGAACAGGATATGTTTCTCGAAAACCTCTCCTCGATGGCTCGCCTTGGGCGATTCCGAACAGGGAGGACCTTCTCAACCCTGGCCCGAATTGTGAAACCTTTCACGCTTGGCCCCTAAGGGTACCAACTGAGGTTCACAGGGCTTTATCTTGAGGCTTCGAGACCTTTTCAAGTGCTAGGGCTCCCTCCACTTGGAACTGATCTGGTTAGATTTTGCAGGGCAGAAGAGGACCTCTTCGCCTCTGTTGATAGCGCAATGTCTCCTCTACTTCTCCCTGAGTCGCCCAGTTTCCCCCCCCTAAGTTCATATTACAGAACCAGCTAACTGCCAGTTTGCTTCAGTTCTGGATTTTCTGTAGAAAGAACTGTCAGCGGGCACTTGCCTCGCCACTGCCAGGTTCTATGTGGCCTCCACTGCGGTTTGCCACACCTTGGTGGGCGGGGTGCCCCCTAAGAGGCATCCTTGCTAGGACCTCTTCATAGGGTAAGACCCCCTTTTTTAGACCTCTAGAGTCAGCGTTTGGTAGACTTCTGACTCTCAAGATGTTTTTTTCTTATGGCAATTACATCTCTATGGAGACTTGGATACCTACAGGCTCTGTCTCTTTTGCCGGAATGTTTAGAGTTTGCCCCAGCTATGACCAAAAGTATTCTTTGCACCCTCACCCTAACTAGCTTAAGCCTTCTGCTCCCTGCCGTTTGTAACGCTGGAGCAGCTAAGACTTCTCAGACTTCGTCCAGTCTGTACCATTCAGACTTATGTCCACCTCATTTGCTAGTGGCGTAAAGTCAGGGCAGCAATTCTTCACTTGGAAGCCATGACCAGGGGGCAGTCACCTCCTGGCAGACTATGTCACTTTGGGTGAGGGACATTATTGCCCGGTCCTACGAGGCGCGCGGTCAAGCTTCACCAGTAGGTTTTAGGGGGCTCTTCTCCTCTAAAGCCTTGGCTAGAGGTCTCCCTCTGCAGCAAGTTTGTTATGTGGCAGGTTGGTCCTCTCCTCACACATTCATCAAATTTTATGGTTTAGATGTTTGTTACTCCGGGCTCTTATGCCCTTGAGTCGACATCTCAATCTCATGTCTCTACAAGTTTGTGATGCGGCAGATTGGTCCTCTCCGCGCACATTCTCAATTTCTATGACAAATTTGTATGGGTTGGATGTTTTGCTACTCCAGTCTCTTATGTCCTTGGGTCGACATCTCAAGCTCATGTCTGATCAAGTTCGTAATGCGAACTTTATGGGTTAGATGCTTTGTTACTCTGGGCTCTTATGCCATTGAGTCGACATCTCAAGCTCATGTCTGAGACCTCTTGTGTTTTGTGAGCACATTTCACAACCGTAGGGGTCCGGACAGCCCCAGTGCGGCGGCGTGGGTATTGCGTTCCCCATAGCGCTTAGCAAAGCGCAGCATCATAGTGAAGCTTTTTGTAAAGGGAACGTCTCGGGTTACATGTGTAACCCTTGTTCCCTGAAAAAAGCGTAACGAGATGCTGCGCTTCTTTGCCGCACTGGGACGTCCCAGGACTGCTCTTCAAAAAGAAGTATCTGACAACACCTGGTGACGCATCCATTTATAGCCTGGCCACAGGTGCGTCTAATGACTACATCAGCCGAGGCTATAAATTCCGGTCAATGTTCATTGACGTGTTACACACATATTCACAGCTCGTTCACGACTAGGATCGTTCCCCATAGCGCTTTGCAAAGCGCAGCATCTCGTTCCGCTTTTTTCAGGGAACAAGGGTTACACATGTAACCGAGACGTTTTTTGGCAATTTCAAGCATTGTATAGCCTTCATTACTCAAAATAATGATTGACTGACACGTTTCTAGTGAATGCTGTTTCTTTTTTTGCTATTTTTGACCTAATATTGTCATTAAGACATGCCTGTCTTAAAGACAATGCTACATTTCGTTTAAAGAACTAAATAGCTTTCAACTGTGTTTGACATAAGAGCAAGTGGTTTTCTAGTACCAAATTGGCAATTTAGCATGACTACTCAAGGGTAAGGTGTTGGAGTGATGGCTGCTGGAAATGGGGCCTGTCTAGATTTGATAAAAAATTTACTTGCGATGGTGCTGTTTTTTTACATCAGTAATGTCCTGACTATACTTTGTGATCATTTGAATGCCACTTTGGTGAATTGAAGTACCAATTTTCTTTCGAAACTGCAATATCTGTACATTATACCAAACATTTGGCTGCCAAAGTATGTAACATACCCTAAATGAGCACTTTATTAGAAGCACTATACTGATACTGGGTATGGCCTCACTTTACTCTCAAAACAGCCTCAAAACTTTGTGGCGTGGATTACACAAGACCTGTCATGGACAGCTGACACGCAAAGCTTTTCATATTCTTCATATTCCGTGAGGTGGTTTGTTCGCAGATCATGAAACAGGTAAATTATCGAGCTGTCTTTAACAGCAACCGATTTCCAAGATAGTGTCCAAACATCTTTTGAACAACATCCGTCTTTTCAAAGCAAAACCATTTACATGCGAGTGGGGATGACCCAAGTCTAGCAATTAAATCTAATGACAAATATTGTGAGGTTGGTGGTGTCTGTATTTTGTCTCCTGATGCTGTTTGTTTACTAATTTTTAACTTCAATCATGCATTTTTAGGCAGCTATGCCAACTTAACATGTGGCGCAGTGACCATCAGAATCAGCTTTATTGCTGATTTTGGAATTTGTATTGGTGGCAGGAGATTCCAGTGCACAACAATACAATACAGCAACAAGACAGAGATAATAAAAATAATAATGAAAAGTATTTATAGAATACACAGTAAGACAATACATGTACACCTATACTAGCACACTGCATTCTAATAGGCTACACTACTGCACATTCATGTTGCAAATCTCCCATTCTACAACATTTCAAAGGTGTTTTGTTGGATTCAGATCTGGCGACTGGGAAGGCCACTGAAGAACAGTGAACTTATTGTCGTGATCACGAAACCAGTTTGAGACATTTTTTGCTTTGTGACATGGTGCATTATAGTGCTGGACATAGGCATTAGAAGATGGGTAAATTGTGGCCATAAAGAGATGCACATGGTCAGCAACAACACTCAAATAGGCTGTGGTATTCAAGCGATGATTGATTGGTACTAACAAGCCAGAATTGTGCCAAGAAAACATTTCCCACACAATTACATCAAGCTACCAGCCTGGACTGTTGACAATGCATTTTGGGTCCATGGATTTATACTGTTGGTGCAAAATGTTTACCCTACCATCTGTGTGCCTCAGCAGAAATCGAGATTCAACGGACCAGGCAATGTTTTTTCAGTCATCAACTGTCCAGTTTTGGTGAGCCTTTGCAGCTTCAGCTTTCTGTCCTTGGCTGACAGAAGTGAATCCCGACTTGGTCTTCTGCAGTTGTAGCCCATCTGCCTCAAGGTTTGACGTGTTGTGCATTCTGAAATGCTATTCTGCTCACTACAATTGTACAGAGGGATTATCTGAGTTATCGCAGCCTATCTTTCAGCTTGAACCAGTCTTGCCATTCTCAGTTAACCACTCTCATTAACATGGCCTTTTTGATCACAGAACGGATGCTCACTTGATGTTTTTTTGTTTTGTTTTTTCTGCATTATTCTGAGTGAACCAGGATATCAGCAGTTACAGAAATACTACATGCCATGGTTGAAGTCACTGAGATCCCAATTTTTCCCATTCTGATGGTTTCCCATTCTGATGGATGGCTGCAATATTTTATGCATTGCACTGCTGACACACAATTGACTGAAGAGATAATCACATGAATATGTAGGTGTACAGATGTTCGTAATAATGTGCTCATTGAGTGTATATGCAATATATGTAATATAATAATGCAACTTGCAGCAGTAGTGCGCAAGCTTTGGGAGACCTGCTGATGCTTACTACTGAGGCAAAACAAGCAGTATTGCTTGATCGAGTAGAGCTGGTATCTAAAACTCTGCTATTCTATTTTATTATTTCATATTATTTAGAAAAGTACTGCTTAAAGATCAGAATCAATCACTTTAATCGCACCACTCAACACAAAATAAAAACACATCAATCCAATAGCCTAGTAGTCTAATTCTGCGGACATAGGACTTTCTGTATTGTGGGAATCAGAATCAGACCTTAGTGCCCCAGGTTCACTTGTTTGATGCATTATATACCATATGGATGATCTATAAGAAAGAGAGAGAAGAACTTTCTTTCACCCTCAACAAATCATCATTGCCAGATATGATACGGTTTGAAAAATACAAACACTTCTCCACCAAAACCTTTTCAAGATTTATGAAATGCTGTCTTTATTTTCTTCTTTTAAACAACAAATAGGTTGTGTTTCCATGCCTCTCCACCATAATACTTTAAGGAAATATAAATAGGGTAAAACAGCTTTCTCTGACCTCAGCAATAGAGGCTTCAATGCAGGGTTTACATACACAGAGAGATCACAGTTGTAAGGGTGTAAGCACAACTGTACTCATTAGGGATGGACGATATGTTAAAATGATTTTATTCACAATATCCGATTACACTGTCAACCCCCCTGCAATATTTTGTGCTGAACATGTTTTTATAATAAAAAAAACAATAATAAAAGTGCCTAGACAACCCAGAAATACAATGTTCTCAAAGCCATAAGTCTAAAGAAGTTCCGTTTCAAATTTGAAGATGATCTAACAAAAAGGTTCCTGCATGCTTTTTTCTCTGAAAATCACTGCCGGTATACAGAGTAAAATAAAGGCTCTGCCTTTTAAGATGACACAAAATCTGACTACACTGCTCGGCTATTATGAATAAAACTACACCGCATTTTTAAAAATAGACTTGAGACACGCTCATTTTGTTTTGTGAGACTCTAATATTTAAGACAATACACAGTTTTACAACATGAATGCTGCTCAGATTGCATCGATTGTTGAAGAATGACGACGAAGGGTAATTCTTTCAGGTGAAATCTCATGTAAACAATGGAGAATATATCAATATTTCTCAGATTTATCACTTTTATGTACAAAAAGTGCTATTGGATGTTTTTCAATGAATGCTTATCATGGGCAACTGACCCAAGTGTGGCAAACTGGATTCATCTGGCGATCGTGTTTTCATAACAAAGGTATGAATTCCTGTTTTTATATTGCATGTTTTCATTTGTACTCCTGGCACAAATAACTAAATTGCTGTTTCTGGAGCATTGCTATTGTGAAACAGAGTTCGGATATACATGTTTAACCCTTAGACATTTGAAAAGATGTATAATTTGTTAACAATCATTACATTTATATATGGTAAATTATATATTAAACGTAAGCAGAGTGACATCACCACCGCATGTGGGGAAATGTGTATCAACAGGTTAATATTGTTTCTTTTAATGTTACTGAACCTGCAGTGTTGCATTCACAATGCATACCAGATGCATGGAAATAAAGCTAACTAAACTCACAGCACCTCCCAAGATGATCAGAGGTAATTTGCAGCATTCTCATAGATGACATTATTCTTGCAAATATTTTTCAGATGAATGAAACAGAGAAAAAGATTGAAAACTCTTTAAATTTGCTTGGTCCACGAGTGCTGCAAGCCTCTGATCAAACAGTGAATCAGACACAAGCATTGGAGGCTTTTATTTTGTCTCTTCTTAAAAATATAATAAAGTGTGTTTCTTCAAGCACTTTGTGTCTAAAAAAATGTCTTGTGTTGTGTCACTCCAAGACATCTTACAGGTAGCCTGCCTGTAGAAGAGCAAAATTATTCATGCATGAAAAACATTTTGACGATGAGCTTGCAAACTTGATTCAGCCTCGTCGCATTTTGCGGGTGCCAGTTGCTAGCTTCACACACTGGCCACTGTTTAATATATTTGGCGACTTCCCAGATCCATGGTTTGCCATTTCCCTAAATGACTATCTAAAAGTTTCTGCCTAAAGTGGCATATAATTTGTTTTGCTTCACAATAAAATTTTGCACTGGAAATCAAATGGCAACCCACCACAATACCAAAATAATTTATACCACATTTTAGTGGTTTCATGCCCTCGGCAGCCATTAATATACAACACAACATTAATTGTGGTCCCCAGAAACCATATTTGTTGCAAGTGAACCTGTATTTATTGTAGTCTACATCATATTTTACTTTAACTTGTGTGATTTTGTTCATAGATTTTGAAGATCAGGGGCATGTAATGCAACCTGTCCATGATAGCATCGAATTAGGCTAGCAAAAGTGATAGATTGATTTACACCAAAATACTGTACAATTTGTTTGTACACACAACCTTTGACGTCAGCCTTTGGAAAGTGTTTTTGTGGCTATATTTAAAGGAGGACATGGGGAATCAGGTTCCTTCACTCAGGTGAGTAGGTTTTATTACAATGCTCTGCTTGATTGGGCCCAACAATACGCCTGCCTCTCCAAACTTCAGCTTCACATTAAATTAACAACAAAGTTCAGACTCTCAATAGACTTCAAATTCTCAATAGACTTTAGATTCACATTAACTCTTCAGAATAACAATAAACATTAGCTTCAGACTCTCCCTCTGTGTGGTGTGGCTCTTTTATGCCACTTGCTCTGTGCTCACTGAAATTAGAGACAGGTGTTAGACATAATTTAGCTCAGGTGCAAGCGCCCTTACTGCTCTCTCTCTCTGGACGGATACTTGACCATGCCCCCGTTGCCACATATCCCCACTGCCCGACTCAGGCCGCGGAGGGATCCGGACCGCCTACCACTCCCCCCCATTTCTGGAAAGGAAATCGGCGGCAGCCATTTGCGCTCTCGGTCTGTGGATGGCCCGCCCCAGCCGTTAGTATCGGAGAGTGAAGACGGCCCACTTGATGGCCAGACATTCTTTCTCTACGTTGCTGTACTTAGTTTCCCTCACTGGGAACTTGCGACTGATGTACAGCACCGTGCGCTCCTCCCCCTCCGCCAACTGCGAGAGTACGGCCCCCAGCCCTCTGTTTGTAGTGTCCGTCTGTAAAACAAAAGGGATAGAGAAATTGGGTGAATGCAAAAGTGGCCTCCCACAAAGTGCGGCTTTAACTTGCGTAAACGCCTGCTGACACTGCTCCGTCCACTGGACTGGGTCTGCAGCTTCCTTTTTAGTGAGATCAGTCAGCGGGCTGGTGACGTCCGAATAATTGGGAACGAATCTTCTATAATAGCCAGCCAGCCCCAGGAACTGTCTCACCCCCTTTTTGGTCTTGGGTCTCAGGCAGGTGGCAATCACCACAGTCTTGTCAATTTGGAGACACACCTGCCCGTGACCCAAGTGGAACACCAGATACCGTACCTCCACCCGCCCAACTGCGCATTTCTTTGGGTTTACTATGAGTCCCGCGTGTCGCAGCGATCTCAGAACTGCCCTCAGATGCTGCATGTCCCTGAATGTCGACAAAACAAAAGAGATGGTTGTTGACTTTAGGAGAGCACAAGGTGAACACTCCCCGCTGAACATCGACGGCTCCTCTGTGGAGATCGTCAAGAGCACCAAATTCCTTGGTGTTCACCTGTCGGAGAACCTCATCTGGTCCCTCAACACCAGCTCTATTAACAAGAAAGCCCAGCAGCGTCTCTACTTTCTTCGAAAGGCTGAGGCACATCTCCCACCCCCCATCCTCACAATGTTCTATAGAGGGACTATTGAGAGCATCCTGAGCAGCTGCATCACTGCCTGGTTTGGGACTTGCACTGGTTCGGACCGCAAAGCCCTGCAGAGGATAGTGAGAACAGCTGAGAAGATCATTGGGGTCTCTCTTCCCTTCATCAAAGACATTTGCATTAAACACTGTATCCGCAAAGCAACCAGCATTGTGGAGGACCCCGCAACACCCCTCACACAAACTCTTTACCCTCCTGCCATCTGGCAAGAGGTACCGAAGCATTCGGGCCCTCACGACCAGACTGTGTAACAGCTTCTTCCCCCAAGCCATCAGACTCCTCAATACTCAGAGACTGGTTTGACACACACGTGTCCTGAGTTGCACTTTAATAACTGCCACTTTATAACTGTCTGCTACCTCAATAACTGCTATGTGCATAGAACACTATATCATAGTATGTTATGCTTACATTTGGCATTTAGTAACTGTCATCTTTTTGCACTACTGTGTACTGGTCGGCGCTGCACTGTCTATCACTGTGCCTATTGTCCTGTTCATTGTTAGAAATTTATTGTACTGTCCCGTACTTTTGCACACGTTTTTGCACGTGCACTTTATATAGGTATTTTATATAGTCTGTGTAGTCTCATGTGGTTCTGTGTTTGTCCTATGTTGTTTTATGTAGCACCATGGTCCTGGAGGAACGTTGTATATGGTTGAAACGACAATAAAAACCACTTGACTTGACTTGACTTTAATGTGCCGCTGCCAATCATTGCTGTAAATGATGATGTCATCTAAATAGGCAGCAGCATAAGCTGTATGCGGTCTGAGGATCCAGTCCATGAGACACTGAAACGTAGCCAGGGCCCCAAACAAACAGAATGGATGTGTCACAAATTTGTGTAATCCAAACGGTATGGAGAAAGCAGTTTTTTCATGGGAAATTGGTGACAAGGGGATCTGCCAATAACCCTTCGTCAAATCCAATGTCGAATAAAACTGAGCAGTGCCCAACCGATCGAGCAGCTCATCAACGCAAGGCATTGGGTACGTGTCAAATTTAGACACCGCATTGACTTTCCTATAATCCACACAGAACCGTACCGATCTGTTGCTTTTAGGCACTAGAACATCCAGGGTGGACCAATCACTGTGGGATTCCTCTATTACCCCCATATAGAGCATTGCATCAACTTCTTTCTGAAAAATTTTACCGGGCAATCGTGTAAGGGTGGCTACGTACCACAACCCCCAGCTTGTTCTTGATGTGGTGCCGAATGAGGTTTGTACATCATGGTAGAGGGGAGAACACATCCGAAAACTGATCTAGTTCTAACTCCCTCTCGTCTGCTGGATGTGTGGCTCTTTTTTGCCACTCTCCCCATGCTCACTGAAATTAGAGACAGGTGTTAGACATAATTTAGCTCAGATGCAAGCGCCCTTACCACTCTCTCTCTCCGGACAGACACTTGACCAAGCCCCCGCTGCCACAGTTTTTTACTCTCTTCTGAAAGTTTAAACACTTATTTATTTTTATTATTTATTTATCTTAACTATGCATGTATGGTCCTTGCTGTCTCTGATCCTATCAGAACAAACGTGTGTTTGCACCCAAGTGAGAAACACTGATCTAGATTCTCCTCATCTAGATTCTCTCTATCTCTGCCTTTGAAAGAAAGCATGAAAGAAGCAAATAAGTCTGTGCATATACAGACTTTTGATTGTCACGGCCTAAATGCATTTACACAGTAATCACAAATGCGTAAAATAACGTATCACTTTCTGGAATGTGGATCATGGACCAGTTTCACAGACATGATGAGACATGTTTCCACCTTCTTTAACAACGTAAATGTAGCAAACTTTTTTATATTTCCAATTTTAACAATATTTAGTGTACATTTTTAACATTGTACTTTGTATTACAATACCTTTTTTTTTTTTTAAATCAGTTAACGGCTGCTGAGGGAGTGACAGCAAATTTTTGCATATTTCTCTTTTCTTACTGCTGTTATACAGTGCTCTATATTTTCATCTCCTTTTGCAAAGCTGTGAAAGCATTATCATTGATTTATTTTTCTTTTGCTGTTTGAGTAATGTGTCTGCTTCTAGCTGTCCAACCAGGATATGTAAAAAGGGTCCATTTATTGAAATAAGTTTCAAAAAGATGCTGTCAATTTCAGTCCAATTGCTTTGATGTGATGCAAAAGAATATTTACACTTTTTAAATGATAGAAATTAGAAAAATTAACAGAGAAAATATTTCTACAAAAACTTAATAAATAAAGAGTATTTAGTAAGTATTTTAATAAGTATTTTATATTTTTTGTCATTAGACAAGTCGTTATAATAATGCTGAAATCAGGCAAACTCGTACAAAAACGTATGACTTTTACTCTCATAAAGAATAATAAATGAACCAACGAACAATGTTACTATGATTTTTCCAAAGTCTAACCCCTTAACCAAGCCCTAAATCTAACCATGAATTTGAAATTCTGTTTGAGAATTTGTTGGTTTCTATGGGAATAAAAATTAAGGGTCTCAAATTAAGTGTCGTAAAAATTATCTCGTACAATAATAATAAGTGTTTTCGTAACACGATTTTTTGTGCTGTCACCTCTTGTGGGCAGGGCCCTATCTTGTGAAAGTGAGGAGGGCCCCAAGATTTGTGATACACAAATCTAATGTGTAAATGTTACAATTTTATTCTTCTGCCTTTTCCCTTGGATGGAATTTAATGAGCTACTGTTAATGAATAAGAAGTATCAGGAGTCGAATAAATACCCATTAGGCACAAAACGTCTCGGGTTACTTGACTGTAACCCTTGTTCCCTGATAAAAGCGGAATGAGATGCTGCGCTGAGTTAGTGCTTTGGGAACAACTTTAGGTGTGATCAGCAGTGAATGTGTGTGCAACACATCAATGAACATTGACCAGAATTTATAGCCTCTGCCGGTGACATCATTGGATGCACCTGTAGCAGGGCTATAAATAGATGTGTCACAGGTGCATCATCAGGTATTTTGTCTGAAGAGCAGTCCTGGGGCATCCCAGTGTGGCAATGAAGCGCAGCATCTCGTTCCGCTTTTATCAGGGAACAAGGGTTACAGTCAAGTAACCCGAGACGTTCCTTTTCAAAAGCTACACTTATGATGCTGCGCTGAGTTAGCGCTTTGGGAACGAGAATACCCACGCCGCTGCACTGTGGATGTCCGGACCCCTTACGGTTGTGTAGTGTGCTTACAAGAGCGCAAGAGGTCTCAGACATGAGCTTGTGATGTCGACTCAAGGACATAAGAGCCTGGAGTGGCATGAACATCCAAACTATAAAATCTAATGAATGTGTGCGGAGAGGACCAGCCTGCTGCATCACAAACATGCTGCAGAGGGACACCTCTAGCCAAGGCTTTAGAGGAGGTGACCCCTCGTAGGCCAGGGCAATGGCGTCCCCAACGGCACCCCTTGGCAAGCCGAAATGGTGGCCACATAGACCCTGAGAGAGGCAGGGCATATGCCTGCTGACAGTTTTTCCTGCAGAAAGTCCAGAACTGAAGCAATCTGGCAGTTAACTGGATTTGTATTATGTGCACTGCACCATCTTTCAAAGACACCCCATTTATTGGCGTAGATTGTTCTGGTAGAGGGAGCCCTAGCACTTAAAATGGTCTCGATAACCGCAGGTGAAAACCCTGTGTCCCTCAGTTTGTACCCTTCAGGGGCCAAACATGAAGGTTCCACAGCTCGGGCCGGGGATGAAATATTGTCCTCTGTGCCTGAGACAGAAGGTCCCTCCTGTTCGGAATCGCCCAAGGTGAGCCATCGAGGAGAGACATTATCTCCGAGAACCATACCCTGTTTGGCCAGCGCAGCGCTATCAGTAAGAGGCAGGACCCTTGCTGGCGAACTCTGGCCAAGAATCCCGGGAGCAGAGAAACCGGGGGAAAGGCATACAGACACATTCTGGGCCATGTTTGTGCCATCGTGTCCAGACCCAGGGGGGCTGGGTGACTCAGAGAGAAGTAGAGGGGACATTGCGCTGTCTGTTGAGAGGCGAAGAGGTCCATTTCTGCCCTGTAAAATCTCACCCAGATTTGGTCCACTACCTCAGGTTGGAGTTTCCACTCCCCCATTGAATATACCTGTCTGGACAGTAAATCTGCTCCCACATTCAGACATCTAGGGATATAAACTGCCCTGAGTGACATGAGCTTGCCCTGGGCCAAAAGGAGAATCCAACGTGCCAGAGTATTCAGCTGACATGAACGTAGACCTCCTTGATTTATGTATGAGACTGCTGCTGTGTTGTCCACCCACACCAGGACATGGCAGCCTCTCAAATGCTGGAGGAATTCAGAATGTGGATGCCCCAGAGTCGCAAAGGAGCCAGTGCTGCATCCACGCATTTCGTGAATGTGCGGGGTGACAGGGCTAGGCCGAAAGGAAGAACCCGATATTGGAAGGCCTCACGCCCGAAAGCGAACCTCAGAACTTCCTGTGCTCTGGCAAAATTTCTATATGAAAGTATGCGTCCATGAGATCGATGGTGACCAGCCAATCATGATGTTGGATTTGTGACACGACCGTCTTGATAGTTAGCATCTTGAACTTGAACGCCTTGACTGAGCGATTCAAGCCTCGAAGATCTAAGATCGGACGCAACCCCCCACCCTTCTTTGGAACCAGGAAGTATTTGCTGTAAAAACCTGACTCTTTCTCTGGAAGGGGAACATGTTATATGGCCTCTTTGACCAAGAGATTTTGCAGTTCTTTCCACAGTAGACATGACTGCTCCGGTTTCACGGTAGTGGAAACCACGCCGTTGAAATGCGGAGGGCGGCGAGCGAATTGAATTCTGTAGCCATTTTCTACTGTTCTTAGGACCCACATAGAAATACCTGGCAGAAGTTTCCACGCTGCCGGGTTCTCTGAGTATTATTTCTGACACTTCCTGTTGAGGGTATGTCGAGTGTTCCGCGTCCTGGATCAAGGCAGGAAGCAACGGTACACCCAACTCTTTGTTGGAAGCCTCTATCACCCAAAATACCAAAGGCAGCGGGAGTGAAGAGGTTTCGTGAGGGCCGAAGTTGATGATACACGCGCCCCGTCCCGAGGGGAACTATCCCCACAAGGCTGGGTACAAGTCCGTCAGGGTTTCTTTCTCTTAGAAATCACGCCCCTGAGGTCTTGCATTGGGGCTGCTGAGGGTGACGAACTGGACCCCAGTCTTTTCGAGGGGGAGCACGATTCGCCACGTTTTGTTTTAGAACCTCCCATCTAGAAGGACCGGGGCGGGGCTGGAAAGGGACGAACCCATCTCTCGCTCCTCAGCCAGATCCATGCGAGAGCCCCACGAATGAAATGTGGGTGCTGACTCCCGGAAGTAAGTGAGGCGAGCGCAAAGCATTTTCCCCGAAATCAGTTCGCAATGCTCGCATTTGTCTCTTAATTCCACAACCGCTTTATTATTATGCACGCAAATTACAGAGGTTCAGTGTCCTCCTGAACCGAAGAGGCGCTGAGGCGCGCTTCAGGCTTACGAGGATCAGCTGTTTCTGGGGAGAGAGTGAGCGAAAGGGATGAACCCGTCTCTCGCTCTTTAGCCAGATCCATACGAGAGCCCCACAAATGAAGTGTAGGTGCTGACTCCCGGAAGCAAGCGAGGCGAGCGTAAAGCACTTTGCCTGAAAGCAAATCACAGTGCTCGCACCCGCACTGCTGCAACGCGAGAGCAGCGTGTTCTTCCCCTAAACAAACAGAGAAAAATTGATGCGTGTCCTCTTCAGCTATAGAGTGAGAACAGGGGAACACACATCGTTTACGGCTTTCAGTCATTCTCTCTTTGTTTTTAAAAATATATGTATTTTCTAGACAGAAGAGAAAGGAGAAAAGGTTCACTGCACACTGCCTCACAAATTCTAATTCCTAGCAGAGGAAAGAAAGTTTTGACAGGGTTTGTAAAACACACACACACACACAGAATCGCTCTGAAAAAAGAGGATCTGACGACACCTGGTGACGCATCCATTTATAGCCTGGCCACAGGTGCATCTAATGACTACATCAGCCGAGGCTATAAATTCCGGTCAATGTTCATTGACATGTTACACACATATTCACAGCTCGGTCACAACTAGGATTGTTCCCATAGCGCTGAGCAAAGCACAGCATCCTAGTGAAGATTTTGTAAAGGGAACAAAGGCATTTAGCAAGCACAAGCAAATTTGTGTCAATTACAACAGATACTTAAAAGTAATCACTGCAATAAACTGACTAAGCAGACTGATCAGCTATGCACCTGGAATTTGAGATTGTCTAAAGTTTCTCAACATTTTATTTTTTCTTCCTGTATTGTATTTTCACAAAAGTTTTTAAATTGGAGCAGTATGTAAGAAGCATACAAAATTGCTACAGCCTAAGTACTTCAATTTCGTCTGACCAGAACATGCTGGGAATTCACTCACACAATGCTGCTGTAAAAGCTCACAGGCCAGATGATCGTTTGATGCCTGACTAAATAAATATTTTTGGATTTTTCCTTCTTCTTTTCACTCATTGATGACATTTATTTTCTATTTCCTCGTAATCACAGTAAAGAGCTTGTGGCCTGCTCTGCATGGCTGCTCAGCCCCTGATACTCTGCCCCTGATGCAAAGTAATTATGTTTATAATAAGCACAGGCTTCATTTACTTTGGGCTTATTTCTAATGACCGCTTGCACATAATGATGTCGTCTTCCTGTTTTTGCCATTTCTGGAGAACAATCATTTATTGCGCACATCAGGGGAGAAGTTTATGTAAGAAAAGCTAAACAAGAACTAATGGAGAACATGACTGTTGAATTTATTTTACCAAAAATACTTGTGAAATTGTGAGTGGCACATATGCATCTATTATAGGTATTATAGAGGAAGACATCTAGTAGTGGTTTTAACAGCCTTCAAAAGAATGTAATCATGAAGTGGTTTTGAGTGGAATTCAGCTAATGGAATTCAACCAGTTGTATATCGATTGTAGTGTAAACAATCTGTTGGCTAATCTGTGATCGGTAGGGCAGAGAGCAGCTGGTCTGTCTGGCAGAAGTCACCTTGCTGAAGTCCCACTGCGATAAATCCTCTGATGGAGGCAGGGTTGTAGACCTTGATGACTGTCCCTATTTCTCATTGCACAGAGTAATAGGAAGTGTTGCCAACTTCTTTCAATGAAAAGTAGCTAAAGCCTGCTCAAAAAGTCACTAAATGTTGCTAGATGATGGCATGCATTAATTAGCATATTCATGACGTCATCATGTTGTATTTGCATTCTGTCTTGTGTCAGCCCTATACATATGTTTTCTTCTCTCCTACTTTCTGTGCTCACATACTGTATTTTAAAACAGCCAAATTAAAAAATAAAGATGTTCTCATTTACATATTTGTTCTGGTTCTGTTGTAAGACGACGGAACGAGTATGAAATAGTGACTGAAACACCACCCATTAAGACTACATGTTAACCAGTAGTCACTTCCAAGCAATTTCCAAGCTGGTGCTCTGCACTGCTAAAATCTTTATTTTATAACATAAGTTAAAGAATATATTTTCATGAAAAAATGGTCACTTGGAGAGAAATTTAGAAGCGACAGAATGTCTTATTTTTAGAGCTTTTTTTCATTTTCAACTGAATGTGCTGCGCTCTGCGTTGGCCTTTTCCCTCTCTTTTAAATTGTAGTGTTTTTTTGGGGGGGGTCTGTAACACTGTATTCAGCACAAACTGGGCTACAATAATATGTGAGCAACACATGTGTACATGTTTGTATTTTTGAGAAAATAACGTTTATGCATGGTTTATGAAAAAAACAAAAAAAGGCCATATAACACATACTAAACATTTGTCCACAAGACTTTTGAGAACTGGATCTTGTATCCTAGATACAATGGATCCTAGATACTAATGTACTAACTGTAAATGGTTGAACAACAATAAAAACCACTTGACTTGACTTGATTTACACCTGAACACAAATTCGCACAAGCTTCATTGATGATAATGAGACAGCATAAACACTAGTTAAAATATAATCTAAACATTCATATTATTTTTATACCATATTCCATATCATATTTATATCATACTGCATACAATTTAAATAACTGCTTTAGCCGAAACAGCATTTAAATGTAACTAAAACTTGCTTATTATGAGTCATATTTCAAATTGCAATACTCTGAATCCTGGCTGGCAAGTCTGAAAATAGTCCCACTAGTAAAATGTGTACATTTTTATATAAAATAGCATGTCAACTAATGTAAGTAAAACTAAATGACTTACTCATCCGAAATTGTATCCTCGGCTGGATCAAGTCTCTCTTCAAAAAGCAAACGTTCATATGTTCAAATGTTAACTCTTCATCACTATCCAGGAGCTTCCTCACCTGTGTATCGTCCCATCTTCCAAACGTGCAGAAAAGTGAATGAATTTGATGTTTTTAAGGCACAGTCATGGCCGTTTACCATTTGCATTGACCTCAGCATATTACCAGATGAATAGGGCCTTCTGCCCGTGGTTGTGATCACATTAGGGATAATTAGCTGAGCAAGGAGAAATTGCACATCGCTTTGTTTCATACAGATTACATTGCAGGAGAATATTTGTTTTAAATTTGAATTGTTTTATTTAAAAATAGACATTTTAAGCTTTCTTTAGACATATAGTTCATGTTTGTGTGAGAAGTATTCTCAGAGTTTCAGTTCATTTTTGTGACATGTTTCAGAAATATGCTAGCGGACACAGACATGTCTGAAAGTGCACCCTTTTTATTTTCTTTATTTTATAAAAGCACAAGGTTTTATTGTTATTCTGAGTGTACACAAATAAAAGTAGACCCTAAAAATCCAGCAGGATGTGCCGGATTGTCTGTCGACCCCATAGGGTTAAACTAACTAACACATATAGACAAACATAAACAACAGGTTGGTAAAAGAGCTGTAACAGAAGGTGAATGGAAATTATCTGTACAGAAAAAAATTTACTTCATGAAGTCCATAGACAATATCTTGAGAAACAACAATACTTAATGTAGACTAACTCAATTTCCAATCGGGTTTCTCAAATTATATTAAAGAGACACCAGCACTTGCAGCAAAATTCTGGAGATGTACTTTTGTTTCCTTGCGTTGCTTAGGTTCTTTGGCTCCTTGTAGAAAGTTCTGTTTGTTCCGTCGATGTTTTGGACCTCTGTTAAGATCAGGGATAGTTCGTTGCTGGAATGATGAGGCAGGGCTACCCGTCATGTGTGTTAGTCATAGGGTTTTGAAAAGAAGAGCTTTCTCTGAACTTTATGCTCCGAATTTTACTGACACTACATGGTGCGAAGCCCGCCAATGAAGGGTTAAGTGCCCAGAGCCAAGAGGGCAGAGGTGGAAGAGATTAAAAAGAGCAGAAGAGAGCCGTAGAAGAAGAGAGCATTAATCCTAGATTATTAATCCTAAAATACATTTTTACTATAAAAATAGACTGTGCATTGTAGACCAATACAATGAAGTCTTTTGATAGTGTTATAGCTCATAATACATGTATATGCATTGTTAAAACCCAAGAAAAGTTATTTTTGTGATTTTGTCAAAGTTCCTGGATTAAGATGAGAAGTCCTGCTATCAAGAGTTCAAAGAGATCCTTCCAAAGACAATAAGACAGTTTTCAATCTCTCTTTTGTCTTGTTCAGAGTTCTAGTATGTGACACATGAAATGTCTTATGAAATGGCCTAATTTAAGTGTAGCAAAATGTTTATATTGAAGGATAAAAGGAGAATGTCTTTGATTCTGCCATTTTATAAAAGCATTATTGTGATATATTTTTACTCATACAGTGTGATGTTCAATAAGATTTTGGTCATACCTACAGTAACACTCCTAATTGAAATTATGATGCTTTATTTTAAACACAAATTTTCCTGTTATGCTACAGTGCAGAATATGAAATATTGCTGTGTGAGTGTTATCTTATGCAAAGAAAATAAGGCATACATGTTTAATAATGCAGCTAAAATGGTCTTTATGACCCAATATTGTTGAGAGGGTGAGAAGAATGCAGCAATACTTATACAAACACAGCACTAATGCAAAGACACAGGGGCAACAGGTTCTCTATTAACCAGTTCAGCAATTCTTTGGAGCAATCAAACAGGCTGTTCTATTACTGCTCTGTTATTCAAGAGCTATATAAAGTGCAGACTTATATCTCAGTTTCAGATAGTGTCAGAGGTTGTGGCAGATTTTAACTCATGTCATGACAAGACAGAGCACTCACCAGTTGCTGTTTGTCAGCACCTTCCTGGGCAATGGAACAAGCCATTTGATCAGTGACACATATGAGTTTGATCACAAGATTATTCTCAGGCTTATGTGCAAACAAAGCTGTGGAAAAGGAATGTGCATGGTTGGTTGTGAGCCGGCAATATGGACAACAAAGAACTAGTCGAACTACTCCAGAAGAACTGGAATATTATTATTATTATTATTATTAATAATAATAATATCATCATCATAAAAATAATAATACCTAAAGCAACATATTCATAAAAAATTCCCAGGTCAATCCCACATGTGGAATCACAAACTGTATGTAAAAATTTCTCAGTTTGCAGCTGAACAAAAAGAACAGTCTTTCTTTTTTTATCCAATTTTTTCCCAAATTGGAATGCCCAATTCCCACTACTTAGTAGGTCCTTGTGGTGGCGTGGTTACTCACCTCAATCCGGGTGGTGGAGGACAAGTCTCAGTTGCCTCCGATTCTTAGACCATCAGTGCACGTATCTTATCACGTAGCTCATTGTGCATGACACTGTGGAGACTCCCAGCATGTGGAGGCTCATGCTACTCCCCGCTATCCACGCACAACTTACCACGCACCCTATTGAGAGCAAGAATTACTAATACCCTCCCTAGCATCCGAGCCAATTTGGTTGCTTAGGAGACATGGCTGGAGTCACTAAGCACACCCTGGATTCAAACTCACAACTCCATGGGTTGTAGTCAGCGTCAATACTCTCTGAGCTACCCAGGCCCCCAAAAAGAACAGTCTTGAGAAGAAACTACATTCATTTTAAGTAATTTTTATGCTATAGTTATAAATGTGTAGTAAATAAACTAGATTTGAATTGCGCAATGTTAATACTATATTATAATAGTATAATACTTTACTATAAATAAATATATTAGTGTGTAATATTTACCAGTTTAAATTAGCACTAATGTTTTGAAGATCTGCTCGCCAAAGTCAGTAACATAAAAGACCTCTTAAAATGTTTTATTAAAAAATAAAAAATATATATTAAATTGTTAACACCATCCATGACTGTTGTTATCTTTCCCTGATCAAACAGAGGACAATCAAAAATTGTTAACACTCACTTCAATTGTTGTTAACCTTCCCTGATCAAACAGAGGATAACCAACATTTGTTTGCATACACATTGAGAAAAAATATAGAAAAATCAAATAAAAAAAAAGAATAAAATAGAATAATTAAAATGAAAGAAAGACAAAAGTAAAATGATTCAGTGAAATCAATAAGTGCAGCACAATGCTCAGACAGACAATGCACAGCTAAACAGATGTGTTTTCAGTCTGGATTTAAATGTGGCTACTCTTGGGGCACATCTAACCTCTTCTGGAAGCTGGTTCCAGCTGTGGGTAACTAAAAGCTGTCTTGCCTTATTTTGAGTGAACCCTCTGAATGTCTAACTTATTTGATCCTAATGATCTATTATATCTATTATTGACAGTAATTTATGAACTAAAAAGTGTTTGTGTTGAAAAAACTAGCAGCTGTTTAAAGACTTTTGTCTCTTTTAGAAATGGAAATTTAAAACAAATCTTGTTGAGATTTTGTTTGTGTTCTGCATCTTGCACTCAATTCAGGTTAATCGCAAAGAAAAATGCAAACAAATGTGTCCCCACTCAAGATATACGTCCACAGAGATGCGGATGCAATCTTTGTTTATTAAAATATAAAGTTTAGTTTGAATGGATTAGAACCCAGGCTTTCGTATGCAAGGAGCAAATTAGTTACCACTAGTCCACTCAGCTAGACTCTTAACAAAAGAGATGTATTTAATTGATTTATTTCTTTAGTGACCAATAATATCTAAATGATAATATCTCATGACCAAAAGTAGCAGACATAGATAGATCTAAAACTATCAAATTTATCATGTGAAATATGTATTTTAGAGTTTGAATTGATCATCAAAACAGACTGTTCATATAAACTAGTATAAGTGTAAAGCCTGGATTATATTTTGGATGTAACAAAGCTACTGTTTTTATACTACACACAAAATTATTTTAAAATTATTTAGTTTAGGGTGATCACAGTGCCATGGTGTCAACGTACTGTTACAGCCACAAGTAAAGCCAATAATGCAGGTTTTTCTCTCAGTGGACTGCCGCTTTTAGCGCTGAACCACTTCTTTGCTTCTTAAACTTGTCACGGCCCCTTTCACTTTTAAAAACTCAAATCTCTATCCACTCATCTGTCGTGCCCAAAGTTTGTGTTGAAAATCATGTAAAAAATATACTTCCACACAATCTCTGAGAGACGGCTTAAAAGTTATCAATTTTAATGACAATAACCTAGGAAACAACACCTCAGCTGGCATGAGCAATTGTAAATTAAAAGCGTCACGTCCAAACCACACCCACGAACATGATTAACCAGTCATCAACACTCTTCAACCAGCCAAATTCTCTTGGGTCAAGAATTTCAGAGATTTGCACGAACAGGAGAAATCTCACCAAATGAACACCTTGTCAGAGCAAAAACTTCACTGCATTTCATCATCATTAGTAGGTAAACTAAGTGAAGCCTGTTGAACAAGTAAATATAAATTAGCCATAAGTATTTTGCAAGATTGACAAAAGAGGGATCCCTTCTAGACACGACCTTAGTTGACCGTTATTAGCATAAAAAAAATCCTGGATGACAGGCATGCACTTGGGAATGCAAGCTCTCACACCACACACACAGGAGGGAGAGAGAGAGAGAGAGAGAGAGAGAGAGAGAGAGAGAGAGAGAGAGGGCATGAGCACGTGATAGAATTCCCATTTACCCAGTAAAGATGGATAAAATAAAAAAACTGATGCTCTAGATTTAAATGGTTTAAACACATTAAAATATTTCTCATGTTTTCAAATGTCTCGGTTACGTATGTAACCTCCGTTCCCTTATGGAGGGAACGAGACGTCGTGTCTAAGAAGCGACACTAGGGGTCTCTCTTGAGCGCCGAATATGCCTCTGATCTATGAAAAAAGGCCAATGAGAAGTTGGCGAACAGTATTTGCGTACCCCGCCCCCGGACATACGGGTATAAAGGCGAGGAAATACTGCACGTTCATTCAGGATTTTTCTAAGGAGCCGGGAGTGTCCGGCCACCTCAGCGGCTCGGCTCAGCGACATGGCCGGGAGGACACGACGTCTCGTTCCCTCCATCAGGGAACGGAGGTTACATACGTAACTGAGACGTTCCCCGTCTGTCGCTCACTTCGACGTCGTGTCGAAGAAGCGACACAATGGTCCACTTTAAATCACACCATGTGCTGAGCCATGTACGTGTACTGCTGACACAGGAGCGGGCAGGTTTTCACGTGCACAAGCGACCAACTGTGTTTCAGACTGCACGTACCCTCCCCCAGTACCCCATAAAAGTCGTTGGAATCCTTTTGGTTACCCTAGAGGGGAATAAGGTGACGCTTGCCAACCTGGGAACGGGCCAAGCCTGGCTGGGCCTCTTTTCTTTCTATGTTTCTTGGCATAGAGCAAGAGCAGCCAGGGCCCTTTCCGCATCGTGGGAAGGGGGGTCTTACCGGTTTCCTATTCTTTCAGGGGGAAAAGACCCTGCGGAGGCCACACCTGCCCGAAAAGGGGAGGTAAGGTGGCGAAATACATCACATAGCCTCTTCGGTCACATGTGGAAAAAATGGCACGGTGATAGATCCAGCCTCGAAGAGGGGGGAGTTGTTACGACACGGCGACCGGGGCAGCGAAGAACTGCCTAAGGGAGACTCGGGTCAGCTCGTAAGGTGACCGTACCGCGGAAGTACACACAGGAGGAGTCCGTGTAGGAGGCCTGACCTGTGGAGCACCTATTCCAGTACAGGGTAGCCTAGGGTACCCGTAGTGGACTGGGTCGGCAAGTTCCTCCGCTGAACTGCGGACCCAAAAGGGTTAGGGAGGAATCGACCAGGGACCTAGAGGGATCTCCTGGGAAAGAATGCGCAAAGAAATTAGAATTACCTCAGCCGAGGAAAAGGGCGCTGGATGCAAGCGATTCACCCGGTCAGACCGTTAGCGTGTACCGAGTTCTACCGGCTTGGACCTGAGAAAACACGGGGCAAGACTGACTCAACCCTGAGATTGTAAAATCTTGCAAAGGTGTTAGGTGTTGCCCAACCCGCTGCTCTACAAATGTCTGCTGGGGAGGTGCCCGTAGCCAGTGCCCACGAGGATGCAATACTCCTTGTTGAGTGCGCTCAGACCCGCAGGGGGGGGGGGGGGGGGCACGGCCTGGGTGCAAGAGGCCAGTAAGGTGGCATCAACCACCCAGTGGGAAAGCCTCTGTTTGGAGACAGCGTTCCCTTTCCACTGTCCCAGAACAGACAAAGAGCTGCTCAGAGCACCTAAAGCTCTGAATGCGGTCCAAATAGGCACACAAGGCACGTACTGGACCAATGAAGGGGCTGGGTCTGCCTCCTCCCGGGGCAGCGCATGCACGTTCACTACCTGGTCTCTGAAGAGAGTGGTAGGGACCTTGGGCATGTAGCCCGGTCGTGGACTTAGGATCACATGTGTGTCTGTCGGACCGACCTCCAGGCAAGTGTTGCTAACAGAGAACGCTTGCAGGTTCCCGACCCTCTTGATAGAAGCGAGCGTGATCAGCAGGGCCGTCTTTTAGAGAGAGGGCCCTGAGTCAACTGATTCTAGCGGCTTGAAGGGGGATCTCTGAAGACCCGCGAGGACCACCGAGAGATCCCATGAGGGGAACAGGCTTGATCGGGAGAGATTTAACCTCCGGGCGCCTCTTAGGAACCTGATATTTAAGTCATGCTTACCCAGAGACTTGCCGTCTACTGGGTCATGGTGAGCTGCGATAGTGGCAACATACTCCTTCAAGGTGGACGTGGACAGCCTCCCTTCCAACCTCTCCTGTAGGAACAAGAGCACTGACCTAACTGCGCACCTCAGCCCGGGAAGAAAACCAATTCGCAAACACACGCCATTTCAGGGTGTAAAGTTGCCTGGTAAAGGGTGCTCTGGCTTGGTTGATTGTGGCTACAATCGTGGGTGGTAGACCAGCTAGATCTTCCGCGTCCCATCCAGGGGCCAGATGTGGAGGTTCCAAAGGTCTGGGTGCGGATGCCAGAGCGTGCCCCATCCCTGAGAAAGAAGGTCTTTCCTCAGGGGAGGTCACAGGGAGGGGCTGTCGTGAGGAGTACGAGGTCCAAGGACCAGGCCCAGGTGGGCCAATAAGGAGCCACAAGGGTGACTTGTTCCTCGTCCTCCCTGACCTTGCAGAAGGCTCACTGGGGGAAATGCACAGCCCTGCAGTCCAGCTGTGTGCCAGTGCATCTGCCCCGAGGGGAGCCTCTGTTTGGGCATACCAGAGTGGGCAGTGGGAGGTCTACCTGGGCCTTGCCGAACTGTTCCAAAATCTGACGGACCAGCTGGGGGTGAAGCCTCCACTCTCCGTGGGGCAAGCATTGTTGTGACAGCGCGTCCACTATCGCATTGAGGTTGCCGGGGATGTGAGTCGCTGCTGGCTCCAAAGGAGGAGACTACGGGCGAGTCGTGACATGTGGCGGGATCGTACGCCGCCTTGGTGATTTATGTACGCCACCGCAGTGGTGCTGTCTAACCTGATCAGGATATGTTTGTCTCGAACTAATGGGATGAACTTCCACAGGGCAAAGAAAACAGTCAACAACTCCAGGCAGTTGATGTGCCAGCACAGTGAGGCCCCTTTCCAACGGCCTGTTACTGCGTGCCCGTTGCACATGGCACCCCAACCCAATCTGGAGGCGTCGGTCATGACGGAGACGCGTCATGACACCTGCTGCAAGGGTACTCCTGCCCGTAGAAAACAGAGGTCTGTCCAGGGATTGAGTGTTTGGCGGCAGGAGGGGGTTATCGTCACTCGGTGCATGCCGTGGTGCCATGCTCGTCTCAAGACTCGAATCTGAAGCCAGTGCTGAAGCGGTCTCATGTGCATCAACCCCAGCGGCGCGTCCACCACGGAGGATGCCATATTCCCCAGGAGACTCTGGGAAAGTTTTAAGGGGACCGTTGTGCCCGGTCTGAAAGTGGTGAGGCATATCAACACTGACTGCACACTTTCGTTGGTGAGACGTCCTGACATTGAGACTGAGTCAAACTCCATGCCGAGAAAAGAGATGCTCTGAACTGGAGTAAGCTTGCTATTTTCCCAGTTGACCTGAAGCCCCAAACGGCTGAGGTGCCTGAGCATCTGGTCTCTGTGAGTGCGTAACTCTTGTGAGTGGGCCAGAATGAGCCAGTCGTCAAGGTAATTGAGTATGCGGATGCCAGCTTCGCGGAGCGGGGCAAGAGTTGCCTCTGCGACTTTCGTGAAGACGCGAGGGGACAGAGACATGCCGAAGGCTGGGCGAGCTGACGGGTCAGGCCCAGGCAAGTCATCAGCATCAGATGCTGCTGTAACGCTCTCCGATGCAGCGGTGGTGTCCTCCAATTCTGAAGCAAGCAAGCGTGCCGGGGAGGCGGGTGGTTCGAGGGGGTTTACCCGGTGAACAGATCCCGTCATTGTCAGTCCCTAAATCGCCTTCATCGCCTGCGGTGCCTGCCTCAATCCCGCAGGAAGGAGGCGACGCACGGGGGGCGGCTGAAGTTGCTTTCTCTCATGACAAAAGAAAGTTGCGACCGCAATGCTGCCATGGCTATGCTCTCGCACTGAGAACATGAACCATTCATAAAACGCTGCCTGTGTGTGATCGCAGCCCAGGCACACAAGGCAGATTTTATGACCGTGAGAGAGAAATGGCATGTTTATAAAGACGCGTCCTGAAAAGGACGTTCAACGCTGTTGTGTAAAGCTCTTTCAGAGAAATAAACACTTTTACAGAGAAAATCACTCTTTCAATATAACTCTTTCAATTCTCTGCGCTGTCGAAGCACCCAGGGGCAAACTGCACTGCCGTGCAGAGAAGGAGAAAGCCGCTGAAGTGCGCCGTAGATCCAACAGCAAACAGAGTGTCAGAGGAACAGAAGCAGGAATCTGGTCTGGTGAGAAGAAAATTTCTGAATGAACGTGCAGTATTTCCTCGCCTTTATACCCATATGTCCGGGGGCGGGGTATGAAATACTGTTCGCCAACTTCTCAATGGCCTTTTTTCATAGATCAGAGGCATATTCGCCGCTCAAGAGAGACCCCTAGTGTCGCTTCTTCGACACGACGTCGAAGTGAGCGACAGACGGGGAACTGGTCTTAGAAGATATAGGCACACATGTGCAACCACGTCATTATATTAATGTACTCATACTCTTAAATATGAAATGATGACACTGATACTGAGTACGAGTAGTGTATGGTAAATTTTATGCCCTTTTCAGACCAGACATTGTCCTGGCAATTCATAGCTTATTTTATTCCTGTAGAGGGAAGAGGGATTGGCCCGTTACAAGTACTACAGATTATTATCGGAGCATCTCTAATAGATATATGTGTAGACGATATGTATTATCGTCTGTCTATGCTGAAAAATAGGGGTTCCCTGTCTATAAATCACAGTGGATGATTTAATAGGTCATGCCCATAAAACATGATGTCATCTATAGCAACAAGGTCAACTCCACCTTACATTTATTTATTAAGATATCCCTGTGTAAAACTTGCTCCTATCTGTTTTGTAAATAGGTTTTAAGCAAAAACTTGGAGAACTCCTAGTGGTAAGATAAAAATATTTGTGAATACGGATGCAGTATTAGAGCCTGTATACAATGTATTAGAGTCAAGAATCTATAAACCACACTTTTTTGTGGCTCACACCCTGTTGGCAATGCATTCTAGTAACTGAGCACTACCGTAATAGGTAATATTGGAAAATGAAAGGCTAGATACAGCAGAGTCTTGGCCAATGTGCATGGCTTAATCAATTCCACACAGAGGGAAGAGTCAAAAACTGTTCTCTCTCCCTTCTGCTCATATCCTAACCATAAGGGAGAGCGGTCTGGGTTAGCATGAACAGACATACCAACAGCATGTCTATCTACCAAATCAACTGCCCAGAGTTTAACTGGTTGTTTTTGCTGCTGTTACAGGTGAAGATGACTGTCTGGGGAAGGACAAGTGCAAAGTAAGCTGGTATCTCCCTTCTCTGAGCAAAAGAGGGAGAAAAGAAGAGTAGGAGCAGAGCAGACAAGAGAAGCAAAGCAAGATATTTCAAGAAAGTTTCTTCTATCCATGAAAAGTATCTTTTCCACAGTAAGAGGTCAATGTGGGTTTGGAGTTGCATCACCTTACCAGTTGATTAGTTTCAATCATGGACAACTCAAAACAATTATAACTTCATTAGATTCCCCAAACTCTAGGATATTTTCACTGTGAACTGCAGTTAAAATAAAGTGCTGCCCTTCTTATTTTGCTCATCCATCACACTTTGTCTTCAAGGATCAAATTTCATAACAAGGCAATTATCAATAGAGGACAACTTTGCTATTTCTTCTAAGATTGTCAAAAAATTACCGTGAGATTAATATACTGTAACTTACGACACTGCACTGTATATGAGTGAAAGTGTATTACTAGCACAGATGTAAACATAATGTATGTTAGGCTAAATTGGTAACCTATCTCTCTTATCTGATTAATTGTCTGTTAATGTAGCCAAAGGTCTAATGTTAACTTACACAGTGACTCAAGTTGTTCAGGAAACCTAAACCCGATGCTAAACCTTAAAACGTTCTTCAAATATTATGTTTTAGCCAATCGGGAAAAGAGCTTGTGGAGCTGTGGAAATATTCTCTCCTTCTTCTGTGTGTTCTTCTTATTCTTCTGTATCTCACAACCAACATTAAGTTTTTCTCTCCCTCGTCATCGATTTGAAAATGCGCCATAGCAATGGTTCGTTCATGAACGATTCATTTATTTTGAACTAATCTTTTATTTGACTTGGGTGAATGAGTAGTCTCAGAAAGCGATTTGTTCATTTTGTCACAGCCACGCATGTGCAAAATCCGTGCTCATGTTTCGTTCATTTGGCACGGGGACAGCTCTGTACAGGAAACAGAACTGATTAGTTCACCTCCCGAGTCGGTCTTTGGGTACAAGTCGTTCAATGATAGCTGTGAAGTCTCTGTATTGCAAGCAGAAGTTATGTAATACTTCT
This sequence comes from Moxostoma hubbsi, assembly GCA_032164185.1. Lineage (NCBI taxonomy): Eukaryota > Metazoa > Chordata > Actinopteri > Cypriniformes > Catostomidae > Moxostoma > Moxostoma hubbsi. Next base: position 15,072,662 of record JAVLUX010000035.1, on the reverse strand, counting down.
TAATACCCCCAACAAGCAGTTTGAGATGCTTTATTTTTGTCCTTCCAGTCACTCAAAGTGTTTCTGGTCACTAATTGTAGCTTCTTTATTTCTTGCAGTTCATATCTTTGTGAATATTTCTCTCATGATGTTTTTTTCCCATTCTATTGAACCAGGTAATAAAGAGTACTGTTTTAAACTTTGTATGACTTTTATCTGCTGGTCATTTACTTGTTTATTGAGTTGATTTTAAATAAACTGTCATTTATTTTTCCTTCAAGATGCATCCCCTCATGGTTTTATTTATTCTTAAATTCTTGTTGGGAATAGACCCAAATCAAGCATTAATTATTTATTAACTAATTTTACACTTGGGATAACATATTGTGTCAACACTTTCTGCATTAAATACATGAAAATAATTAATGATGACCATCCTTATAACTTTAAAAAGTTGTCTATTGCCATACTGACCTGTACTGATCATGATACAACAGCAACACACTGACTGTGAGCAGTAAAGAAAAACTAATCAATTATGTTTCCTGCACAGAGCCTATGAGCACAGATGAAGCTGTCACGTGATAAATTAACAAAAGACTTGTACCCAAAGAACGTCTCGGGAGGTGAACTAATCAATTATTTTTCCTATAGAGCATAGGCGACTGTCACTTGATGAACGAAATGACTTGAATGAAAAGATTCGTGCCACCCCGGACAATCCTCTGGTCCGCCAGTGTTACCTGGGCCTGTTAAATTTTTTCTGTATGATCAGTGAGGGCTCTGTCTCCACCATCCTGTTTCCTAGACTCACAGAATTTGAAGTTGACAAGACTGGAGGCTTTATGTTGACCTTATGCTGACCTGAGATCTGTGTTCTCCACAGTTACAATGCAGAGGATGCTTGGCTTTGACTTTTAATGAGTTATGAAAGCAGGTGGCCTAGATGGAGTTCACAAATAATATGCACAATATGAGAATTGTGGAGTAAAACTGACAAATTAGGTAACTTTAGCATTCTGACTCCCAAGGAATTCTTAATTTATCTTCAATGCACAATGTCGAAATGGTGCTTATTATTTTTGGACTCAGTATTTGTTAAACACAAAAGATGAACAGTAGATGTAGTCTGTATGTTGCTCTGAAATGTTGAATCAGAGCAGATCAGAGAAATTAACTATTTTGTTTTGATACAAAGTTTGTAAATATACTCAATTTCAGTGGTGTTACATGTTAAATGTACAGAGTGTGGTAAAAAGAATATAGGAAGTTTGCTTGTAAATATTACAGCTATGTTTAAGTTACATTTTGTCTATACCTTTGTTTACACAAAAGCTAATGGCAATCAATGATCACATATTCTATTAAAATATAAAAGAAAACATAAGAGCCTATTTTGCACCTATTGAGACATGCTCTTTGATATACCATTATTTTCTAAAAGACAACAAAATATCCGACTCACTTTATACAGGTGTCTTAAAATACAATGTACTGTATGTACATTAAGATTTTGATACCTTGTAATTGTTGTATATTCATGTTGTTCTTAAAATCTATTATAATTTTTGCATTTGCTGCTACCAAAGTTTGAGGTAGGGTATAGTTATGTTGGGTTAGAGTTAGAGTTAGGGGTAAGGATAGGGCTTGGAGCAGTTTTGCTGCCAGACTCAAATTAAACAGATAATTTTGCATGAAAACCTTGCAAGATTTTCAGAGAATGAGGATTACCTTCCAGCCACTAAATGTAATTAAAGTGCATAATAATAAAATATACCTTATATAAAGTGGGATCAAAAAATGTGATGTAAATCAGTTCGAAGGCTGAATTCCATACCTCAAGGGAGAAAGACTAGGTTTCAAATCACTAAAAAGTACACATTTTAATCTGCTGTGTAATAAGTTAATGTATTTGTAATGAAATTTTTTTATTATGGTTATATTTTTTGGAAAGAGATTTAGTGTGAAAATGATACAAACAACCTGTTCCTTAAAGGCAGTTAATAATGCAAATTAGAAATGCAAATATTATATAATTTTTAATTCTATGCTCTTTGTTAAGGCCCAAACAGATGTATTTCTATGGCTTCTTACTGTATATTTGTTTTGCAATTGTGATATTGTAAAGTCTATGTATAGTTGCTAAATTTCTCACTGTAGCTTATTTAAATGACGCTTGCTACGACATGTACCATGCACTCAAAAAACAGTAAAAATTCACTTTATGGTAAGTAGATAAGCACATTAAATATTATTTATTCGTTCTAGGCTATTTATCTGTTTTTCTTTTATAACAGACAATGCAAAAGTTATTCATGTATTGAAATGGCACAACTGAATAAAAAGGTTTTTACTATTATTATTCTTTTAAAAAACAATGAACAGTCATTATATTCAGATTATATATATTTTTAATAAACAATATGTCATGAGAAGCTAGGAGTGGCTTTTAGATTTAAAGCAAGCTAATGAGCTGCACAATAGAATTATTGCTGTTGCTATGGGGTTTACAGTCATTTTAACAATCCTCTCATTAAAGGAATATTTCACCCAAAAAAGAAAATCTGCTGATAATTTACTCACCCTCAGGCCATCCCAGATGTATCTAAGTTTCTTTCTTCATCAAAACAGAATTTAAAATTTGTAGGTTTTCATTTCAGAATGTTCTCCATTTTTTGACGGTCCAAAATGCATATTTAGGGTGCATCAAAATAATCCACACGACTCCAGTTGACAAATAAAGTAATTTTTTGCAACTTAATTTGTTGACTGGAGTCATACTTTTATGCACCCTAAATATATCCCGCATATTTATCCAGCAAATTTTAATGACCGACTGAACTTGATTTTAGCATCATAATGCAATTTACATTTTCGGAAGGAGCTCAGCAAAACCAATCCGAGGAAAAGAGGCTTAGATTTAAAATAATTAAAAGTTTTAAAATGTTCAAAAGCTTGTTTTCTGAAATTGAACTCAGCATTGAACAAATAGTTCTAATAGTTTATAATCTTGAAAAAAGTGTAGAACATTCTGAGAATATCATTCAACCGACTTTTTTCATCTACAGAACAGGGTAAGGCTAATTTAAGTTTGTGTAAAGAAAATGCATATATAGGTCTAAAAATATAATTTTTATTATATTATATTATTATATTAATTTATTTAATGCTTTATTCATTTGGTAGGCTAATTAATTTAATTTAATACAGGGAATTTTGCTTTTCAAAAGTAAGCTAAAAAATAATTGAATAGAAATGGGCTGTTTGTGTTTCAAAAAAGCACACTGATGCTTTTCTCCTAGTATTGTGTATTTATTTTTAATTTAAAACATCTTTGTGCAAAGAAATTATATGTTTGTTTGTTTTTTGTATTATGTGCTAATTTCATGACTGCCATCTCTTATACTGAATGGTGAGGAAAAGCAACTTTAATAAATAAACGGATGGCTATCCTGATTAAATTAATCGCAAAGAGTGGCCATTCATTTGTTCTCCATGCACTTGTCGATGTGCATGATACAAGATATTTGTGTTGGCACTCCTGAATATGTCATTTTTGCAGCATCGGATCTGTGCCATTGTAGGAAATTTGGTAGTATAAATGTACAAGGTATGGATTAAAGTGCTGCAATTCTCCACCATTATATTTTGGAAAACAGTATGTGAGCTAGTAAATAATTTACACTGTCCTTACTCTACATCATTATTAAGTAAGGAAATGTATAATGGAATTAGTCGCTTTCAACAATTGACTTATTGGCTTATTAAAAATGATATCACACATATTTAGGTATATCTTTGAAGCGAAATCTTTTAAAAACAGGGTTGAGATTATTTATCAAAATATACCACAGTCAAATTATCTTTGAATACAGACAAACTGTATTGTTATTCTAAACATACATGTATACTAAACATATACTAATCTAACAATGAATGAAACGGGTTTGTGAGTAAAGTGACAGAATATACTGTATAATAAATGATCAATACAGATAAAATTAACTATATGTCTGTTGACAATGCCTTACGAATTATTTATCCTTCTTTGAGTCTAAATCGATTTGCAATCGATTACCCAAAGAATTCAACTAATACATCAGCACTTTGAGCAAAAGTCTAGAGATGTACTTGCTTGTCGTTTCATTTCCTTGTGTTGCGTTCACTGTAAAAAAATTACTGGCAGCAGGGTTGCCAGCCAGTTACTGTAATTTTTACAGTGACCTTACTGTAATTTAATTACAGTTATTTTTTAATAAAGCTATTATTTCACAAAACATATAAAAAAATATTTGCAATGTACTGATAAATCTTGAAAAACTGGTCAAAATTTAAAATATAACTTTCACATTCACATACATTAATGCACACTATGTGAGAACATGGTCCTAAAAACAATGCAAAGTTAATTTTGTACATGAAAAAAAAAAAATTATTCACTTCACAGCTTATATTTGCACAACCATATTTGCCAACATGGCAATTAAAACAATACAGAAATATAAACATAAGTTGATCAACATGGTCATTATAAAACAGTTTCATATCCAGTTTCATGTCCTGATCCTGATCCATCAGAAGGTCCAAGGAGTGTCTAAAAAATATTGACAAGAACAAAGAGGACAATATATTACTTACATTAAAAAAATATACTGTATATATAATAATTTTTTAAAGGGATGATAGATAAAGTTAGAGACGGATAGAGGGATGGTAGATAAAGTTAGAGAAAGATAGAGGGATGATAGATACAAGAGGGATGGTACAGTTAGAGAGGGATGATAGATACAATTAGAGACGAATAGAGGGATGATAGATAAAGTTAGAAATGTATAGAGGGATGATAGATACAGTTAGAAATGGATAGAGGGATGGTACAGTTAGAGACGGATAGAGGGATGATAGATACAAGAGGGATGATAGATACAGTTAGAGATGGATAGAGGGATGATAGATACAAGAGGGATGATATATACAGTTAGAGACGGATAGAGGTATGATAGATACAAGAGGGATGATAGATACAGTTAAAGACGGATAGAGGGATGATAGATAAAGTTAGAAATGTATAGAGGGATGATAGATAAAGTTAGAAATGGATAGAGAGATGGTACAGTTAGAGACGGATAGAGGGATGATAGATACAAGAGGGATGATAGATAAAGTTAGAGACGGATAGAGGGATGATAGATACAAGAGGGATGACAGATACAGTTAGAGACGGATAGAGGGATGATAGATACAGTTAGAGACGGATAAAGGGATGATAGATAAAGTTAGAGACGGATAGAGGGATGAAAGATACAATTAGTTATTTGTGCTTTTTTATTGTCTCTTCAATATGTCTTGAATAATGATAGTTTGTGCGACAGTGTGTGTGTGTGTGTGTGTGTGTATGCGGGACAGTGTGTCCATACTGGCTCGTGTTTGTGAATGTGGGACAGTGTGTCTGTGTGTGTGTATATGCGGGATAGTGTGTCCGCGTGTGTATATTTGTTTTTCTGTAGCTGGTCGCTGTTAAATGTGTTTTAATAAAAGTATAGGGAGAGAGATCTTAGTGTGTGTGTGTGTGTATCTGCTTTTTATTACAATTTCAGAAATTCCACTGGTAGTCCATCAGTTTGCAGAGTAGAGTGGAGACGTGTGGGTCCACTGCAACCTGTTTCTTCTGTACAAGGCACCCAGTGGTTATAGAGGTCACTTTCCTTTTTACTTCTTTATCTCTCTCTCAGGGTTAATGCCTACAAAGCGCCTGGAAGTGTCATGAAACACACAACATTTAATGCAGGTTGTAGCTTTTGAGGCATATAATAAAGTTTTTGGATTGGAAGTTTTACTACCACCATATAATATTAGTTGGCTCAACAGATATAAAACATAAAACATATCTACATATATAAATGGCAGGTTTTGAGGTTGTTAGAATTCACCCTTTACCTTTGAATAAACTCCACTGTACATACCACCTTGTCTTGGTACTCAATGTTGAATAGGTAGTACTCTGCAAATAGTGTAGCAAGGCCAGACAGGAAGGTGGGCCGAGTGCCCTCACACACAAACTCGCCTTCAATACTCAGCATCCAATGCCCAGTAGTCAAAGTGTCTCCTGAATCAATCAACACCACACATGACACCAGTTATTTTTAAACCATGCCATTTCATTTTTATCTTAAAACTTTTTACGTTTAAACTTTATTTTTATATTTATGACTGAGTGAACTGATTATTTTAAACCAAGGTTAACAAGAGGCATTGGGAACAAATAATGAGCAAGTTTCACAGATTATACTTGTTATTGTTAGTATATGTATAATATAACAAGTAAGGATAGAGAGTGAGAGAGAAAAACAGATATAAATACTATATATACTTGTTTTTATTAGTATTAGTAGTTTAATTGTTATTATTTATTTTTTTTTTTATTATGTGTACATGTGTTTGTCTGTAATTTAATATAAAAAATGTTAATCCTTTTTACCGTGTCAATAAAGCTGCTTGAATCTGAATCAGTATACACAAAAAACATTAATCAAATGTAATCCAACAAGAGACCTTTATAAAAATACTAACTTCATGAAACTTAAATGGAGGAACACAATATTAGAAACATTCATAACACAAAACCTTACAACAAGACCTTAAATAGGTTAAATCAACTCCTCACTTTAAAAAATGTAACATTATCAGACTAACATTGGGATCCACAGTACACGGTTAAAGTAAGCTGAATTACACTGTACATGGGTTTTTAATGTTCTAGTCACTCAAGAGTGTGTACACTATCTCAGTGTATACCAAGCACAATGATTCGCGGGGTCCCAGTTATGTTGTGTATCTTGAAGATCTGCTGCTGAGGCACACATCTGTCAATTCAAGGAGGAAAAAACACCACATTTTTGCAAGGTTCTCTCAAACTTCTGGATATCATGCCGCTGATCAGTGAAAGGGAACAAGGCAGAAAGGGCACGAAAAAAGAATAATGCGCAGATATTATTATGTCTTTTAAAAAGTTAACTGCTCTACAGTACCTCATTGCTTACATTTAAAAACACCCTGAAATACATGCTAATTCATGCTAATTTGACACTGGACCATGTTGACACCGGAGCAACAAATAACGGACGTAAAAACACAGCCAGCCTCGGTAGAAAAAAAAAGATTTTCCCACAGCTAAAATTAATGACTGGATTATCACAATAAATCACTGCTCTACAGCCAATATATGCAACAACCACCTAAAAATAACTAATTACGGCAGGCTCGTGCTTCAGCGAGATCACTATGATAAGAACATTGTTCATTGTTTTTGTCAACAGCGTCTTTCTAAGTCAGTAATTGAATGATACCTATAATATATGATATTATATATAAATCTGATGTGATTTTTAAAAGTGTAGTCAGCCTTTAGTCACCTACCACAATTTGTGAATCACTCACAAATAATCTCGACCGGTAAATAACCCACAATGCCTCTGTACATTTGAAATTTACAGCAGTATGCTGTACATGTGATACAACGGTCCAATAAACTGCCAGAATGCATTGCTGTTGACAGCAATCTACTTTATTATTGAAAAACAGCCATCTTACTGTAAAATCATAATGTAATTTTTACAGCAATTCGTTACAGTGTTTTCTTGCGTTGCATTTCCTCGTGTTGCTTGGTTCTTTGACGTTTGTAGAAAGTTTGTTCCATCGATGTCTTGGACTCTGTTATGATCGTGGATAGTTATTGTCTGGATGAATCAAGGCCTCTGTAAGGAAGACTTGCGACTCCCATTGGGTGTGTGAACCGTAGAGCAAAGAGTGAGAGAGGCTTCCCCTGGACTTTTGTGTCCCGAGTTTTCCTTGGACTCTACATGGCACAGAGGATTAGGAAGAAGCAAGAGAGCCGAAGAGAGGGGACCAAGCGATGGTTTCAAGAGAGCAAAGCAAGAGAGAAGAAGAGAGAGAATTCTATCTTGGTAGAAAAGTTTTGAACTAAAATTAGCCGCACCCCAAAGGTGTCCTGAGCCTATCAGAAGTGGCACCTGGTAGACTGGTCAGTCCTTTCAAAGTTGATTTACAATCCTTTGTGTGGGGAATCCTTACATTCTTCCCACTCAAAATATAGAATGTAATCATGTTTACAATTGTATATCTTGAAACCAGTGCAAGAGACATGACATTCGTTGTTATTAACATTCTCTGTGTAAACAAGCAACCATTTACATACTAAATGTGACATGTTTTCATGAATATTACATGTGTAAGTATCAAAACATGAAAACCCCTGGTTACAAATCATACTGGTTAATTCATTGGCTTTACAACATGGATAATACATTACATATTATGAGAAACATGATTGTTGGGGAATATTATCAAGTTGAATAGTTACCATTCTTAGTAGAATGAGATGAATAATACAAGATTAACCCTCTGGGGTCTGAGGGTGTTTTGGGCCCTGGAGAAGTTTTGACATCCCTTGATATTTGTGCTTTTTTTCAGTTGCTTAAAAAAACATTAATGGCTAATGTCTGATAACGCTGTAGTCAACACAAACTGGGCTACAATAATATGAGAGCAACATGTATGTACATGTTTGCATTTTTGAGAAATTAGCGTTTATGCATGTTTAAAAAAAAATACATACATTTAAGTCGTTGAAATAAGGCCATATAACACATACTCCACAAGACTTTTGAGAACTGGATCTTGTAGCTTACAGTTTTTGCTAAACAATTATGTGAAAACCAGCATGATCACTCATTCATAGAAAACAATATAGTAATTGAACTTTTGTAGAGACACTTTTAGTGTTAGAAGGTCATATGCGAGGAGGCGTGAATTATCACAAATATTTATGTGATTCACACCTGAGGAGACAGAGACCCCTCCCCTGGGCCTATCACTGAGGAATGTGACAGAATGAATGTGAGGAGACTTAATGATCAAAATCAAGTTTTAAGTTTAAAGAAGTAATCTGACTGTACATTTTCTTTACATAAAGACTTCACTTAAAAATGTTAGACCTAAACTACCGTTTAAAACAAGTCTCTTCTGCTCACCAAGGCTACATTTATTTGATCCAAAATACAGTAAAAACAGTGATGTTGTGAACTCTTTTTACAATTTAAAAGAACAGTTTTATATTTGAATATATTGTAAAATGCTATTTTGTGAGCATCATGACTGTAGACTTCAGTGTCACGTGATCCTCCAGAAATCATTATAATACGCTGATTTTGTAATATGGGCATATTTACATCACATTTGACACATTTACACCCAAACACAAATTTGCAAGCACAAGCTTTGTTGATAATAATGAGACAGCATAAACACTAGTTAAAATATAATCTAAACATTCATATTATTGTTATACCATATTACATATCATATTTATATCATACAGCATATTATTTGAATGCCTGCTATAGCCGAAACAACATTTAAATGTAACTAAAACTTGCCTATTAGGAGTCATATTTCAATACTCTGAATCCTGGCTAGCAAGTCTGGAAACAGTCTCACTAGTTAAATATGTGCATGTTTATATAGCATGTCAACTAATATGTAAGTTAAACTAAATGACTTACTCATCCGAAATTGTATCCTCAGCTGGATCAAGTCACTCTTCAAAATACAAACGTTCATCAGAGTCACGCTCTTCTTCTGGGGAAAATGTTAACTCTTCTTCACAATCCAGGTGCTTTCTCACTTGTGTATCATGCCGTCTTACAAACGTGCAGACAAGTTAATTAATTTGTTGTTTTTAAGGCACAGTCGTGGGCGTTTACCATTTGCATTGATTGTCTCAGCACATTAGAGTATGAATAGCGCCTTCTGCCCGTTGGATGTGTTCACATTAGGGATAATTAGCTGAGCCAAGAGAAACTGTACATCGCTTTGTTTCATACAGATTACATTGCAGGAGAATATTTGTTTTAAAATGTAATTGTTTTATTTAAAATTAGACATTTTAAGCTTTCTTTAGACATATTTTCATGTTTGTGTGATAAGTATTCGCAGAGTTTCAGTTCATTTTTGTGACGTGTTTCAGAAACATGCTAGCGCACAGAGACTGCCGAAAACACACCCTTTTTATTTTCTTTATTTTATAGAATCACAAGGTTTTGATGTTGTTGTGAGCATACATAAATAAAAATAGTCTCTATTAATGTCTTACATTTTTCGGTATGCCCCAAAATTATGGAGTATTTTAAGTTGATTCTGCTGTAATGACGAAAAATCCAGCAGGACGAGCCGGCACTTCCGTTGTCCCCAGAGGGTTAAAGCATCGGAGAGCGTCCAGGCGTCTGATGCAGAAGACTGGACTGGGTTGCCGCCTTCGGGCCAGCCCACCCAGTCTGAGGCAGACACGCAGATGGCCGACATGCTTTCCCGGGCTGCCGCGAGCATGGGCTTGGATGGGCCTTCGCGGCTTGATGACTGGTACCTCGGCACCCGGTACCACTCACAGCAACCCCCCCCCCCCGGTACCATTCTTCCCAAAAGTGCATTACAAGCTGACGCGGTCATGGAGGGCACCTTTCACTGCTCGTAACCGACCCGCTCGCTCATCCGCTCTCACTACCCTGGACGGCGGAGCGGCCCACGGATACACGGAAGTCCACCAGGAGGATAGGGCGGTAGCGACCCATCTGTGCCCAGAGAATGCTGCCACCTGGCAGGACCGCCCGGTACTCCCCTCCAAAGCCTGTAGGATGATGTCATCTCTGACCTCCAAAGCCTACAGTGCCACCGGACAGGCCATCTCCGTCCTGCATGCCATGGCTCTCCCGCAGGTCCATCGAGCCAAGGAACTTAAAGATCTGCACCTGGGTAGTCCCGATCCCAATGTGCTGCAGGAACTGTGCTCTGCCACCAACCTTGCTCTCAGAGCCACGAAGGTCACAGCGCAGGCACTCGGGCGGGCGATGGCCACCCTTGTGGTCCAGGAGCGCCACCTCTGGCTGAAAATGGTTGAGATGCGTGATGTTGACAAGGCAAAATTTCTCAACGCCCCCATCTCCCGGCGACACCATCGTTTTCGGCGGTGAAGAAGCAGACGGAGGCAATATCGCACATCATGCCGCGGCATTCACCCATTCAGCGCACCCCATCTGCTCTCTCGCCTCCGGCCCCGTGACTGCTCAGCCCTGGCAGGCTAGCGCTGACGAGTTCCGAAGACGCCTCCTTAGGACTTCTTCCTCAGTCTCTAACCCGCCCCCTACTGGGTGCGCGGAGCAAGGTAAGTGGTTTGAGTCTTTTCTCAGCACCCGAGCCTCAGGACGCTCTTTTGCCTCCCGACGCATTATTACCTGCTCCCCCCCTGCTGCGAAGCCCAGCACGTCAAATGTGATCGTGACGTTAGTCCTCCTCGCAGAGGGTTTGGTTATCACTTCCCAATCCGTTGCGCTGGTTGGCCAGGACCATCCGAATCGGCTATGCAATTCAGTTCACACGGCTCCCGCCTCATTTCAGCGGTATTCACTCCACTCTAGTGAGTGGCCAACAAGCCAGTGCCTTATGAGCAGAGATTTCCACCCTGCTCCTCAAGGACCAGATAGAGCCTGTCCCTCCAGCCGAGATGAAGAAGGGTTTCTACAGCCCTTACTTCATCGTACCCAAGAAAAGCGGTGGGTTGCGACCAATCTTGGACATGCAAGTTCTCAACCAGGCACTGCACAAACTCCCGTCGTGGTAACCACAGACACCTCTCAACAGGGTTGGGGGTTACTATTGTAACCTCCATTCCCCAAGGGAGGGAACGAGACATTGTGTCCCTCCTGCCACAGCACTAGACCTAGCACTGTAAATGGCCGTTCTTCATCCTTTCGGCTCCTCAGTGCAAAATCCTGACTGGCATTCGCTGCCCCACTTCCCTTTATACCCGTATGTCCAGGGCGGGGCATGCAAATTATGTCTGCCAACTTGACATTGGCCTTTTCTAAGGTTCAGAGGTACGATTCGGCGTCCAAGAAGACCCCTTCTGTCATTTCCTTCAACACAACGTCTCGTTCCCTCCCTCGGGGAACGGAGGTTTTAATAGTAACCATGACGATTTTACTCTCTCCAACTAAGCATTGACTTAGAAATAACTTCATGACAGGTGGACAATTACTAGTCAAAATGAAATCATAAATATAATTGTAAATGTAAAAGAATAATAATAAATATACACATAAAAATAAAAATAATAATAATTGAAGAAATAAACCATGACCTCTAGAGAGTTTAAAACAAATCTAATATTTTTTTTGTTTCAACAAACAGCTATTAAAGGGACATAATTTGATGTTCTTAGCTTTTAGAATTTGGAATTAGAATTAACTTTATTACCACCTACTGGTGGAATCGTCATGGTTGCTGTTGTAACCTCTATTCCCTGAGGGAAGGAACGAGACGTTGTGTCGATTGAAGTGACACAAGGGGTCTTCCTTGGGAGCCTTGCGCACCTCTGAACTTGAGAAAAGGCCAATGTAAAATTGGCAGACAGAATTTGCATGCCGTAGTGCGTAGAAGACGTAGTGCATGATTGTTGCACGTAGCGCTCACAAAAATAGAGCCCCTGGTCTTCATTGAACATACTGTCCTCTCTAATGGGTTGAAGCTGTATATTTCCCTATGGTTTCTTTTAATTCATCTCAGTTTAGAAGAACCAGCCAAACTCTTTCGGAAGAGATTTTAATTACAAACTATTTCACTAACAATTGCTTAACTAGAAAAGTGATTTCTTCTGGCAATTTCACAAAAGCAGCAAAACATTTATCTCATAAGTTTGGTATTGGCTGTAGCCTTTATGTTCCTTAAAATAATTAGCAAAATAGCAAGAAGGGAAAAATGATGAATAAAATTAGGGTTTAGGATCTTAAATTCAAAAAGGACTTCCCTAAGGGAAAAGGCTTGAAACATTGTCTCTTAGTAACAAGTGTCTAAGTTGCTAACAAATTTGCCTATAGAATAGCTCAGCTAATTACATTTCACTGTAAAATATAAATTGTTTAACTTTAATCATCTTAACTGTATAGGATGCTTCTCTCCAAACACACACACACACACCCTGTATGCTTTTTGGAAGGAAGGAAATCTGACCTTTTGCATGAAAGAGTTAACCTGGTAAATGTAACTAATATGCTTCTTTGATTAGTGACCTAGAAATAGGGCAGACTCTTAATTATTTCTTAATTTTATATTATAACTATTCTTTTTCAATTTTCAAAAATCCCAAATCTTTGTTTATTTCCAGTATTTAATTTGAATTTAAATCTAAGATTTTTAATGTGGATTTTGAACCTCAAATCCTTTAATGTGGATTCTGAACCTATAAGTATAATTAAATCAAATGTTATTATACTATGTATAATTCATGCTTATAAAGTCACCATCTTACTACTGTCAGACATCTATCATCTTACATGATTATTTGATATATTTGACACGTTGGATGGTTTGTTGTGTATGTGTTTTCATGTGCATGTGTGGGGGTGGATTATAAATGGCCAGCTTGGATCACCATCACAGATAAATAATGGAATTGTAAAAGGCTGATTAAATGATTGATGTGCCTGTGTGCAGACAGAATCACCGAGATTAAGTGTGACCAGATGACCTCTGCAATCTAATGAATACTGATCACCACAGGCAGAGGCTTCCCAAGGGTCCCACAATTTCACTGACTTTAGAGCCCTCACTGGGTAACACTGTTATATATTTGATGAACATAAGCATTGACACTGAAATTAATGACTAGATTATATTAAATGTGAAGTTACTAATTAAACTCATATATTTGCATAAACCAAGGATGAACTTGAGTGATGGCACTCCGAAAACATCTGTTTACACTCTACAAAGAAAATGTAATGAGATACTGCACATTTAGTGAGGAAAGCTATTGCTTTGTATTCTCAAGAAACTCATGGCAGCCTGTGTCCTTCAATGGAGGGCTGACTTTGAATGAATAAATGAATAGTCACAGTTATGCCTCATGGGTTACTTAAAACGTTGCCAGAACTCTGAAGAATGTCACTTCAGTTCACTTCTCTTACCTACACCTTTTCAGCAGGAGATATTTAATCTTGATACAACCTTATACAAAAAATACAATTATGCAGGCAATAACATAGTCAATAAATTCAAATTTGAGGAGCACTGGATATCATGTGAAGTATTTGAACACATTAATAATTTCACTATTACATCAGAACTGTGTTTTTATTTTTTATCCCCATTTCTCCCCAATTTGGGATGCCCAATTCCCACTACTTAGTAGGTCCTCGTGGTGGCACGGTTACTCACCTTTATTCAGGTGGCAGAGGACATGTCTCAGTTGCCTCCGCTTCTGAGATGTCAATCTGCGCATCTTATCGCGTGGCTCGCTGTGCATGACACCGCAGAGACTTACAGCATGTGGAGGCTCATGCTACTCTCCACGATCCAGGCACAACTTAACATGCGCCCCATTGAGAGCGAGAACCACTTAATTGCGACCACGAGGAGGTTACTCCATGTGACTCTACCCTCCCTAGCAACCGGTTTGGTTGCTTAGGTGACCTGGCTGGAGTCACTCAGCACACACTGGATTTGAACTCGCAACTCCGGTAGTCAGTGTCAATACTCGCTGAGCTACCCGGGACCCTTTATTACATCAGAACTTTCCCTATTCACTTATGCTTTCTTGAGCACTTGGTCAAAAAGTATTGTATTAGCATAATGAATAGTAACAGAAGCAGCCGAGCAAATCAACAATATAAAACAAATTGTCTCACATGAAAGGATTTTATGCCTCTCCTCTGTGCCAAAGATTAAACATGAAAATTAGAGAGCACAGAAGGTATAACATAACTCAACACATATTAATGGATTCAGTGTTGGATGCTGATGCTTCTTCATGCTGATACATATGAAAGTTAACTGTCACTTGCCATGCACAGAGTTCATCCTCGTGGACTTGAAACACTTTATCTGATGTAATCACATAAAAGTGTGAAGTTTATTTTACATTCAAAATAAGTTAACCTCAGTTGGATATATTTCAGTGTTGTACTCTCTTTTGAACACCCTCAAAGGATATGACTATAGTCACAGACAAAATCCATTGTAGATTGAAGCTGAATTTAAACGTTTAAAAGAGCTGGAAGAAAACATTTTGAACAGGTACAGTATGATTTTTTTTTTTTTTTTGTCTCTCACCACAGGTACACACAAATAGTCAATTTAGTGGAAACAGGTGGTTATGTACCTTATAACAAGAACTAATATTGGAAAAACTGAGAAATATACCTAATCTGACCAAATGACATTACTATCTTTGTAAAAAGCAGAACATGGAGGCCAGGTTGTACTGCACTCTCTGGGCAATCAGAAACTTAAAAGGAAAACAGAACAATACCCTTTGCCTGGACTTAATAAATAAGTCCCTGAGATCCAAAAAAGTAAAAAAATAACTCTGTTCATGGGTAGACAGATGGCCTCTATTGCATACTGAGGTCGCACGCCTTGATGCAATATGTAACATGCAGCAAGAATGAATCTGAACAAAGCAATCCATCTTCAGGTGCATAGATGGAAAAGCTCATAGATCACTTCTGAGATTGGCAGGGGTTCAACATGGGGGTTAAACCTTGGCCAGAGCACTGGGTGGTGAAAGGAGAGAGTGCAAGATATGTGGTCACTGTGCCTGCAGAGAAATGGGTTTCATTCCAAAAGAAAAAAACTCCTTTCTTTAAAAACTCTAGCAAGAAGTCTAGTCTAAAAATGAATCTATTCAGCCAGGCATACATCTAATTTATCCATCAACCCATAGTTATGCTGCATTAATCAGGTCCGCCGGAACCGGAAACACTTCTCATATTCTTAAACTGCTTTAAAGCAAATGGCATTTTTTCATATCTTCTGTTGATGACATCAAATGCTGTGCGTCTAATCAGACTGTAAGTTATTATTTAACAAAATCATCTGTAATTTGCTAGAAGCTAGTCAGTTAAGGCAGATGCCAACATGAACACATTGCTTTTCTGAGGTGAATTATTGGCTACTGAGAACATTAAACTATCACAATTCAAGAGAGAATTAAAAACCACAACACTCAAACAACAAAGAGTGTTAATTATAGTTCTGCTATTGTATGAATTTATTTTCTCTTCAGCTTGTGTTGTGTTAATAATTTTGCATATTGTTTGTCCTCTGCAGTTTATTTTGATATTAATGAATTTAAGTGTGATTTTTTAATTTTTTTTTTGTAGACATTTTTGTTTACCTTTGTACAATTAACAATTTTGGTACCGTGTTGGGTCGCCTCTTGTTGTCCACTGCAAAATCTGGGACTACAACTAGTACTAGTACTAAGACAAGTACACTGGCGGTCAAAAGTTTGGAATAAAGTACATTGTGCTTTTATAAAGAAATCCGCACTTTTATTCACCAAAAATGCTTTCAACTGATCACAATGTATAGTCAGGACATTAATTGTGTGAAAAATTACTATTACAATTTGAAAATACATTTCTTAAGCTTCAAAGAGTTCTCATCAAAAAAATCCTCCACATGCAGCAATGACATCTTTGCAGATTCTTGGAATTCTAGCTGTCACTTTGTCCAGATACTCAGGTGACATTTCACTCCATGATTTCTGTAGCAATTCCCATAGATGTGGCTGTCTTGTCGGGCACTTCTCACACACCATACAGTTCCGCTGATCCAACAAAAGCTCAATAGGGTTAAGATCCATAACACTCTTTTCCAATTATCTGTTGTCCAATGTCTGTTTTTTGCACACTCTAAAATTTTCTCTCTTTTTTTCCTGTTTTATAAGTGGCTTTTTCTTTGCAATTCTTCCTATAAGGCCTGCACCCCTGAGTCTTCTATTTATTGTTGTACATGAAACTGGTGTTGAGCAGGCAGAATGCAATGACACTGTCAGCTGAGGATATGTGAGTCATTTATTTCTCAAACTAGAGACTCTGATGTGCTTATCCTCTTGTTTAGTTGTACATCTGGGCCTTATACATCTCTTTCTCTCCTTGTTAGAGCCAGTTGTCCTTTGTCTTTGAAGACTGTAGTGTACACCTTTGTATGACATCTTCCATTATTTGGCATTTTCAAGCATTGTATAGCCTTCATTCCTCAAAATAATGACTGACTGACGAGTTTCTAGAGAAAGCTGTTTCTTTTTTCCATTTTTGACTAAATATTGATCTTAAGACATGCCAGCCTATTATCTACTGTGGCAACTCAAAAACAATCACAAAGCCAATGTTAAGCTTAATTTAACGAACCATATAGCTTTCAGCAGTGTTTGAAATAATGGCATGTGATTTTCTAGTACCAAATGAGCAATTTAGCATGATTACTCAAGGATAAGGTGTTGGATTGATAGCTGCTGGAAATGGTGCCTTTCTAGATTAGATCAAAAATTACTTTTTTTTAGATAATGATGGTGCTGTTCTTTACATCAGTAATGTGATCAGTTAGTGATAAGCTGAATGTCACTTTGGTGAATTAAAGTACCAATTTCCTTTAGAAACTGTGCATTATTCCAAACTTTTGGCTGCCAGTATATGTTTTTGTTTCTTTTTACTGTTACTAATTGGGATGGCCAGCACATGGGTTCGTGAACTATCCATCAAATAAGCCAATGATACCCATGTACTGTATCTACACCAAGAAAAGAAATTAAAGCAAAGGAAGAGAAGATACTGATAAAGGATGAAAACCACATCCAAGCAGAAATACTTAGAGCTAGCATATCTGCCAAATATATATCAGAAATAAAAAATAATAAATAAGTGATCATCAAGAATGGCCAAAGAACTATTTAGTATTATTTAGATAAAGCATACTTAAACATACAATATACTTTCAGAAAGGAGTTGAGAGTGCTAATCATTAGCATTCCCATTCATCTTAAAGCCAGTCTGGCTGACACATTTAACCCCAGAAATATGAAAACTGCTTGCTACCATGTTTGTTCTAGGGCAGTCAATCTGCACACAAAGGGTGTGGCTTGGCCTATGTAAGAGAAGAGGCAGCGTTACCTGGCCATGGTGTTGGTTTGACAAAACAGTTGTCATGATGGCGAGTATGGCAAATATTGGCATATTTGAGTTGAAAGCTTAACCATCACCCAATGCTAAATGCATATGAACGTTATTTAAAATATACTACACTAGGTGGTGACACATGTGTTTTTGAAATGTCACTTCCTTCAGCTGATAAACAGTGAATGCTTCAGTGTAGTAAAAACTATTAGTGTTCCATTTAAAATGTTTTACTTTTAAAATTCTTAAACTACAGGTAGGTGGCCAAGTGCATAGTGTGTAGTGTAAGATCATAGTTTAAAGTGCATCATTTAAGACACAGATTCATTCAACCCAGATTTATGACAAAAAATTGTAAGCAATTATAAGAGTTTTGCTCCCATAGACAAAATAAACAAACCAACGAACAATGCTATTATGAGTTTTCCTAAGTTTAATCCCTTACCCAAACATACCTATGATTTTAATAGGTAAATCAACGTTATGTTACACAGAACAAATAGAAACAATGGGTCTTGGATGAGCACTTTTATTTTTTTTCCTTAATTTAACCCCTGATAGAAAACACAAACCTTGTCTAACCCCTTACCCAAACCTGTGTTTAATAAAAGTCTAGCTCAAATTTAGAACCTGTATCGATTTCTATGGGGAAAAATGTTGTACCCTTTCATACAAATCAAGTCATAAGATATCTTCCGATTTTGCCCTCCAAAAATAATACAAAGATAGAATACTAAAATAAAATACTTGTGATGCATATGTTGATTGCAAAACAATTGTCAAAAAATACATTTTTGAGCTTACTACTTACCCTGAATGGTGTAGTTACATTATCTATAAGCATGGGCTTACTGGCTGATTTCCGAATTTACCAGTCTCTGACCTTCTGACATTCATCTGACCTTCTACACCTAAGAGTACACCAAACAAACTGTCGAATAGCTTCCTGTTTTCTTTGTAGTATGCAGGAGAATTGACTCATAAATTAGGAAGTTTGAAGCTATTTTTATGCCCAATGTCCGTAATCCCCAAATCTTGGAAGCAGACCTTTGACTTTTGTACCATGCACTGACATCCAAAAAATAAAAATTCCCAGAAAAGAGCCCAAGTGGACCCCACAACCTCAAACAATTTACACAACACTGTGCCAATACACTCCCTAAAATAAACCTAAACTGTTCCTTCTCTTTAGTTTGCACCAGAGTTGACATATTATTTATACACTATATGCTGTGTAAACAGATGCTTTTATGTAATACTTTTCTCATTACAAATTATATTACTGGCATAATAATTTGAGTAAATAATAATTGAAAAAGAGTGTTTATGCACTCGTTTGCTTTAATGCAAAAATATCTAAAACGCAAAAAAGAATAAAAAATAAAAACAATTCCCAAATTACTATGATTAATGCCAGAATCAAATACAGTAAAAGTCTAGTGTCAAGTCAAATGTGAAAAATTCCCATGGTGACAGTATGACCTCTTGTATATACTGAGATTAACAGTGTTAAATCTGTCAATTATCCTCTTTCAGTTAAGTTTATTGGTTGATTTATCATGCTTATGAGCCTTGCTCAAACACTGAACAATTCTGTCAATAGTCTGCTTTCATATGAATTATTACAAATTCATAGCATTTCATTAACCTTGTGTCTATGACTACAGCTGACAAAACATGCAATAAAACGTAAATCTAAAATGCTGTCTATACAAGCTACCTGTATGTAGATGTTGACTAATGTACAATCCACTTTAAATCCCTTCAAGACAGAAACTAATTTTTTAAAAGAAGGCACTTTAAAATATGATCATTGATACATTCAAAATGAATAAGTGAATATTTGCATGTTATTTGCCATTGCCTATAATAAATCAGTGACCTTTCCATCTTCTGTGATGACTTGGAAAGGACATTAACAATTATCATCTCTTAGCAGTAATTTATTGCCATTTACAAGAACCTTTTTTGGCCACAGTTAAACAGGTTTGGTAACATCATGTAAATGCAATTACTATACTAATAGGGCAGTAAACAAATGCATAGTACATTTAATATTTGACAGAAAGAGTCGTGATTAGTGATACTGATACAGTATAACAGATTTAATGTGAAAGTCAGCCTGCAGTATATTAACCATGATATAATAGAATAAAAAACAAACAAATACAAATGTTATGGCTCAGAAGAAAAAAAACAGTTCCTCAAAAGGTACACTTTAATTGCACATATTGAGTTCTCATTTATGCTTCAATAAAGTATCAAACTTTGTCTCAGACGTTTCTTCTAAAATTTCTTAAAAGTAATGCCTCATTTCTGAATGTGACAATAACCTCAATATTCACAGCTTTAAGATTCACTATATGTCAAATGCAGCCTTTAATCTAATGCAAACACTTAAATGGTTAATTTAAGAAAATACTCAACATCTGTGACATCTGACATATGCTTCAATTTCTTGTTGGTTCAACATCCCATGGAAGCAGTTGTATCATGCACTTGAAGCCTAGGACTGATAAAATGTTCAATCAGGGTCAAACTGGGAAATCCTGCCCCCTGTCACACCCATTTACATCCCATATGACAAGTTGTTCTGACAAAAAACACCCAGATGACAAACACTTACAGGAGTCAAGTTACCCTGTAACTCATCTGCTGTAGAAGGGCTGTGATAAAATACAAATGTTAAACAGAATTAAAGCTCATTCCAGTAAGTGCACAATAACATCCAGGATATGACAACCCTGCTGGAAAACAAACAAACCAACATATAAACAAACAAACAAAAAAAACATCTTAAACCAGTCTAAAATGGTTTGCTTGTCATAACTAGTCATACCCCAGACCAGTCTGACCATGCTGGGACCAACTAGGACCAGCAAACTATCTTAGACTGGTTTCATTTTTATTTATTTGTTTCATCAGTTATTTTCTCTGTAATTAATAGATTTTCTGTATCTAATGTGAGTTAGATGGCAATATATAATTCAAATAATTACTTATTAATTACTAATAATTACAATAATAATTAAGATTATTATTCGTATTATTATTTTAGTAATAATATATATATTTTTTTTTGTATACTATAAATTGAAGGTAAAAAAACATGGATTATTGAAAACAGAGTTTGCATGTAATTTCCTCACTCTTGTGTGAAAAGATTCTTAAGTTAATTGGAGAAAATATGTTTGCACTCTCGATTAAATAAATAAATAAATCCCTTTTTTCTCTGTACTTTGGGTGCCATTTCTTAGCTCTATAATATATTTCAGTCTTTTGACTCTGACCCAAGATTTCCTTTTCACTTTTTATGGGAAACTTTTTTCAGAACAAGCCCTTTTCACTTATTTATGATTTATGATTCAAGTTGTGCCAGAAGTTGCTATGCTTCAGAAGACAGCAGGTAGAGAAATGCTCATTATATGGAGGACAATTTTAATTTCTCAAAACCAAGATTTTGAATTAATATTTCACATCAGGCTTTTGCCATCCTCAATGCTTCCATAAGAATGAAGGATTTCTCACACATGTTGACCAGCTGCTGCTGCCACCATCAGCCCTCATTATGTTTGTAGCAATGTCATTAAAAAAGTTGGGTTTAGCAAACCAAAAGTCAAAAGGTTAAATCCTGGTGAAGGCAATAAGTTGGAGAGTTGCCCTATCACCAGTGTGCCTTATAACAACACACTCAACCCCTGGTTGCTCTAGGGGGATTGCACGCAAATGCAGTGTATTACAGGCAGCAATAAATCACCAAAAGTAAGAAAATCATGAAAGGTCATTCTTGCAAACAGTAAAAATAAAATGCACAATGAACACAGTCACATAGAGTTTATACAGTGGCCCTGCAAAGTATGTAGAGCCACACTACGCCACACATAAAATGTATGAATTTCATTGAATTATATAATAAAACATCAAACCAATGGCATCTGAAAACAAATGATGCAAGACCTTTTCCAAGAAACAGTTTTCTTAGCAATTTTTACAGTTACTTTTCCAACTTATGTCATGGTGATTTTAGTGTGTATATATAGAGAGTCCGTTCCCCTCATGTTCACACTGGTCTCCTAGCAAAGTAACCACACACGTAGTTCATCGCATCACTGTGGACATGTTTCACAAATTTCTGACCACCAGAAAGTGTCCAAAGAAGATTTGACTTCATTTTGAACAGCATTTCTATTGTATTATATTGAAAAGTGTGCTTGTGCTATGTTTTATATAAATGCCACTTCTAATCCACTGACATTCATAATTTAAATGTCAAAATACTTTTAGGGCCACTGTATAAAGAAAATATATTGTAGCTTAACTTTATATTATGAACTAATTCATGGATATTTTCACAATGCTTCATTTATCTTGTAAAAAGTACAGTATGCTTATTATGTAAAGTTGGCCACAAAAACAGAGAACGTTTAAACATTATTAGTTGTTTGGGTAAGACAATCATTAATACGTACAGTGCTTTATTCTCAGGTTCTCGTCTGTGTGTATGTACTGTGTAATTCCACATCCGGTCTCTCAACTATTGTCCTAATAAACCTCTCAACATGGCAAGTTCCAGGACTTTGGTGGGAAAACCAA
This sequence comes from Moxostoma hubbsi, assembly GCA_032164185.1. Lineage (NCBI taxonomy): Eukaryota > Metazoa > Chordata > Actinopteri > Cypriniformes > Catostomidae > Moxostoma > Moxostoma hubbsi. The sequence goes on along the minus strand of JAVLUX010000035.1, from coordinate 15,050,064 downwards.
AGTGAGTTTGGTGAGTTCAAGCTCTTTCCCTGCTTCCATAGCCCTAACTTAAAGCAATTATGTCACGTCAAATGATACCCGTGTTCTGCCGCAAAGTGTTTAATGAGAAATATGACAGTTGATTTAAACAGTGAACCCATCAAACTAGATAGATTCAAACTCCCTCATGTCTTGCAGGACAAAGGAACTGCAAGCAGAACATGATGCCCTGGGTTGTAGCCACTCATATATGGATGGATGGATGGATGGATGGATGGATGGATGCGCAATAATATAATACTGCTAAAGTTACATCTTTTTTTCGAATGCATGGATGGTCCATGGATGACTCTAGAATTTTTAACCCACTGAACAACAGGTGATGAAAATTATTGAATGTAAGGAACAGTCCAATTCTCTCCTCACCAGATGCCCTTTGTTCAGAGACTGCATGAAGAATAGAAAAATTCACTATTTCAACTAAAGCCTCAGGTTGACATACCAATGTGTAAAAAAATAACAATGTTAGAAAAGTTCTGTAAAGAGAGACTGCTTTAAGTGTTTACCCCCTTTGTATACAGTATGAAAAGATTGTGTTTGAGTCAAAGTTTCCATGAAACCTGGCTGTGAAATTGCATTGGAATCTGACCTCCACTGTGTTACACTGCTTTTTTGATTTGCATATGCCTGCTTTTCCTTTCCTGTCTTGTAATATCAATACATTCTTTCTCCTTATGGACACGCACTGGAATGATAAAGACACTGCAACAAGTCAAGTCAAGTCAATTTTATTTGTATAGCGCCTTTCACAACACACATAGTTTCAAAGCAGCTTTACAGAAGTACAGGCATTAATTAAGATGATTAAACTTTAATGTCTATAATGTCGATGAATCATCATTGTGTAATTAGATAAAATACGATTGTTAATCATGTTTAAAAATAAGTAATTTAATAATAATTGTATTAATAACCCTAGTGAGCAAAATGAAGGTGACTGTGGCAAGGAACACAAAACTCCATAAGATGTTGATTAATGGAGAAAAATAACCTTGGGAGAAACCAGGCTCACTGTGGGGACCAGTTCCCCTCTGGCTAACAAGATGGATATAATGTAAATATTACTTATGTATAGTTAAAGTCATGGTTTAAAATTATTAAACTAAGCAAGTGTTAAGGGTCAAATGTTTAAGCATCGATTTTGTTTGAACTGTAAGATTAATGACCAATGTCTTTGAAGTCCATCCTGGATTAACTGGAGAAGTTCACATAGATGCAATTGTCCTTGTTAATTGGCTGATGAAGGCTTTTGTTGGCAATTGTTAGTCTATGCATTCCATTTCAAGATCATAGTCCATTAATAGACTGAGTTGATGCAGGCAGAGATCAGGGATGTGAAACGCAGATCAACCTGGCCGGAAATTTCGGCGAGGTTCGGTGTGGTCCATCCTAAATCCAAGGTTTAGACAATGGCATATGAAGTATCCTATGTCTTATGGTTGGAGTTGGTATCAGTTCATCCTCTGAAGTCCATCATACTAGACTGAAGTGATGTTTGGATGGCATCGGCTGCATTTAATCATCATCATTATTCAGCGGCACGTAGCAGTGGAGTCCAACACGAAGCAGGAATGGTGCTGGATTGGTGGATGGACACAAAAATGTGTTACACCTCTGTTCCTGAATGCAACCCTTAGAATCCTATCTCCCCGTTTGTAATGCCTGATCAAGTGTCTGTAACTAGTTCATGTCATAAATGATCATGCAAAGAATGTTGGAAAGGATTACACTAAGTAACATGTTTGAATGTATTAGCTTCACAGGCTAATTGATTAGCATGCCAACTGTAGGGAATTAATTTTAAAATATTAGCATTGCAGTCTGGTTGGCTTGCTAACTGAAAACAAAAAGAAAGAGAATTTTTTAATTTCACCATTTCTGTCTTTGATTAATAGATAAATAGTTTTAAACAATTTGGGCTGAAAATTGTAATGTCCTTTAAGCATCGTAGACTGATGCTTAAAGATGAATTCTATTTTGGTAGACTTTTTATATATATATATATATATATATATATATATTGCCTGATGCACCTGATACAGTACTATGCGATAAGAATGCTGTAATTATTATACTAGCACCTGATTCACTAAAGGAATTATGTGACTTATGTTAAAACTCAAAAAAGACCAAAAGTTTTGTACTGTATGCAATTTGCATGGCACACTTTTTTGGATCTGTACAGCATCACTCTACCATTGCAATCCAGACAACTGAATCTGCTCTTTTAACATGCTGAAAGTGCCCTTGACTACACCTGGATATATGCACGATGTATAATGTTTATGATTTTCTCTATCTATGCATGTTTTTGCATGTACTCTGCTTAAGAAGAAAAAGAGGAAGCAGATGCAAAATTAAGAAAGAAAAAAGCATTTAAGGAATAATCTACACAAGAACTATTAAGTGGTTATTGCATATTCTTAACCAGTGCAAATCTAGATGTCATATGTAATGACACTAAAATGTACCTTTTACTGCTGCCATTGGCTTGCTTATCATAGATGCACAATTCTGCCCTTTATGGAAAAACTATGTAGACATTTAGCCAGTGGCAATCTGATGATCATTTAGAAGAATGTGGTAATTGTTTGTTTTTAAAATTCCTTTTATTTATGCTTCAGGAAAATAAGAAATTGCAAAAAGGTATGAGGACATAGACTTTGAAGTTTAAATTTTTTGAAGTTTTCTGTTTAATAAGAAAGTCTGGAGTTAGGTCAAACCAGGAGAAACATCTTCTCTGTCAATGGAAAATTGGGGTTTATAATTCACTTCTCACAAAACATCTGCTCTGAGTCTTTTGTTCAATGCCTCCCTATCAGCCCTGAGACTAACAAACTGATGAGTTTGGTTAAGTGCCAAGGTAGGATTCAAACTCTGAAGCCAATTTTTTTTATTTTGGAATTCATCGTGCTTTCTCAGGGCTTCCTCGTGGCCAATGGCCAAGGGTCCTGGCCTGTCGATTATACTTGGTCCAAAAAAAGGCCAACTGGGGATTGAGGCGGGGTCAAAGTCAAAACGATAAAAGCGTTTTGTTGAGTCAGGTCAACGGTTTCAACACCAAGATACTCATTTCTGAATTTTTCATATCTAGCAGCCAGCTTACCTCAAAAGATCAACAGAGAATGGAGAATAGTCATTATGGGTCAGAATGAAATCAGATGAAATCAGGGCTCTTCTGAATATTTGAACATCAGATCGCCGATGTCTGCCGAAAGAGGACATGATAAAGTATGTTGTTGCCAAACTTGCCAAGTTGTTTATCCAGATCACAACGGGAAATAAAAAAAAATGTGGACAGTAAAAATCCATGTTCGTTTCAAGGGCTATATAGTTTCCAGAGTCTGATACCTCAGCATGATTTTCCCTCTTGATTGTGACAAGGGCGCGGTGTGTGACATTGTGTTACGAAGGGAGGCAGACAAGGAGTGAGGATCCAGGTGCAGCTTTATTGAGTTGGTGCAAGGGGTCAAGCAAACGGTGAAAACAGGAACAAATAAAACATCCACGAGGGGAAAAGAAAGGTACAAACAAAAGATATAAACACAGGGAATCATCCAAGGAGGGCACGGGCAGGACCACCGTAGAAGACAGGATTAACATGGAAAGTCATCAAACACCTAACAATAACCAACAAAGGACAAGGTAAACATGAGGGCTTAAATACAAAACCAAGGGGAAACAAAAGCCAATGGACAAACAGAACTCAAAACAAGATAATAAAGGCAATTATCTAAAACCAATGACTAAACTAGAACTGATAATAAAGCAATGAACCAATGAAAACCAGACACATGAACATGGAGGGAAAACAGGACATGACAAGACTGGGAAACAGGAACATGAGAATGATTTCAAAATAAGAGTGCATAAACAGAAGAGGATATGGAACGTAACACGTGCCAGACCTTAAAAATAAGAGTGCATAAACAAAAGAGGATATGGAACGTAACAGAGCCCCCCCTTTAAGGAGCGGATCCCAGACGCTCCTAACAAATAGGAAGGGCAAAACGTCAACGGAGAGCAGGGGCAAACAGGCAGTTAAAGGGGGCACGAGGGGCACAGAGAAACAAGACTAGGACAGGGAGACCATGACAGAACAGGAGGGCGGCCAGGAGACCAAGGAGGCCAGGCAGATGCCCAGGGGACCAAGGGGACGAATTCAAGGTGGGGACCGGGTCGGGAAGTCTGGGAGGCAGCTGCGGGGTCGAGACTGGGTCAGGGGGCCTGGTAGATGGCCGTAGGACTGGGTCTGGGGGCCAGGGAGGCAGCCATAGGGCAGGGACCTGGTCATGAAGTCTGGGAGGCAGCTGCAGGGTCGAGACTGGGTCAGGGGGCCTGGTAGATGGCCGTAGGACTGGGTCTGGGGGCCAGGGAGGCAGCCATAGGGCAGGGACCGGGTCAGGAAGTCTGGGAGGCAGCTGCAGGGTCGGGACTGGGTCGGGGGGCCTGGTTGGTGGCCGTAGGGCAGGGACCGGGTTAGAAGGCCAGGGAGGTGGCCGCAGGGCAGGGACCGGGTCAGGAGGCCAGGGAGGCAGCCATAGGGCAGGGACCGGGTCAGGAAGTCTGGGAGGCAGCTGCAGGGACGGGACTGGGTTGGGGGGCCTGGTTGGTGGCCGTAGGGCAGGGACAGGGTCAGGAGGCCAGGGAGGTGGCCGCAGGGCAGGGACCGGGTCAGGAGGCCAGGGAGGCAGCTGCAGGATCGGGACTGGGTCGGGGGGCCTGGTTGGTGGCCGTAGGGCAGGGACAAGGTCAGAAGGCCAGGGAGGTGGCCGTACGGCAGGGACCGGGTCAGGAGGCCAAGGAGAAGGCCACAGGACTGGGACAGGGTCAGGAGGCCTAGGGGAAGGCCACAGGACAGGGTCAGAAGGCCTGGGAGAAGGCCACAGGACTGGGACAGGGAGGCCACAGGACAGAGTCAGAAGGCCTGGGAGGAGGCCACAGGACAGAGTCAGAAGTCCTGGGAGGAGGCCACAGGACAGGGTCAGAAGTCCTGGGAGGAGGCCACAGGACAGGGTCAGAAGGCCTAGGGGAAGAACACAGGACAGGGTCAGAAGGCCTAGGGGAAGACCACAGGACAGGGTCAGAAGGCCTGGGAGGAGGCCACAGGACAGGGTCAGAAGGCCTGGGAGGAGTCTCAGGGGAAGCGGGCAGAGCCGCAGAAGGCTCTGTAGGCAGAGCCGAGGAGGACTCCAGGGGCGGAGCCGTGGAAGGCGGAGACTAGGGGGACACCAGGGATGGAGTCATGGAAGGCGGAGACCAGGTTGGTTCTGGAGGCGGAGGCTTGGAAGGCTCTGGAGGCTTGGCAGGCTCTGGAGGCTTGGAAGGCGGAGCGGGCAGAGCCGTGGGAGGCTCGGGAGGCGCTGGCTCTTGGACGGTCGAGGCTACAGGCGCTGGCTCTGGCTCTTGGACGGTCGAGGCTACAGGCGCTGGCTCTGGCTCTTGGACGGTCGAGGCTACAGGCGCTGGCTCTGAGGACGGAGCCGTGGAAGGTGGAGACTGGAGAGCGGAAGCCTTTCCTCTTCTCCTCCTCCTCCTGGCGGACGAGGCTGGCAATGCTGGCCCTGGGACAGACGAGGCTGGGGGCACGTTGGCCGTGGCAGGCGTGGAGGAACGAGTCATGGAAGGCTGGGAGGTGACCACTGTGGGAGGAGAGGTAGCGTCCTCCTCTGCAACACCCACAGTGAAAGGAGAGCCACAGATCCTCAGGGTCTCTTCGAGTAAGTCAAGGAGTGTCCAGCAAGGGGTCGCTGGTGGCAACCGCTCCTTTAGCGAACTGCATAGGTTAGCCCTGAAGAAGGCCACCAAGTTAAACTCTGGGAAGTCCGAAGAATTTGCCAGCTCCAGAAACTCACTGACGTGGGCCTCTATCGGGCGGTCCTCTTGTCTGAGGCTGAGAAGCAGGAAATTCGCCTGCTGGGCTGTGAGGGCTGCTGGATCCATTGTTGGTTGGTTATTCTGTTACGAAGGGAGGCAGACAAGGAGTGAGGATCCAGGTGCAGCTTTATTGAGTTGGTGCAAGGGGTCAAGCAAATGGTGAAAACAGGAACAAATAAAACATCCACGAGGGGAAAAGAAAGGTACAAGCAAAATATATAAACACAGGGAATCATCCAAGGAGGGCATGGGCAGGAACGCGGTAGAAGACAGGATTAACATGGAAAGTCATCAAACACCTAACAATAACCAACAAAGGACAAGGTAAACATGAGGGCTTAAATACAAAACCAAGGGGAAACAAAAGCCAATGGACAAACAGAACTCAAAACAAGATAATAAAGGCAATTAACTAAAACCAATGACAAAACTAGAACTGATAATAAAGCAATCAAACAATGAACCAATGAAAACCAGACACATGAACAAGGAGGGAAAACAGGACATGACAAGACTGGGAAACAGGAACATGAGAATGATTTCAAAATAAGAGTGCATAAACAAAAGACAATATGGAACGTAACAGGTGCCAGAACTTAAAAATAAGAGTGCATAAACAAAAGAGGATATGGAACGTAACACATGCCAGACCTTAAAAATAAGAGTGCATAAACAAAAGACGATATGGAACGTAACACATTGGCACTAGGGCAGCATGTTAAGGGCAGGTTTAGGGCAATACTGCAGGGCTATTGGCCCAGTGGTAGGAATGCAGATTGATTTCGGTCTTGCAACTCGAGGTCCAGGCAAATGGTCCCTACTGAGCAGTTGATAGCCTTGGCTCACACTGGCCTGGTGGTGGAAAAGAAACTATTTATTACAGAGCTATGACACTGCAAAATCTATCTTATTCTTTAGGTTATGCAACAATTAATATAAAAATAGAACAGAGTTATAATAATCATGGCATGTGAGCCCATAGGATTTGATCACCAGTGTCCATTGTTATCAATGTTGCAAACATCAGAAAGATGTTGAATTTTGCCAGTTTTTCACAGACAGGGACAAGCACTGAGCTGACCCCATCAAATTTACTAACCACTACAATGTCACATCTCTGCAAAGCCTTGAAAATCAAATGAGTTTTTACAAAGGAATTCAGAACACTTGCATTTTTCCATTCCTGTGTTGCTCAAATTTTAGACACAAAACCAGATGATTAAATTACCTGTTTCAACAATCAAATAATTTACTTTGATTGCAATGGTGCTGTAACACAGAAAAGGATATTTGATGCGACCTCTCGGAACACTGATTGATTTCACCGAAAGGTCACATTCAAATTAAATTCATAGCTATTAAATTTATATACAGACATCATACCAATTCAAATTTAATTAAGTTATCGATTTGTATAAATTGGGGATCCAATTCCATGGGTTGCATTTAAACTTATTATCATTACAAACAATTTAAAAGGAGACCTGTTTTTCAAATCTCCTTTGTCTTGGTGCAGTTGAAACACCCTTGAGAAGACATTTTAAATATTCTGATATAAGAAAAACTGTCACTTACAATATAATATAAACCATTTGCATAAGAAATGTCTCGGTTACATATGTAACCTCGTTCCCTCATGGAGGGAACGAGAAGTCGTGTCAAAGAAGCGACACTAGGGGTCTCTCTTGAGTGCCGAATATGCCTCTGATCTATGAAAAAAGGCCAATGAGAGTTGGCAAACAGTATTTCCATACCCGCCCCATGACATACGGGTATAAAGGTGAGGGAAACACACACGTTCATTCAGGATTTTTCTGAGGAGCCGGGAGTGTCCGGCCACCTCAACGGCTCGGCTCAGCGACGTGGCCGGGAGGACACGACGTCTCGTTCCCTCCATCAGGAAACGGAGGTTACATACGTAACTGAGATGTTCCCCGTCTGAGGCTCACTTCGATGTTGTGTCGAAGAAGAGACACTAGGGATCCAGTTTAAATCACGCCATGCGCTGAGCCGTGTACGTGTACTGCTGACACAGAAGCGGGCAGGTATTTCATGTGCACAAGCAACCAACTGTGTTTCAGACTGCACGTACCCTTCCCCAATGCCCCAAAAAAGTAATCGGGATCCTTTTGGTTACCCTAGAGGGGAACAAGGCAATGCTTGCTAACCTGGGAACAGGCCAAGCCTGGGGCCCTTACCGTGTCGTGGGAATTGATGTCTTACCGGTTTCCTATTCTTTCAGGAGGAAAAGATCCTACGGAGGCCACACTTGGCCAAAAAGGGGAGGTAAAGGTGGCGAAATACATCACATAGCCTCTTCGGTCACATGTGGAAAAAATGCCGCGGTGGTAGATTCAGCCTCGAGGAGGGGGAGTTGCTACAACACGGTGACCGGAGGGCAGCAAAGAACTGCCTAAGGGAGACGCGGGTCAGCTCGAAAATACACACAGGAGGAGTCCGTGTAGGAAGCCTGACCTGTGGAGCACCTATTCCAGTACAGGGTAGCCTGGGGTACATGTGGTGGACTGTGTCGGCAAGTTCCTCCGCTGGACTGTGGACCCAAGAGGGCTAGGGAGGAATCGACCAGGGACCCGGGTGGCTGGGATCTCCTGGGAAGGAAGGCGCACTGTTTTACCTCGGCTGAGGGAAAGGGCGCTGGACGCAAGCGATTCACCTGGTCAGACTGTCAGCATGTACCGAGTTCTACCGGCTCGGACCTGAGAAAACATGGGACGAGACTGACTCAACCCTGAGATTTAAAATCTCGCAAAGATGTTAGGTGTTGCCCAACCCGCTGCCCTACAAATGTCTGCTAGGGAGGCACCCCTTGTAGAGTGTGCTCGAACCCGTAGGGGGGGTGGCACGGCCTGGGTGTGATAGGCCAGCAGGATGGCATCCACCACCCAGTGGGAAAGCCTCAGCGTTCCCTTTCCGCTGTCCCCCAAAGCAGACAAAGAGCTGCTCAGAGCACCTGAAGCTCTGAGTGCGGTCCAGGTAGGCACGCAAGGCACGTAACGGACACAGCAGTGAGGGGGCTGGGTCTGCCTCCTCCCGGGGCAGCGCTTGCAGGTTCACTACCTGATCTCTGAAGGGCGTGGTAGGAACCTTGGGCAAGTAGTCCGGTCTGGGTCTTAGGATCACATGTGTGTCTGCCGTACCGAACTCCAGGCAAGTGTCATTAAATGTCACTTGCAGGTCTCCAACCCTCTTGATGGAGGCGAGCGCGATCAGCAGGGCCGTCTTTAGGGAGAGGGCCCTGAGTCCAGCTGAGTCCAGCTGATTCCAGCGGCTCGAAAGGGGATCTCTGAAGACCGGCGAGGACCACCGAGAGATCACAGGAGGGGAACAGGCCTGGCCGGGAGGGATTTAACCTCCGGGCACCTCTTAGGAACCTGGTTATTAAGTCATGCCTACCCAGAGACTTGCCGTCTACTGGGTCATGGTGAGCTGCGAAAGCGGCAACATACAGCTTCAAGGTGGAAGGGGACAGCCTCCCCTCCAGCCTCTCTGTAGGAACAGGAGTACTGACCTAACTGCGCACCTCTGTGGGTCTTCTGCCCGGGAAGAACATCAATTCATGAAGAGACGCCATTTCAGGGCGTAGAGTCGCCTGGTAGAAGGGGCTCTGGCTTGGTTGATCGTGGCTACGACTGTGGGTGGTAGACCAGCTAGATCTTCCGCATCCCGTCCAGGGGCCAGACGTGGAGGTTCCAAAGGTCTGGGTGCGGATGCCAGAGCATGCCCCGTCCCTGAGAAAGAAGGTCCTTCCTCAGGGGAATTCGCCATGGAGGGGCTGTCGCGAGGAGTACGGGGGCCGGGGTCATGCTCACACAGTGAGAGCATGAACCATCCACAAATGCTGCCTCGGTGTGATCGGTGCCCAGACACACGAGACAACGCTTGTGGCTGTCTGAAGCTGAGAGCACTCTACCGCATCCAGGAACTACACAGGGGCGGAATGGCATCTTTAAAAATACGCGTCCTGAAAAGGACGTTCAACGCCGCTGTGTATTGCTCTTTCAGAGAAATAAACTATTTTATAGAGAAATTACTCTTTTAATAAACTCTTTAGAGCTCTGCGCTGTCAAAGTGCCCAGGGGCAAACTGCACGCCGTGCAGAGAAGGAGAAAGCCACTGAAGTGCGCCGTAGATCCAACAGCAAAGCAGAGCGTCAGAGGATAGAAGCAGGAAACTGGTGTGTCACTCGCAGCTGGCTGCATACACAACCATCGGCTCCGAAGAAAATTTCTGAATGAATGTCTGTATTTCCCTCGCCTTTATACCCGTATGTCCGGGGGCGGGGTATGCAAATACTGTTCGCCAACTCTCATTGGCCTTTTTTCATAGATCAGACGCATATTTGGCGCTCAAGAGAGACCCCTAGTATCGCTTCTTCGACATGAGTCGAAGTGAGCGAGAGATGGGGAATTGCAGTTATAAAAAGGCACTATGAAAATTGTATTATTTATTTGTTTATTTTTACTCACTTGACAGGTTTCATAATTAATTCATAACTATTAATGGAATTACAGTATCTGCACAAAATACAATATTAATTCTATTGTTATTTATAAATTCTAAATGTTATTTAATTTCTCTTTACTCTCCTGCCCCTTGCTTCAGCAGCACAAATCAACTTTATTTTATTTTAGATTGCATATGAAATTTGGATGTACATTCATCATTCGTTCAGTGCCAGCCTACTCCATACTTCAATACACCAAAAAATCTGGATAATGAGGTAGATGAGCAGATGAGTCAACTTCTAAGAATTCACTTTGATTTGGTCGCCTTATTGGAAGTGTGAAACCTTCATCTCATTATAAGCTTTAAATGACTTGCACACATTCTGTGTCTCCTTCCTTCCTCTCTCGTTTTCTGGCAGTATGTCCCTGCTCACTCAGCCTCTGGGCTAATTCACATAATCTTAAGCAGTATCCCCAAGTCCCCTCCAGCCCTTTCCAACACATCACAGAGCACTGTTGAATAGATCAACATTGCTGGTTTTCAGCATATGTTGTGTTTTGGATGTTGGTCCAGCATGATATGCTGGTATAATTTACTGGTGTTCCTAATATGACCTTTTTTAACCAAATTCTCTGACTGAAATCAGTTTTATACATTTCATTTCATATGATTTGTTTGTGGAATGTTGTCTTTGCTAGCTCTTTGACGCAATGAAGTACAGTAGAGAAGAAAACCACTTTGTGGGGATTTGGAAAGTACTTGAGCTCAGCTCATTCTGTGTGAGAATCAAGCAAAGCTCATGAAGTGCTTAGCAGTTATCCACCAATTATCAAAGACTAAAAAAGTTTCTGTTCTTTAATAAAAGCTTAGAACATTTGCGCCAAAGCATAAAGGTCACACAAATTGCAGGGAAAGGAAGAAAGAAAAAAGTACATACATAAACTACTAAGTTTACAACATTTCTCCAACTAAAAAGACCCAGACTGATCTCATTGTGATTTTGGTGACAATAGATTGAAAGTTCTTGAGCTAAACTCTGTCTGTGCTTACTGAAATCCAAACTACTGCCCCTAGTGGTCGAAGCAGGATTTTTTTTTTTTAACATAAGCGCATGTGTGAGCCACAGAGTGATGCTAGTTGTTTTTAGTTGTAAACGAGGTAATTGAATGAAGATGAATGCATATTTTATTAACTGTATCTCAACCAAACCACAACCATAAACCTAATCATCAGCTGAATAAAAATTAAATCATTGAGGAAGGATCCTCTGAATCACACTCTTCAATGATTATGTCAGCACGTTTACTTCCTGGTTAATCCACCTTTTTCCTGAATGTGGAAGTGTTGTAATGTTCACCTATTTTCTTTCCGGTCTCCAGTGTTCCTCTTCTGTCACTCACTCGGAGTTGTGTAGATGTAGTGACACTAGGAGTCGCTCTTGGGAGCCCCAAACACCTCCAATCTTTGAGAAAAGGCCAATGAGAATTGGCGAGTGGAATTTGCATGCCACTCCCACAGACATATGGGTTTAAAAGTTGCTGGAATATGGCCACACATTCAGATAATTTCTTTGGAGCCGAACAGTTGTGTCTCAGCAAGCTGAATCCCACTGTTGGTCTATTCACCTCTAAATGAAGAAGCGTATGCTGTTGGATATACGGCGCATTCCTGCGGCTTTCTCTCCTTCTGTACTATCGGTGCAGAGTATACCCCTAGGCGCTTCAACAGTGCACAGAGAGTATATATTCCTGACAAAAGAGTATATTTTCTCTATTAGAGCAAAACACATTGACATGAGCAATGTTCTCATTGTGAGAACATGACCATGGCAACATTGCAGTCACCAGCCACCCACGGCCGCTCCTTCTACCTACGGGCACAAACGCGTGCCCATAGGTAGAAGTCCTTACTGCCAAAGAAAGGTGGTGGGTTGTGGCCAATCTTGGACCTCTGAGTTCTTGCATTTTGGCGTGCAATCGGCATCAAGAATGGTTCACGGCGGTAGACCTGAAAGATGCATACTTTCATATCTCGGTTTTACCTCATCACAGACCCTTCCTACAGTTTGCTTTCGATGTCTGGGTGTGTCCCTGTCCCCTCGCGTCTTTATGAAGGTCGCAGAGGCAGCTCTTGCCCCGTTAAGGGAAGTGGGCATCCGCATACTCAACTACCTCGATGACTGGCTGATTCTAGCACACCCTCGAGAGTTGCTGTGCGCACACAGGCACCTGGTGCTCAGACACCTCAGCCGTTTAGGTCATCGGGTCAACTGGGAAAAGAGCACGCTCCCTTCGGTTCAGAGCATCTATTTTCTCTGGAAGGAGTTAGACTCAGTCTCCATGAAAGCACACCTAACAAGTGAGTGCGTGCAGTCTGTGCTCAACTGCCTGAAGTCATTCTGGCGGAGTACGGTGGTCCCACTGAAATGTTTTCAGAGGCTCCTGGGATATATAACGTCATCTTGGACCTCTGAGTTCTTGCATTTTGGCGTGCAATCGGCATCAAGAATGGTTCACGGCAGTAGACCTGAAAGATGCATACTTTCATATCTCGGTTTTACCTCATCACGGACATTTCCTACAGTTTACTTTCGACATCTGGGTGTGTCCCTGTCCCCTCGCGTCTTTACGAATGTTGCAGAGGCAGCTCTTGCCCCATTAAGGGAAGTGGGCATCCGCATACTCAACTACCTCGATGACTCACATCTGAATGCTAGTGGAGGTCAGTGAGAAAGAGAAGCTGGTAGATACTATTTCGGTTGCGAGTAGTACAGAGAGCAACATACACACTTTTGTTCCAGCTGTAGGGCCCCTGTAGCAGGGCATTTGGGAGACGTATCGGCGGCATACTCGCATAGCAAAGAGACACCACTCTCCTGATCCTGTTAGGGTTTCCAATCGATTCTCCCCACTCAGTGATGCACCCACTGAGAATCATGTTGAAAGAGCCCTTGTTATTGGTGATTATATTGTAAGGAACATAGAGACTCCAGCCACTATTGTTAATTGCATTTTCAGGTACCAGAGAATCTGACATCAAATAAAATTTGTGTCACTGAATGGCTGGATGTCTGAGTGGTGTCTGAAGAATAAAATAGGATTTATAGACAATTGGAAGAGTTTTTGGGGTAGACCTGACCTGCTAAAGACAGACGGACTCCATCCCTCCAGGGATTGTGCCACTCTTCTCTTTAGTAATTTGGCTCATAGTCTTAATAATGATAGTATTTGACTAACTGGGGCCCAGGTCAGGAAGGAGACAAACTGGTTAATCCGAACATCTACTAGCTGCCTTGAGATGTCACACAGGTCACATAAACTACAACACATAGAGACAGTATCTCCTAGATATCTCATAGAGACTGTGTCTGTTCCCCGAACTACCAAACACAAAACCCTCACTAAATCATTTAGAAAAAATCTGATTAACGTCAAACTTGAACAAAATAAACTAATTAAAGATACACATCATATAAAAATAGGGCTACTAAACATTAGATCTCTTTCTACCAAAGCACTAACTGTTAATGAAATGATTACAGATCATAGATTGGATGCACTCTTTTTGAGTGAAACCTGGCTTAAACCGGATGGATATATTAGTTTAAATGAATCTACTCCCCCAGGTTATTGTTATAAACATGAGCCTCATCTGAAGGGTTGAGAAGGAGGTGTTGCTACAATTTACAGTGTAGTTTTTGGTGTTACTCAGAGGACAGGATATAAAGGTAAGTCTTTTGAGCTAATAATGCTTAATGTGACCGTCAGATATAAATAAAAAATCTATTGGTCTTGCTACAATGTATAGATCACCCATGCCTTATTCTGATTTCCTTGCAGAATTTGCTAATTTTTTATCAGATCTTGTAGTTACTGTAGATAGAGCTTTAATTGTTAGTGACTTCAACATTCACATAGATAATGAAAATGATTCATTGGGATTAGCATTTATCGATTGTGGCACGGTGGAGGGCGGGACCGGGGCGCGATTACGCACGCCCGGTCCCGTATTAGGCTAATTAAGCCGTCAAGAGGGATGAAGGCCACTCACGGACGGCGATGCAAGAGAGAGAGAGAGATCGTTCACGGACATGTCCGTTATCTTATGTGTTTGTCTTTTGAGTTTTACATTAAACCTTTAACGAACTTGATCTGGTGTTACATCGATATTCTCAACTCCCTTGGAGTCAGACAATTAGACAATTAAAGATTTTAATTTCAAAATTTCAATTTTAAGTTGATGTTGATCATATATAAATTCTGCAGCAGAGCGATGACATCTCTGATCATTACCTTGTCTCTTGTATGCTGCAATCAGCTAATGTTACTCAATCTACACCACGCTATCGTTCTGGTAGAACTATTCTTTCGACCACTAAAGATAGCTTCACTAATAATCTTTCAGATCTATCTCATACACTCAATAAACCCCAAAGCCCAGAAGAACTTGATGAAATAACAAAAATTATAAATTATAAATATAAATGCAGTCTTCTCTTGCACTCTTGATATTGTCGGCCCACTTCGATTAAAGAAAATGAAAGAAATAAGCTCTGCACCATGGTACAATGATCACATTCATGCTCTCAAGAGAGCAGCTCAGAAAATGGAGCACATGTGGAAAAATACAAAATTAGAAGTATTTCGTGGTGCATGGAAGGATAGTGTCTGTAGCTACAGACAGGCACTAAAAGCTGCCAGGTCAGCATATTTTAGTAAACTCATAGAAAATAACCACAGCATTCCTAGGTGTTTATTCAGTACTGTGGCTAAATTGGTTAGGAATAAAGCCTCAACAGAACCAGATATTATGTCGCAGCACAAGAGTAATGACTTCATGAATTTCTTTACAGTTAAAATTTAAATAATCAGAAATATTGCAATCATCTGTCATAGCACCTCTGAAAACAGTGTCTAATAATTCCTTCACTGTCATAGGTCATGAAGAGCTAACAAAACTTACCAAAACATCAAAAGCCGCAACATGTTTGTTAGATCCTATACCAACTAAGCTCTTAAAAGAGGTATCTCCCATAATTTCAGAACCTCTTCTTAATATTATTAACTCTTCACTATGCTTAGGACATGTCCCAAGAAACTTTAAAATGGCAGTTATCAAACCGCTTATTAAGAAGCCACAACTTGATCCTGGAGAACTGGCTAATTCTAGACTGATTTCAAATCTTCTGTTTATGTCTAAAATACCAGAAAAGGTAGCATCCTCCCAAATATGTTAATTTCTACAGAGAAATAGTATATACAAGAATTTCAGTCAGGATTTAAGCCTCATCACAGTACAGAGACTGCACTTATCAGAGTTACAAATGACTTGCTCTTATCATCTGATCACAGCTGCATTTCTCTGCTAGTGCTTTTAGATCTTAATGCTGCATTCGACATGATAGATCACGACATTCTCTTGAATAAACTATAGAATTATGTTGGCATTTGTGGAGTTGCATTAGCATGGTTTAGGTCATATTTAGCAGACCGCTACCACTTTTTCTATGTAAATGAGGAATTGTCAAACCAAACAAAAGTAAAATATGGAGTGCCACAGGGATAAGTTTTAGGGCTTCTGCTTTTCTCCTTGTATATGCTTCCCCTGGGAGATATTATCAGAATCATGGAATAAGTTTCCACTGCTATGCTATACACAACTTTATATTTCTTCAAAACCTGATGAGATTTCACAATTCTCCAATTCACAATTTCCTTCTACTCAATTCTGACAAAACAGAGGTACTAATTATTGGACCAAAAAACTCTACACTACAATATACTTAGACTCTCGATGAATGTACTGTTACATCATCTTCAACAGCGAAGAACTTAGGTGTTATATTTCATACCAATCTGTCCTAGATTATTGCATTACTGGGAGAATGTCCAGCCAGATCAATAAATAAACTTCAATTTGTTAAAAATGCAGCAGCCAGAGTGCTAACGAGAACCAAGAAATATGATCATATTAGCCCTATTTTATTATTGTTACATTGGCTACCTGTTAAATTCCGTATTCATTCTGTTAACTACGTACAAAGCTTTGAATCGCCTAGCTCCACAGTTCTTAAATGATCTTCTACCATGCTATATTCCATCACGTTCATTACGATTGCAAAATTCTGGCATAATAATAGTTACTAGAATATCAAAATCCACAAAAGGAGGTAGATCCTGGAATAGTCTCCCTAACACTGTTCGAGATGCAGACACACTCCCTCAGTTTAAGTCTAGACTAAAGACATCTATTTAGCCAGGCATACACCTTATTTATCCTCAAACTCACAATTAGGCTGCTTTAGTTAAGTCTGCCAGAACCAGAAACCAGAAACATTGATCACGATTTATAACTCTGCAATAAATTGAATGGCATCTATGCTTATATTATTTTATTTGTTTCCCTGTCTCAACCTCAGGACTCCTATCCTGAGGTCACTAGAACAGGTTGGATCCAGCTCCATTCCTGCTTCATGTTGAACTCCACTGCTACTTGTCGCTGAATTATGATGGCGGTGGCCAGTAAGTCCGTGTGGAAGCACGACCTGAAAATCAGGTTCCTCAGAGGAGCCCGGAGGCTGAATCCTCCTAGACCATGCCTCTTCCCCTCATGGGATCTCTCCGGGGTCCTCCTGGGCCTTCGGAGAGCCTGTTTGAGATGCTAGAGTCAGTCGAGCTGAAAGCCCTCTCCATAAAGACGACCCTCTTGATTGCGTTCATCTCCATCAAGAGGGTTGGGGACCAGCAAGCATTTGTCTGGAGTTCAGCCCGGTGGATTCTCACTTCTCATCCTGAGACCCCGACTGGGCTATGTGTCCAAGGTTCCCACGACCCCTTTAGGGGTCAGGTGGTGAGTCTACAAGCAAAGCTGCCCCAGAGGAGGCAGACCCAGCCGTAACGTTGCTGTGTCCGGTGCATGCTTTGCACACCTATTTGGATCGCACGAAGAGCTCTAGATGCTCTGAGCAGCTCTTTGTCTACTTTGGCGGACAGCGGAAATGGAACACTGTCACAAAACAGAGGCTTACCCACTGGATCATGAACGCCATTGTGCTGGCATACCAGGTCAGGCCGTGCCCACCCCTTTGGGAATACGAGCATACTCTATGAGGAGTCTGGCATTCTCGTGGGCACTGGCCAGTGGCACCTCTCTAGCAGACATCTGCAGGGCAGTGGGCTGAGCAACAACCAAAACCTTTGAGACCTTTTGGTCTCCCATGCATGGAGAGAACGAAACGTTATGTCCCTCTTGCCACAATGCTGTACTATCTGCTGAAATGGCTGGGACCTTGTCTCAGCTCCTCAGCACAAAACCTGAATGAGTGGCTGCATTCCAGCTCCTTTTATACCTGTATGTCTAGGGGAGTGGCATGCAAATTCCACTCGTCAATTCTCATTAACATTTTCTCAAAGACTGGAGGTGTTTGGGGCTCGCAAGTGCGACCACTATTTCACTACATTGACACAATGTCTTGTTCCCTCCATCAGGGAATGGAGGTTACAACATTAACCAAGATATTTTCACCCACATCAGTGTTTATTCTTTGTGGGTAAATATTATATTTGTAGAAGTTTTCAAAAAATATATGGTTCTATATTGCCTATACTTCACAGAGACGAGATGATCTTTTTTTTTTTTTTTGCCTCACTTGAGTAGATGAGATGAAGCAATGGTCTTAGATTAGTTATGTTGATATAATTTTGAGTTGTTTTGACAGCCAACATCTGCACAAGTTGAGTGTGAAATTTTTACTCTAAATAACACTTAAATGGCTGTTGTTCTCTGTCTGGATCACTCATTTCAGTTAGTTTTATATTGCGTCTCGAGACCAGATACAGAAAACAGTCAATTAGTATCACCATGATGCCACCCATTGGTTGCTCAGGAAAACTGTTGATAGGCGGGATGCGAACCTAGTCTATGATGCTGCTGATGAAATGAGCAATCAGCCATACCAAAAGAGAAGGTAAACATCTGAAGTAAAAAACTCTAAAAGGAAATGACGCTTGTCAGTTACTCTGCATAATGGTGTCGATGTTAGGATACTGGAACATTTATTAGCAACATGCTGATTTCCCTTGTGTTCATGTTAAAAGACCGTACAGTGAAGCCAAATATTAAATTCCATGTTGGTTCTGGCTGGTTTGATGCTGGCGATGCAGGTCCAGCTAAGCTTAGCCATGATTTTCACAAGCACAATTTAGCTGGAGAAGTTGGTCAACCAGCATGGTCGATGTTGCCCTTGTCTTTATAGTTTGAAGAAAATGACAATTGATTTATTGTGCACCACAATAAATGCATTTTTTTTGGGGAGAATCCTAAACATGCTATTTTACAAGATACCCCTCTTGGGTATTGCTTTCACATACTGTAATAAAATGCTGTACTGTAAGTGCAATATATACACACTATATTCTGTGAAACAGGCAATTTAAAGCTGAGACCAAGTAAAGAATATACAGTATTAATTAGAATTTAGACAACTAGATAGACATGCCTCCGGGAGATATTTAAGCAGTGCGGTAATCTTAATTACTCCTGTCCAATTAGCAGGCATATTTGTAAAAATAGCACATAAGTCAATGTTTATGTCAGAATCATTGGGTAATTAACTTAACGTATGAAAGTGGTGTGTACTTAAACAGACTGAGAATGACAACTGTTGGACAGAGGCAGAGAGAGAAAGACAGAAAGGGAAAGAAAAGAAACAGTGCTCAGTATAAAAGGAAATCATCTTAATTGTTGGAGTAATATACTTGAGACCACACACTTAGTGAATAGGCTTGTTCCATGTTGTTGCAAGTCAACACTTGGCTGATGAGGTCTGACATAAAGCTGTGTTATTTATCACTCTTTCTCTCTGTGTAGCCTATATCTAAAAGAGCAATTGAGCTCTAAAATGAGCCTTCATATTTGAAGAGATAAAAAGGAAAGGAAGATGAAATGCCAACGGCCACCTGTCAAATTGCTTTTTGGACAAATTATTTTAATCTAGAGGTGAATTTAATAACTTGTGTAGCAGTACTTGTCATACCTGCAAAGTCAAAGTAATGAGCAATCTTGCATTTCAAGGGAACATAGATTTCTATCCAGCCAACAACATTTTTCATAGTTTCAATACCTTGTTATATCAGACACTGAATAATTGTGATATTTTATTCAGAACAGAAAAGTAAACTCTGTATTCAAGCCTTAATACATAGTGATGCTCATTCTTAGATGGTTAAGGAGAGAAAAACATAACTTAATTATCTGTTATGGGCAATCATTTAAAGACAAAATAAATTCTCTATTGATATTTTCACTATGTTGTTTTTGGCCAATTAGGCTTCCAGAGAACTTCTCACCTTTAGATTCTGTAATTTATGCACATATTTATTTGTACATATAAAAGTATGGTACTGATGAAGTAAAAGCACCA
This sequence comes from Moxostoma hubbsi, assembly GCA_032164185.1. Lineage (NCBI taxonomy): Eukaryota > Metazoa > Chordata > Actinopteri > Cypriniformes > Catostomidae > Moxostoma > Moxostoma hubbsi. Next base: position 15,030,260 of record JAVLUX010000035.1, on the reverse strand, counting down.
GAAGCAATGTTGCAATAAATTGTCATTTGAAGAGCATGAACATTCCTAGAAAAGTAAGTAATTTGTTACTCACAGAAAGCCGCATTTGCCAATGGTATTCTCAAGGTGATAGATTCACTTTACATTAGGTGTCTTTAATTACTATGTATTAATCATTTGATACAATGTACTTACATGTACACATGCTGTTGCATTTTACTTACTTTTAAAGAACTTGCCTGTAGTTACAATGTTAACCTTACCCCTAAACCTAACTCTAACCCAATACTTACACAAACCCTAACACCTACCCCTACTCCTTTACCCACCCGTAGCAGCAAATGTGAATCTTGTGAGAATTTTGCAGAACATGTAGTTACACAATAAATACAATGTATTATATGTATTTTAATGTCAGAACAGAGTAAAGACACCTGATATTACTTGGGACACTTCCTTAAATGCCTGAAGAATGCCTTTGACTGCATCATTTCTAATAAAACTTGGCAAGCTGTGAAAGTGCAAGAGACTTTTTCTATGCTTTCCAAAATATATTATATATATATATATATATATATATATATATATATATATATATATATATATATATATATATATATATATATATATATATATATAATAACTGAAATTAAGTAATTACAATGAAACAAGGGAATAAATTCTTCAAAATGTCAAAGTCTGGTAAGATGTTTAAGATGTATATAGGGCCTCCCTCTTTATTTTTTTCTGATTACTGTAGATCAGTCAGCCATGTCAGATCCATGAAATCAGACACTGACTGTAAGAGACATGAGGTACTTCCAGCATGATAGTACAATAATGCAGCAGATATCTGTGCAGAGAAGTGAGCTATATACCTTTTCCATTTAGCTGAATATGGTAAATACATAAATTCAGTGTCTCTGGTGAGCAGTATGAAATGAGCAACTATTCGACAGACTTTGGCGTACTGTTCACAACATTTCACTGTCAAGCACCAATCATCACACCGTCAAAGAAAATGAAAGACCTGGCAACTGTCAGGAGCAGAGTTGGATGATAATTGCATCTCTAATTTTGTCTGATTTTTGGATAATGAGAAAACCTCTAAGGAAAATTGTAAGAAATGTGTGTGTGTGTGTGTGTGTGTGTGTGTGTGTGTGTGTGCAGGTGAGTCAACATCATTGAGAAAAAAGACTTACTGACATTGAATGGAAAAATACAGCTGCTTCAGCTTATTCTCTCTCTCTCTCTCTCTCTCTCTCTCTCTCTCTCTCTCTCTCAAAAAAAAGATAGACAGGCAAAAGATAAACAAACAGCTGTGGTGTGATTCGGCAGCACTTAATAAATCCCATGCATCCATGCTGATTGGTGTAAGTATAAAGTCAAAGGTGACTGGGACAAATAATTGTCAGCAAAACATAAACAAAAACTTACTGAGTGCATCTTTAAGTGGTTAAAATTCAACTGTAACAAACCATTTTTCCATTACATTTGTGCGTGGTGCTTTGTGAGTTCAGAGAATTATCAAATGCGCTCTCCTAAAATTTCCTTTCTCTGTCTCAAGAACCATTAGTAAGTTTATATTTATTTCAGAAAAAAATAAGTTTCATTACATGAGTATACAGTATATGTATGTATGAATATTCTGTGTGTGTGTATATATATATATATATATATATATATATATATATATATATATATATATATATACTACTATGATTGTAAAAAGAAATTAAATGAAACATTAAAGTTACATATGTAGGAAAACAGATATTGCTCCCTTAAATAAAGTTTGATTTTATGTAATTTGATCTAATATTTAAGAATTGTAAAAATTTTGCAAATTTATGTTGCTAATGAGAATCCCTGAAATTATCATTTGTGTTTATCATGTTCAGTTTTGTTCAAGGTAACTGAGTCAAAAGTTTTTTAATAACTGTCCAATAAGTGAAAGGATAGTCTTTTGTGTAAAAAGCCTCCCTGTTGCTGGTGCTAAATGCCCCTGTAAAACACATTGTTTTTCTTAAGTTGGGCGAATAGATTAATTATGAAAAATGTTCAAAATGTGCTCACATGGACTAACCCACTTACAATGGATGTTTAATTGTTTATATAATAATTGAGATGTTCTGAAATGCCAAATGTGACTGAAATTAACAGAAATTGGTTAACCCTTTTCTAAAGTGGTTACTTTGAATAAGTTTTATTTTCATTTGCTACTCAAAAAAAGCATCTTGCTGTCTTAAAAGTATTTTCTTAATTTTCTTAAGTTAACAAATTTTGCCACACAACTATTGTACCTATTTTTTTGTTTTATTGTACACAATATCACTTTAACCCCCCTGGAATCTTTTTACCCCATATGTGGGAGCCTTGTACTCGAAACTTGCTCACTCGCCACAATAAAAAAAAAAAAAAAAAAAAAATTTTACGTTATTATTTCTATTCACACATATTATGTTGATCCATAAATATTCGATATAAACAATTTTATTTTTTCAATCCTTATACAGTTTGTGACCAGAAAAAAATCTAATTTCCCTTAAGGTGTGCCTTTTGCTCTGTTATACCCTACTTGTTATTTCCTGAAAGAAAAATCATGTCATTAATTATGGTGGTTTAAGTGTTATGCATGCCTCACATTTCATACAAAACCAATAATTCAGCAAAATTACTGACAACTTATGCATCCGTAATAATGTTAAGTGCCTGGGGTGTTTGTTGAAAATTGCCATGGCAAATTCAAAGAATTTAACAAACAGCTTGAATGTGCCTTAAAAGCATAAAAATCAATTTAGGCTGACCTCTTGGTCCTCAGATGTAGATCAGAGGCTGACTACAGTAGGAAGGTATGCCCATAAAAGATGAGAAATCAAAGACCACTTGACTAATAGCAACAGTCGTTTGGCTTTGAGTTGTCATGGGCATTCTACTCTCTCCTTTCCCAGTATTTTGCTAGCCTCTCATGCTCCTTCTTTTAGATTTCACTATATTTGGGATTACATTTTTATCACCACTGCTGTTTCTATAAACACTTCCATTTCTAGCACCTATGCCAATGTGCAGTTTGGTTGGCCAGTACTTGCTTGCACAATTTGGCACAAATTTCTGTAGAACCAGAGACATTACAAGGCGACTCATTGAAAAAAAGAATGAGAGAAAATACGACACTCAACATGCTGTGGTAAAAGAAGTCTTCCCTTTTCATTAAACAAACAAATCACCTTATTGTCAAAGTTTTTTCTTTTTTTTTTCTGGAATGTGCATAGATATTAGATGGACCACCCTGAAAAATAGTTCCCTGTCTGTCGCTCACTTCGACGTTGTGTAGAAGAAGCGACACTAGGGGTCGCTCTTGAGTGCCGAATATGCCTCTGATCTATGAAAAAAGTCCAATGAGAAGTTGGCAGACAGTAATTGATATACGGGTATAAAAGCAGGGAAATACGTCGAGTTCATTCAGAAGTTTTCTTCGGAGCCAATGGTTGTGCATGCAGTCAGCTGCGAGTCACACGCCTGTTCCTGTTCCTCTGATGCATCTCTGCTGTTGGATCTACGGCGCACTACAGCGGGTTTCTCCTTCTCTGCACGGCGGTGCAGTTTGCCCCTGGGCGCTTCGACAGCGCAGAACTTAAAAGAGTTTTTTGATGTAAAAGAGTAATTTCCTCTAAAGAGCAATACACAGCGGCGTTGAACGTCCTTTTCAGGACGCATCTTTTTTGTAGTTCATGGATGCGGTAGACTGCTCTCCGCTTCAGACGGCCACAGGCGTTGTCTCGTGTGTCTGGGCACCGATCACACTGAGGCAGCGTTTGTGGATGGTTCATGCTCTCACTGCGAGAGCATGACCATGACAACGTTGCGGTCATGGCTCGCTTTCAACAGAAAGCATGCCACTCAAGCCGCCACCCCCGCATTTCTCCTTCCTCCCACGGGATTGAGGACGATGTGGCTGGTGATGGAGGCAATCTGGGGATGGCAGCGGGTGCAGCTCTGCCGGGTACACCCCCTCGGACCACCCACCCCCCAGAACGCTCGTTGACTCCCGTCCGTGCTCGAGGCAACAGACAGCCTGCTTATCCTCTAGAGCTTCGGGCCAGCACGCCCAGGCTGAGCCTGACACTCAGCACATGCTTTCCCGGGCCGCCACCAGCATGGGGTTGGACTAGAACCCTCCGCCCTCCCCACAGCTATCGCGGTTGGATGACTGGTTCCTGGGGTCTGGGCACAGCTCACAGCTCAACATCACGTTTTTCCCGGAAGTGCATAATGAGCTGACGTCTTCGTGTAGAGCATCCCTCTCCACTCGTCACAAAGCCACTCGCTCATCTGCTCGCGCTACCCTTGACGGCGGAGCGGCCCAAGGGTACACGGCGATTCCCCAGGTGGACAGGGCTGTTGCACTCCACCTATGCCCCGGAAACCCTATCACCTGGCGGGGTCTCCCCTCCAAGGCCTGTAGGACGACGTCTTCACTGACCGACAAAGCCTTCCGCCCTGCATGCCATGGCCCTCCTGCAAGTCCGCCAGGCCTAGGCACTTAAAGATCTGCAAGGGGGTAGCCCTGATCCCGATGTGTTGCAGGATCTGCGCTCAGCGACCGACCTCGCCCTCAGAGCCATGAAGGTCACAGCACAGTCACTCAGGCAGGCAAAGGCATCTCTGGCTGAACTTGGTTGAGATGCACAAGACCGACAAAGCTCGCTTTCTCAACACCCCTGTCTCCCAGTTCGACCTCTTCGGCAACACCATCGAGGACTTCGCCCAGCAGTTCTCTGAGGTGAAAAAACAGACGGAAGCTATCTCTCACATCCTGCCCCACCGCAAGCCTGCCACCATGGGCCATGCCCTGTCTGTTCGCCGAGGGCATCCTCCTGCACCCTGCTCTGCCTCAACCCGGGCCCAGCTCTCAGCCCCTACGTCAAGCACCATGCAGGAGGCAGACGCCCCCCGTCTCACAGACCCCCTTGAGGACCCGGAAGGCTCCCAGGTGCTCCTGAGATGTCCAACCCAGAGACCGAGATGTTAGCACCAGAGCTGGTAAGAAGACCACTCCGTCCCCCAGTGGAGGGCCGGGAGGAGAATCTTTTGTTGAAATTATTTCATTTGTAAGTGCTTTGAGTCTTTTCTCAGCACTATGTGCCCACATGTGACCTAAGAGGCCCATATGATGTCTTTCGCCACTTTTACCTCCCCCTTCCTGGGCAGGTGTGGTCTCCGCAGGGTCTTTTCCCCCTGAAAGAATAGGAAACTGGGTAAGACCCCCTTCCACGATGCGTGTAAGGACCCCAGCCGTTTGGCTCTATGCGAGAATCATAGAGAGAAAAGAGGCCCAGCTAGTTTCAGCCCGTTCTCAGGTTGGCAAGCATCGCCTTGTTCCCCTGTTTACGGTAACCAGAAGGATTCCGACGACTTTTATGGGGCATTGGGGAAGGGTACGTGCAGTCTGAAACAGATGGTCGCCTTTGCAAGTAAAATATCTGCCCGCTCCTGTGCCAGCATAACACATACACGGCTCAGCGCATGGCGTGATTTAAATTGGACCCCTAGTGTCGCTTCTTCGACACAACGTCAAAGTGAGCGACAGACAGGGAACGTCTAGGTTACGTATGTAACCTCCGTTTACTGATGGAGGGAACAAGACGGTGTATCCTCCCGGCCACATCGCTGAGCCGAGCCACAGTTCTGGGCGGACCATTTCCGGCTCCTCAGACAAACCCTGAATGAACTCGATGCATTTCCCTGGTTTTATACCCGTATGTCCGGGGGCGGGGTATGCAAATACTGTCTGCCAACTTCTCATTGGCCTTTTTCATAGATCAGAGGCATATTCGGCACTCAAGAGAGATCCCAAGTGTCACTTCTTCGACACAACATCTCAAGGTTACATACGTAGCCTAGACGTTTTTTAGCCTGATTTAAAAAAAAAAAAACAGCTTAAGCCAGTTTAGCTGGTCTCCTACCCTAGCCAAGCTGATGTTCAGCTGGAATAAGTTTTCAGCAAGCTAGTCTCCTAGATTGACCAGCTGAAAAGTGCACAAATTTCCTCTAAAAGAAAAAATCCTAACAAGGCTAAAAGCTTAAATCAAAAAAGGACTATTCAAGGACTGTTCAATGCTACTCCTTGCCTCAGGGGTTTCCCTGCAGTTGGCTTCTAAGGTCTTTATGATGTTATAAGTCCCTGTCTCTACTAATCTCATGTTGAGTGCTTGTTTGTATCCTGTCATGATTAGCTAGTTCCTCTATTCCAGGGCTAGTCAACTGGCAGTCCGCAGGCCAAATCCAGCCCACCAGTGATCTTTGTCTGGCCATCTGACTGACTTTTGATAAAATAGCCTCACCATCTGAAATACAATAGCACTCTCTGTGCAAAACTCAGCATTCGTAGGCATGAGCCTCAGCAATCAGCAGTGAGTTTCACAACGCTCAATGGCACATGCAATAGAATTCAGTTGTACTGTTGTCAGTGTATAAAAGTTCATGATTAAACATGCACTATTTCTGAGCAACAACAGATCGTAAATCAACTTTGGGAAATGGACAGACCAGTTGACCCTGTGACTCTGAAAAGCCACTTCTGGTTGGCTCAGGACACCTTGGGTGTTCGGCCAATTTCAGTTCAAAACTTTCCTACCTAAGGAAGAACTTCCTCTTCTCCTGAAGTTCTCTCTTGTATTGTTCTCTTTGAACCGTCGCTTGGTCTCTCCTTTTTGGCTATCATCAAAGGGAGTCACGAGTCTTCCTTCCAGAACGCCTTGCTTCATCCAGACAAATACTAGCCGCAATCATATCAAAAGGAGTCCAAAACATAGACGGAAAAAACTTTCAACAAAGAGCCAGTCCAGCCCTGCTACTCACCAACCTGTTTCATGTTGTATGTGTTAGATTGGTTTTAGGAATAAGTGAAATCCTAGCTCACACATACTGTTCCTACATATAATGGTGGAGAATTGGGGCAATTTAATCCGTACCATGTACATTTATACAACCAAATTGCCTACAGTTTACATTCACATACAGTGAAGTCTAAAAGTCTGAAACCACAATGAATATCTGGGATTAAAATCTTATTCAAAATTGGACAGAAATGGAAATTTGTAGGATTTTGAAAATTTTTAAAACAAAAGTATTTCTAGATCACTCATCAAATAAGCTAATTTGTGAAATTGACCATGGGAGTTAACAAGTACTGTACAAAATGTCAGATTTCCTTGCTTCCTCGAGGTATCCTCTGGAACATTCTCAAATTGGGTAACATGGATCATCAGTCCATGGCAGTCTATGTCAGCTTGAATACATACTGTCATTACAGCATAAAATATAGAACTTTCACTCAAAACATTCACTCAAATTGCTGATTATATATTTTGTAATGAAAAAAAAATTATTATAAATTTTTTCACTAGTGGTCTCAGACTATTGCATCTCACTGTACATTCTGGGGTTGGAAAAACATTGCTGTTATGGTAAATAAGACTTTCTGAAGCAGGGGTGGACTGGCAAGGGGTGGACGGGCCATCGCAGCTGCGCAAGTACCAGCCCATCTTACAGGTGATATAAATGGCTGCCCTGGGCTCCATCATGCCCGCACGGACTAGGGATGGGCAGATCGATACTAAAATATCGATAATTCCGCTACTGATTTGGCTGCTGTTGGCTAACCTCCAGGCCTACGATGACCTGAAGAAGACAATTTGGCAGTGGGTGGGTCGAAGCTAGGAGCAATACCAGCAGCTCTACCTGTCCCTGAAAATAGGGAAGTCTGCCCATTTCCCTTTACCCAGCGGCTCAGAGATGTGTGCTAGAAATGGTTTCTGGCAGGGAACTGCAAAGTTGTGAGAATCTTAGATCAGGTGGTACTGGAACAACTTATCCTTCAGTTGCCAAAGCGAACGGCGGATTGGGTCCAGTGCCACTGCCCGGCATCGCTGGAGGAAGCCATCCGACTCGCAGAGGACCATATGGTGGTGTACCCAATGGCGGAAGAGACATCTTCTCTCCCCTCCTGCCTCTCACTCTGCTCTCTCCTCAGAGTCCGTTCCGGCCCCACGGAGGCGAGCCTTCTCCATGCCGTTTGGATTGCACCAATTTGTGACACTTCCGTTCGGTTTGTTAGGGGCCCCGGCTATGATTCAGTGGCTCATGGACCGTATCCTCAGGCCGCATACAGCTTACGCCGCTGCCTATTTAGATGATATCATCATTTACAGCAATGATTGGCAGTGGCACATGCAGCATCTGAGAGCAGTCCTGAGGTCGCTGCTGCGGGCAGGGCTTACTGCACACCCCAAGAAGTGCACGATTGGGCGGGTGGAGGTACGGTATCTGGGGTTCCACTTGGGTCATGGGCAGGTGCGTCCCCAAATTGACAAGACTGCGGAGGTTGCCACCTGCCCGAGACCCAAGACCAAAAAGGAGGTGAGAAATTTCCTGGGGCTGGCTGGCTATTACAGGAGGTTTGTACATAATTATTTGGACGTCACCAGCCCGCTGACTGATCTCACTAAAAAGGGGGCTGCAGACCCGGTCCAGTGGATGGAGGAGTGCCAACAGGCGTTCACGCAGGTTAAAGCCGCACTTTGTGGGGGGCCGCTTTTGCATACACCTAATTTCTCTCTCCCTTTTCAATTACAGATGGACGCTTGAGACAGCGGGGGGGCTGTGCTCTCGCAGATGATGGAAGGGGAGGAGCGCCTGGTGCTGTACATCAGCCGTAAACTCTCCTTGAGGGAAACCAAGTACAGCACCGTGTGTGGTCCTTACCCTACTGGTACTACCTGCTGGGGTGGACCTTCACCCTTTGCTCGGATCACGCCCCACTCCAATGGCTTTACCACATGAAGGATACCAACGCGCTATCACCCTCCAGCCCTTTAAATTCAAGGTGGTCCACAGACCGGGGGCGCAGATGGCTGCCGCTGACTTGGCGGATGGCGCCAGCCGGAATGCGCTGCCCTGATTCGGGCGGTGGGGGTATGTGGCAGCAGGTGCGTGGTCAAGTGCCCGTCCAGAGAGAGAGAAGGGCACTTACACCTAAGCTAAATTTTGTCTAACACCTGTCTATAATTACAGTGAGTATGGGGAGAGCAGCATAAAAAGAGCCACTCCACCAGGAAGGAGGGGGGGGGGGTCTGGGTCTGGAAGCCTGTTGTATAGCCTGTTAGAAAGTTAAATCATAGTGTGAAGCTAAGTTTATTGTGAAGCTGGCATGTTGTGGTGCCCTGTCTTAGTCAAAAAAAGCCTACTAGCCTGGGTTGAAGGAACCTATGTCCTCCTTGAAGTTCTCACAATAAGTCATGAAAAATATTACTTTGTGGCTATTTGAGTTTAGAGGCTTTCTTTGTATGAAGGATAGCAGAAACAGCGCTTGCCAAAGCATTGGGCTTTTCCCTTTTTCTCAAGAATAATCTTGGGAAGGAATATATAAAGACAAAATCACAGAGTGAAAGAATGAGCAAGTAATATACAAAATATCTGCAAAGATCTACACTTTAAAATGTATGCAAATGCCTCAGTCATTTTTACAGTATGCAAAACCAAAAAGCAGCAGTTAACTAAATATTAAAAACATTAATTAATCTCCCGAGAAAGAAGGGAACACTCAGTGACCATCCTCTTAGTGTACACACAGCAACACTAATCACTTACTCAGAAGAGTAAACAGTGAAAATGGCAGAACACCAGATACAGAGGTACAGGACAATCAGAGAGCCTCAAGTTGGCTCAAATGAATAAGGAAAATGGCATGAAGAAACATATAGAAGCCTTTTTCAGGCATGGCACTGTGTTAACAGATACTATGCTCCATCATACAACATTTTGGCATGCTTTCTGCTTAAGTTTTTCTTATCTTATTTCATTTTGTTGGAATTTGCCTATATCCCTATCTCAACTAGGTCATTGCTGGAGTAATGTTGTAATAATTAAATGGTCTGTCCTTAAAGGGTTAGTTCACCTAAAAATTTAAATTCTGTCATTCATAACTCATGTCTTTCAAAACCTGTATGAATATCTTTCTTTTATAATACAGAATTTGTGAGAGTGAGTAAATAATGACAGAATATCAATTTTTATGTTAGGACGTGAGCTTTAAACAACCTTGTCCCATAGAATGAACTTTACTAAAACAATTTTTTTAACGTGCCAAGTTTTACGTGCCACTTTCTACATTTTGCTGCAGTTTCCTGGTGAACACTAGAGGCTCTACACAAAATTTGTGTTTTATTCACTTTCCTAAAAATCATGGGTACTATGGCTGTTTCTGACTTTATAAACACATATTTTCACTCTGTTACTCACACCTTGCTATGTAATTATATCAAAACACATTTACTCTAACGCATAATTTGAAAAACTATACATTTTAACTATTAAAACTAATTACAGACCCACAGTTATTCCAGTGTGATTAACTTGTACAATAGCTCATTTGATAGAGTTTTGGATTTGAAGACTGAGCCTCAAGCCTAGCCAAGGATGCTTGAAATTAAAGTGAAAGTAAAGTAAAAGTGCTATAGAAGTGACACGACATGACATGGTTGCTTTTTTTTTTTTTTCTAAAGTCATGTCAAATTTGCTTTTAAAACAAAATAGTTTAGGTTTAGGTGTTGGTTAAGGGTAAGAATGTCTGTTTAGTTTACCTCTTATTTAACTCATTAAAACGTCTCGGGTTACATGTCTAACCCTTGTTCCCTGAAAAAGCAGAACGAGATGCTGCGCTTTGCTAAGCGCTATGGGAACGATCCTAGTTGTGACCGAGCTGTGAATATGTGTGTAACACATCAATGAACATTGACCGGAATTTATAGCCTCGGCTGATGTAGTCATTAGACGCACCTGTGGCCAGGCTATAAATGGATGCGTCACCAGGTGTCGTCAGATACTTCTTTTTGAAGAGCAGTCCTGGGACGTCCCAGTGCGGCACAGAAGCACAGCATCTCGTTCCGCTTTTTTCAGGGAACAAGGTTTACACATGTAACCCGAGATGTTCCCTTTACAAAAAGCTTCACTATGATGCTGCGCTTTGCTAAGCGTTATGGGAAAGAAATACCCATGCTGCCGCAATGGGTCTGTCCGGACCCCTACGGTTGTGAAGTGTGCTCACAAGAACGCGAGAGGTCTCAGACATGAGCTTGAGATGTTGACTCAAGGGCGTAAAACCCGGAGTAGCATGAACATCCAAACCATAGAGCCAGAAGAATGTGTGCGGAGAGGACCAGCCTGCCGCATCACAATCTTGTTCAGGCATGCAAGATTTAAGCCATAAGATCTTAGAATGTGTGAGGAGAGGACCAGCCTGCCGCATCACAAACTTGCTTAGACATGAGCTTAGATGTCGACCCGAGGGCATAAGAGCCCGGGATGCATGAACATCTAGTAACATGACCATAAAACCAGATGAATGTGTGTGGAGAGGACAAGCCTGCCGCATCACAAACTTGCTGCAGAGGGACCCCTCTAGCCAAGGCTTTAGAGGAGGTCGACCCCACTGGTGGAGTGAGCCCTCACACCTACTGGCGAAGCTTGACTGCGCGCCTCATAGGACAGGGCAATAGCATCCCTCACCCAATGCGACATAGTCTGTCTGGTAGCAGCCGCCCCCCTGTTGCGGCCCCCATAGCAGACAAATAATTGCCCTGACTTACGCCACTGGCTAGTGCGGTGGACATAAGTCTGAAGGGCACGGACTGGGCAGAGTCTGTGAAGTCTTTCTTGCTCCGGCGTTAAAAACGGCGGAGAGCAGAAAGCTTCCAGAGTGACAGGATGTAGTCAGGATGCGAATGCAGAATAGCTATGGCCATACCTGGGGGAAATTCTAAACAGGCCGGCAAAACAGACAGGGCCTGTAGATCCCCAATCCTCTTAAGAGAGGTAATCGCCATAAGAAAGACCATCTTGAGAGTCAGAAGTCTGTCAGACGCTGACTCTTGAGGTTCAAAGGGGGTCTCTCAACCAGACCCTCCAGGACTATTGCCAAGTCCCATGAAGGAGTTCTGGCCCTAACAGGGGGCCTCAGTCGCATGGCTGGAGGATGTTTCCCCAAAGGCAACCTGTCCATCAAGGCGTGGCAAGCCAAAATGGTGGCCACATAAACCCTGAGAGTAGCAGGGCATATGCCTGCTGACAGTTTTTCCTGCAGAAAGTCCAGAACTGAAGCGAACTGGCAGTTAGCTGGTTCTGCAATATGAACTTAGTAGAGGGAAACGCATACAGGCGCATTCTGGGCCATGTATGCGCCACCACGTTCAACCCCCCTGGGGGGGGGGGGGGGGACTGGGTGACTCGGGAGTAGTAGAGGAGACATTGCGCAGTTCACAGAGGCGAAGAGGCCCTCTTCTGCCCTTTAAAATCTACCCAGATCTACTCCAAGTGGAGGGAGCCCTAGCACTTAAAATGTCCTTGATAACCTCAGGAGAAAGCCCTGTGTACCTCAGTTGGTACCCAACAGGGGCCAAGCATGAAAGGTTCCACAATTTGGGCCGTGGATGATATACAGTCCCCTGTGCCTGAGAAAGAAGGTCCTTCCTGTTCGGAACCGCCGAGGCGGGCCGTCGAGGGGAGAATTTAACTATGAGAACTATACTCTGTTCAGCCAGCTCGGCGCTATCAGAAGGAGGCCTTGCTGGCGAACCTTGCCAAGACTCCTGGGAGCAGAAAAACCGGGGGAAAAGCACATACAGACGCATTCAGGGTCATGTATGTGCCTTTAAGTCCAGACCCAAGGGGGCTGGGTGACTTAGGGAGAAGTAGAGGAGACATTGCGCTATCACAGAGGCGAAGAGGCTTCTGCCCTATGAAATCTCACCCAGAGTTCACTACCTCAGAATAAATCTGCTCCCACACACACGAGCATCCAGGGACGAAACTGTCCTGAATGATTGGAGCTGCCCTGGGCCCCAAGGAGGATCCAACGTGCCAGAAATTCAGCTGACGTGAACGTGGATCCCCCGATGGTTTACATAAGAGGCTACTGCTGTATTGCCCACCCGCACCAAGACATGGCAGCCTCAGGAGGAAGTATTTCAGGGCCAGAAATACGGCCATCAACTCGAGACAGTTACTGTGACAACCGAACTGACAACCCTCCTATCCCTTTAAGCCGACGACCACTTAAGGCCGCTACCCAGCCCGTCAGGGAAGCGTCTGTCGTTAGCAGCCTGCGACGACAAGACGCACCTAGAGTGGGACCCAAGGTAAGAACCGGGGTCTGAACCACATAGAAAGGGTGCCCACAATCAGGTCCTTCAACAGATTTAGCCTAGTGCGCTTGTAACACTGCCATAGTGTGCAGGGCAACACCAGCTTGACCTACTGCCTGATAAGCTTTCCCCACAAGCGTGGAGGTGGTCCTGCACAGCTTTGTGGGGAGAGTAGGTCTCTTTTCCTTCTCGTTTGGCACTCAGTGAAGGCGGTCGCATTTTCTCTCCCTCTCCCTCCCCTGACCTCCCTGCTTTGCTCTCTCGTCACGTCTAGTCAACTGTCTTGTACTTTTGAGAGACTCTCTCAGCATTGCTCTCCAAACCAAGAAATTATTATGGATTTGGTCAGCTGGTCTCTCAACGCAATTGACACCATCTTCTCGAGGAGAAGCTTGGGTTCGGGGGAACCTAACTGCCCTGACGGAACGTTTTGCAGCTGGCTACACGATGGACGCATGGGAGAGGTGGCGGGTCGTGTGTCTGGCGGTTCTTTCCGTGGAGGACGTTGAAGATATCTACCTATTCGGAACCATGATAACAGGTCTTCTGCTGATTGGATTAGGCATTGCCCTGGTTTATCGAAGAATTAAGAAGACGGAGACAGCTGTCCAAAGACTCACAAGGCTGCCCGTCATGATTGAAGCGGTGGGCAGAGCTGTCAGCACTCAGACTCTCAATACGGATAACATCATGAAGGAGCTTACAGCTTTGCAAAGGCAAATGGATCGTTTAAGAGACCAAAATGGACATGCAGAATAGCCTGAGAAATTGCAGCTATTCGCCCCAAGATAAAACATTTCAATCTTATCTGTTTCGGCACCCCCCCAACCAGCACTGGCCTTGGCCAAGGCCGCTGATGGATCAACAACTCCCCTGGTTAGAGCACTGCAATGAGCCGCTCTCGTATTCCCTCCCAAAACATCCTGGGATTGTGACCTTTTGGCAAATCTCTGGGCTCACACACACATAAGACTTTACACAAATACAGATATGCATCCGCCCCTCACCCCATCCCTCGCCTTCGCTGCTTCGTACCCCCCAGTCTGACAGGCGGGTCTGTGACCAGCGTCGAGAATGGCTGCAGGACCGGATGGCTGCTTGCCTGTGCTGGGCTACCTCCATCCCCCACTCCCCTCCCCTGTTGCAAGTTTTTGTTATGTTGTAGTTGTACTGATTATGTGCTAAGTGTTGCTGAGATGTTTTTTTCTGTTCCCACACTGTAATCCTCACAGGAGTATAGTCTGGGGGTTGCTTTTTTTTCTCACCTTTCCCCATGTAATGCTGTATATCTTCTCAATTCCCTGTCTTCCTGCCCTGTCTTCCCCGTTGTCATATTGTATGTTTGTATGGGCAGGATGATGGCCAATTTCACTGGTTACTTTCACTTGTGACTATATGACAATAAAGGGTTACTACTAATTACTACTAATTTAGCGATGATGCAGAGCCAGGTGAGAGAAAACCCACAGGTGTCTCTTCTACCGGCGGCATCACCTAATACCCCCGAGCTTCAGCACCCACGATAGTTGAATACACCAACGTCGAGGGCACGAAGACACGGGAAGTATAAATTTCCTCCATAAAGAAAATACTTGTTATGGAGGTCATAGAAGAAAGAAAGGGACTGATATAGAGTTCCATTCCATCTTTTATTTATTTAATTATTTTGGCCACCAGACAGAAATTTGTCTTCTAGTTTGGAGTGTTTGGGGGAGGGTCTCTTGTTCGTGTGGCCAGTCTAGCTGTAGTCTGGCCACAGCCCGCGTAATCACCTCGAGTAATTTCTCAGCCGCTTCATTATTGTGCGTGAAATGTACAGAGGTTCAGCGCCCCGCCCCCCTCGTGAACCAAAGAGGTGCTGAAGCGCGCTTCGAGATCACGGGAAGGACCAGCTGGGTCTGGGGAGAGAGCGAGGGAAAGAGACGAACCCATCTCTCGCTTCTCAGCCAGATCCATGCGAGAACCCCACAAATGAAATGTGGGCGCTGACTCCCGGAAGTGAGCGAGGCGAGCGCGAAGCATTTTGTCCGAAAGCAGATCGCAATGCTCGCATTTGTCTCTTAATTCTACAGCCGCTTTATTATTATGCGCGGGATTTACAGAGGTTCAGTGTCCTCGTGAACCGAAGAGACGCCGAGGCGCGCTTCAGGCTTACGAGGATCAGCTGGATCTGGGGAGAGAGCGAGCGAAAGGGATGAACCATCTCTCTCGCTCCTCAGCCAGATCCATACGAATGAAGTGTGGGTGCTGACTCCCGGAAGCAATCGAGGCGAGTGCGCAACGCGAGAGCAGCCTGCTCTTCCCCCAAACAAACAGAGCAAAACTGATGCATGTCCTCTTCAGCTATAGAGCGAGAACAGGGGAACACGCATCGTTTACGGCTTTCAGTCATTCTCTCTTTCTTTTTAAAAATATATATATTTTCTAGACAGAAGAGAAAGGAGAAAAGGTTCACTGCAAACTGCCTCACAAATTCTAATTCCTAGCAGAGGAATGAAAGTTTTGACAGGGTTTGTAAAACACACACACACACAGAATCGCTCTGAAAAAAGAGGATCTGACGACACCTGGTGACGCATCCATTTATAGCCTGGCCACAGGTGCGTCTAATGACTACATCAGCTGAAGCTATAAATTCCGGTCAATGTTCATTGACGTGTTACACACATATTCACAGCTCGGTCACAACTAGGATCGTCCCCATAGTGCTTAGCAAAGTGCAGCATCATAGTGAAGCTTTTTGTAAAGGGAACATCCATTCAATGTCGTACTTAAAAAACTTGCCTGATTAAAACATCAATTTACTTAATTACAGTGCCATCGCTGGATATTTCACTTTGAAATTGCAGCTAAATATGTAATGAAGTACTTCATTTTGGTTTGCAAAAATGTTACCATTTTCACAAAACTTTTATGAGACCAGGCTGGTTTTGAAGGTGAAGTGAGGTGAAGTGAGGTAACATACGGTTAAGTCAGTTTACCTTCAAAACAACCTTAGATAGAAATTAATTCAATGATTGGGATCAAGCTGTTTAAAAAATCTTTCCACTTTTTGAACATTTGAAAGTCATCTATTAAAGCACTATTTCTCCTTCTCTACTCTTCATGTGAGGCCTCTTGATAGAAGGTTTTAGTATGATGCACAAATCTGTGGGTGGACAAACTAATTTCCTCTGCTCTGCAACTCAGACACTGGGCAGCCTGCCCTTCATCTTCCTCTCATTGAACTTTGATGGAGGAGACTCAGTTAGAGCCACCACATCTACTTTTTCTTTCAAAACCCATATGTGCTCTTTTTAGAGAAAATCTGTTCCCTCCCTAATTCATAAATCACAGAAGGAAAGAGAAGGTCTGTGCCCTGACGATTCCTACCCTTAACCATTGCACTGTTGACTTTTATAGTCTGGAAATGGTGTATGCATAAAAACATCAAATCAGCAAGGCAGAACTCTGCCTAGATTGTTAAACAGACACTGGGTAGCTTCCAAAGGTGTTGAGGTTGGACCAATGGATGACAGACATGAGTGTGACTAATTGCTGATTATTTCCATTTAATAGCATATTTATGGGCCACTTTTATATCACTTTTGCCTTCATGTCTTATGGTGAAGACAATAATATTGCTACTCCTTTGTCATTACTTTGGAAGAGCCTCAGGCAAACTAAGCACACATTTGGGAGAATTTTTAGTCAACAGATGGTGTGCAGCACTATGAAATCCTGGAGTAAATGTGTTAGTCCAGACGTCTTGACACAAGGAATTGCACACCCTATAAAAACACTTAAAGGATTAAACACCCTATGAAAACAGAACCGTAATGTGCAAAACGCACACTGAATGCTCCATACTAGCTGGACATAAAAAAGAAGAATATCCTGCTGTCTCATCACTGCAAAACAGCTGCTAAGCAACTACTCTTAGTTGCCGGACCAGCATTATAACAGAGAAGCATCAGCAACCTCCAGTAATCAAATGAGAGGAGACTAATGAGCCATAGCTAGTGCTGGGTAGTAACAGGTTACATGTAATCTGTATTATGTAATCAGATTACAAAAACCATGGACTTGTAATGTATTAAATTATATTTAAAAATACTCATAATCGGACTACAGTTTTTTTTTATAGATTATATGATAACATAATAACAAGGCAACGATAGTAAATTGTTCAATACACTCTCATGGTGAAATCGTCATGATTCGCATGACTTTTATAAATTTGGTTAATTCGTATGATATCATGCAACTGCATTCGTATGAATTCCAAAAAATTTCACTACAGCCGATGACGTCGCTTGACATCTAATACGTGACAATTACTTGCTTCTGTCACACAGCTTCCTATCATGTTTACACACTCTACTGATTGGTTAAGTTTAGATAAGGGGTTTCGGTAAGGGCATAATATTAATAAGTATGTTCTTAATGCCTCATAACAATGCGTTTTTGTAAGAAAAATATTAATATTTATAACTTTATAAACTATAATTACTGGCTTCCGGTGACGGTCGTCCGCACGTTCACAAGAGAGTTGAGTTAAGAAGTGAGTTGTTTTAGCTAAACTGTAGATTTGTATTAGTCTTAAAATTGTGCGTTCGTGCATCTAGCCATTCATTCCAATCATCTATTCATGGCAGCAAACACTCTCAGCCTCTGTTGGCATTTCCTGCATGAGCACCACCACGTCTCCCGTACTCTACCAGATTATTTTGTTTGTGCCGCTCCTGCAGCCTCTTCCATCTTCCGGAGTTCCTGGTTGGTGTACTCCGGTTCAAACATATAGGGCTGGGAAAAAATCTCAATCTCCTCTCATCTTATATCGAAATCCTCCGACATTTAAAAAAAAAAAAAATCCTCATTGTTGTCTTCTAATTCACGACCGGCATTTTGTTTTGCTCTATCCTCTGCGCTTCCACGTTCATCACTTCTCACCGTAGCTTACGCTATGCCTACGTCATACACCGGAAAATGACTCTCTTATGAATACGCGGATGGCCATTACCAGAAGTCAGTGATTATAGTTTATAAAGTTATAAATATGGATATTTTGTTTTACAATCACATCGCTTCACATCAGAAGCCCTTTATTAACCCCCTGGAGCCATATGGATGACTTTTTTGATGGGTGGATGCACTTTTTTGGGCTTCAAAATCTAAGGTACTATTCACTCCCATTATAAAGCTTGGAAGAGCCAGGATATTTTTTTATATAACTCCGATTGTCTTTGGCTGAAAGAAGAAAGTCATATACACCTAGGATGGCTTGAGGGTGAGTAAATTATGGAATTATTTAAATTTTTGTGTGAACTAACAATTTAATGTTCGTAATGCTGCAATTGTTTTTGCACTTTGTGACAGGGCAGAGGGCGGGGTCGGGTCATGATTATACACACATGGTCCCTTATCGGGCTAATTGAGCCTCGGAGAGGGATAAAGGCCAATTGCGGACGGTGGTGCGGGAGAGAGAGATCGTTTACGGACATGTCCGTCGTGTGTGTCTTTTGTTTTAGTTTATCATTAAAATATTATATATATTGCCAAGCCGGTTCTCACCTCCTCCTTTCCATTGAACTGCATTACACACTTAAACTGATTTTTTAATTATAAACTTTGGCTATGCTCTGTCATTACTGTTAGATTTAATGTTTATTTAATTCATATAATGTTTAATGTACTTTTTAAAAATCTCATAAGGAGCTCTTTTTGTTAGTAAAAAAACTATGAAATACATTTTCTTCCTCTTTGTACTTTTATGTTAAAATTATTATCCTATTTAAATGCATGTACATCAAATAAAATTAGGTTGATACTAATCCAAAAGTGATCCAAAAGTAATTGTGTTAGATTACCCAAAAAAAATGCATCTATAAAATTACGTTACTGATTGCATTTTTTGTCATGTAATTTGTAATCAGTACCTGATTATCAGAGTAGAGGTCTGTCAAAATCACAGCTGCATGTGTTTTCTGTCAATCTATTCACATTGTTTGAGACAAACACATGCTCTTTTCTTCATCATAGGTGGAAAGGTTGTTGATCCAAACCCGGGTCTCCCATGGCACTGACGCAACACACATATGTTCAGGCCACAGGGTAATGTAAAAAATGTCTGATAGGAGATGCCGCTTGTCGAGGTTTGGCATAATGTGGCCAATCCAACATTACTGGAAATTTCAGAAGCAATATGCCCACTTCACATGTGATCATATTGATTACCATATGAAACACGTTGTTACTTAGTAAAAAAATAAATAAAAAAATACATAGTTGAAACTGCTATGAAGATAAATGTTGTTCATCACAACCTTACAATTTAAAAAAAACATTTGTCAGATTGATTTTTCTTAAAGCTGAAGTGTGTAATTTCTGCTAAACTAGTCTAGCACCACCAAAAGGATTTGCAAAAATAGTTTGTTTGTTTGTTTGTTTGTTTGTTTTTTCAATAGCTTTCCTGAATGCTCCACTGTCTGCCACTGGATGACCAAACATGTAATCCCACCCCAAATTTACACTATTGGTTGGGGCAGTGTTGCTGTCTCTGACTGATTTGGACACTCAAACTGAGAGTATTATTTTTATAGTGCAACAGAGACAGTGTTTACAGTTTTCAGAGAAATACAACCTGCCATTTCTAGCATTTTAATCAATTGAGATTATTTTACAATAATTTATTTTAAATTAAGTCATCTTGAGGCCACCTTCGAAGTTTGCTATGGCAAAGTATCTTAAGCCACGGTTCAATTTTGGTCACAATAATTTGTAATGAGGGCAAAATTGATTACTTTGATTACTTAGTAATATAATCATGTCTATATAATATGTATCATAAAAATATCATTTAGCATTATGATTTTACATGTCAGCGATCTATGACCTCTTTTGCCCTGCCGCAACTGACTGCTCTCAGTTTTGCTGTCATTCATATTCAAAGTCTAATTTACGATGCATATCATACAGTCAATCTGATGAGCAACAATTTTGAAGGACAGAAAAAAATGTATGCTGTGCACCAGGTTCCCCATCTGTCACTCACTCTTTCTTCTTCGAGGCCGAACGGTTGTGCGATCAGTGAGATGAGATAACTTCTATTCCACTCACCTTTGCAGAGCTTTGCTGTTGGATCTACAGCGCATATCAGCGGCTTTCTCCTTCTCTGCATGGTAGTGCAGCTTTGCCCCTGGGCACTTCGACAGAGCTTCTAAAAGATAATATTTTTTCTAAAAGAGTTTATTTCTCTAAAAGAGCACACACAGCAGGCGTTGTATGTCTTTTTAAGGATGCGTCTTTTTAAAGATGCCCTTTTGCCCCTGTGTAGTTCCTGGATGCGGTTGATATCTCTCTGCTCCTGATGGTCATAGATGCTGCCTCGTGTGTCTGCGCCGTGATCACACTGAGGGGCATTTGTGGATGGTTCTTGTTCTCACTCCAAGAACTTAACCATGGCAATGTTGCGGTCGTGGCTTTCCTTCCAAAAGCCCCCCGCCCCCCCCGCATCGCTCCTTCTTCCCATGGGATTGAGGATGACCTGGCTGGCGATGGAGGCGATTTGGGGATGGCAGAGGTCTTGGTTTTGCCGGGTAGATCCACACGAAACACACGCCCACGGCACACTCGTTGACTTCTGCCTAGGCTCGAGGTGAGAGCGGCTCGCCTCATGGCAAGTCTGACTACTTCCTCGGACCCGCTGAGCTGGATGATGAATTCGCTGCTGGCCATCCTCGTGGTCCAGGAACGTCACCTGTGGCTGAACCTGGTCGAAATGTGGGAGGTAGACAAAGCCCGCTTTCTCCCACCCCCATCCCCATCTCCCAGCTGGGCCTATTCGGTGACACCATCGACAACTTCGCCCAGCAGTTTTTGACGGTGAAGAAACAGGAAGGCTCCCAAGCGCTCCTGAGACGCATGACCCAGGGAATGTGACATTTACTTCAGAGTTGGTAAACAGACCACTCCGTCCCCCGGTGGAGGGCCGGGAGGAGAATCTTTATTTACCCTTATTTCCTTTGCTGCGCCCCCTTCGGACTGTGGTACCCACATTCTCAATAAAAGAGCTATTTCCTCATTCCCTAGGTCACCTAGCCCACAAATGCAGTTCTCACGGCAACCCAGTGCTACACTCCGGCAGCCCAGTACCCCGGACGCGGACCCCTCGCCTCCGGACCCACGACTGCTCTCCGCTGGCCGGGCGGCCCTGGAGTTTTCAACTGGGCCTTGCACAAACTCCCGTTCAAGATGCTCACACAAAAACACATTCTAACATGCTTCCAGTATCCATAGAAGTAGACCTGAAGGACGTGTACTTCCACGTCTCTATCTTGATACCGACCCTTCCTACAGTTCACGTTTGACGGCCAGGCGTATCATTACAAGGTCCTCCCCTTCGGCCTGTCCCTGTCCCCTCACATCTTCACAAAGGTCGCAGAGGCAGCCCTTGCTCCACTAAGGGAAGTGGGCATCTGCATACTCAACTACCTCGACAACTGGCTAATCCTAGCCCTCTTTCGAGAGTTACTGTGTGCCCACAGGGACCAGGTGCTCAGGCACCTCAGCTGTCTAGGGCTTCAGGTCAACTGGGAATAGATCTCTTTTCACGGCATGGACTCAGTCTCAATGACAGTATGCCTTACCAACAAGCACGTGCAGTCGGTGCTGAAATACCTGCCACCAGACTTTCAACCCCTGGACAGACCTCTGTTTTCTGTGGACAGGAGTCTCCCTACAGCAGGTGTCCTGACAAGTTTTGGTCACAACAGTCGCCTCCAAACAGAGTGTGCAATGAGCACACAGCCGACGGCTCCTGGACAGGGCCCCGGCTGGGTTGGCACATCAACTGCCTAGAGTTGCTGGCTGTATTCTTGCCCTGCAGAGGTTTCTCACACTAATTCGGAGCAAGCACATCTTGATTCGCTCAGACAGCTCCACCATGATAGCGTACATAAATCGTCAAGGCAGCATGCGCTCTCGTCACATGTCGCAACTCGCCCGCCATCTCCTCCTTTGGAGCCAGCACTGCCCACCCTGGTACTCACTAGCAGAGGCTCCCCTGGGGATAGATGCGCTGGCACACAGCTGGCCCCGGGGGCTGCGCAAGTACACATTTCCCCCAGTTAGCCTACTTAAATGGGTGCTGTGCAATGTCAGGAAGGATGAGGAACAAGTCACTCTAGCGGCCCCCTATTGGCCCACACGGACTTGGTTCTCGGATCTTATGCTCCTCGCGAAAGCCCCTCCCTGGCAAATTCCAATAAGGAAGGAAAGGGAACACTGTCTCCAAACAGAGGCTATCCCATTGCGTCGTCGATGCCATTGCTTTGGCCTATCACACCCAGGCCATGCCTGCCCTCTTGCGGGTTCGAGCACATTCGACGAGAAGTGTGGCATCCTCTTGGGCACTGGCCAACGGCACCTCCCTAGCAGACATCTGCAGAGCAGTGGGCTGGGCAACACCCAATACCTTTATGAGATTTTATAATCTCAGAGTTGAGTCAGTCTCATCCCATGTTCTCTCAGGTCCGAGCACGTAGAACTTGGGAATACGGAATGTCTCACCAGGTGTTCCGCTTGCACATAGTGCCTTTACCCACCACTGAGGTGATCACGTGTGCTCTTTCGCACAGGAGAGTCCACTAAACTCGCGCTTCATGGATGTTCTTCCTCCCTAGCCCTCTGTTCCGCAAATTCAGTGGAGCAATTCCCCGACCAGACCCACTATGGGTAATAATTACTCTGTACTGGAATAGGTGCTCCACAGGATGGGCCTTCATGGATTAATCCCCCTGTGTGTATTTTCCGCGGTACAGTCTACCTACCAGCTCCCTTTTGGCAGTCCCCTCTGCCCCCCAGTCGCCGTATTTGTAGTAACTCCTCCCTAGCAGGTAGGATCTACCACCGTGCCACTTCCACATTTGGCCTGAAAACCCATGTGACATATTTTGGCACATTTTACCTCACCCCAGCCTGGGCAGGTTGTGGTCTCCATGTGGTGTCTTTTCCCCCTGATAGAAAAGGAGTTGGAAAAGAACACCTTCCCCGATTCGTGTTATAGCGTTAAATGGCCCCAGCTGCTTTAACTCTATGAGAGAAACATAGAGAGAGAAAAGGTGCAGCCTGCTCCCATGCTTGGCACATCGCTTGTTCCCCCCCTTCGGGATGCCGGGAACCTAAAATGTTTATGGGGCTTTGGGGAAGGGTACGTACAGTCTGACACAGCCTGTTGCTTAGGCACGCAACTGCCTGCCCGCACCTGCATCAGCAGCTAACGTACACTGTTCAGCGCATGGCATGATTGAATAGGGACCCCTAGTGCTGAAGTGAGCGACAGATGGGGAATGTCTAGGTTACTGTTGTAACCTCCATTCCCTGATGCACGATTCCCTCCTTTTATACCCATATGTCCAGAGGAGGAACTTGCAAATTCTGTCTGCCAATTTCTCATTGGCCTTTTCTCAAGTTCAGAGGTAACCGATGCCTTCAAGAAAGTCCCCTAGTCTCGCTTCATTCGACACAACGTCTCGTTTCCTCCATCAGGGAACGGAGGTTACAAAATTAACGTTTTAGTGATTCTAGGAGCTGAGAATGGTGGGTTGCCACTCAAAATGCAGAAAGATTCTAGTATAAGAATGGTGCTCACCATCAGAATACAATGAAGTGTCTCTTGGTGTGTTTTAATGACTATTCAGCTGAGCAAATGTTTGACTGAAAGGAAAAAATAGTTTTTGTGAAACAGCTTTGTTAGGATGTTCTCTCGATTACTCACTTATTCAATCTTATGTTTTTCTTTCTTCAAAACTTTCAAAGTTTTCAAAAACGAAAAATTCTCAGGGTCTCTAAGTCTATAGGGAAATTAGTCCAGCCATTCAAGCATAAAACAGCCTTCTTTCCTATTCATTCAAATGCAGAGCACAATCTTTTACATAAAGATGTTATTACTGTTTGTATACCGATGACAATTATGATGTGTGCCTGGCATAAGATTTTGCTGGCACCGTCTAGCAAGACAGTTGAGATCAGAAAGAAAAGGTGCACTTATTCAGAATGGAGGAAAACCAATTAGCAATAGCGGGTGTAGTTATGCCAGTGCAAGTATCAGACAAACACTGGCTTGTGTGTGTGTGTGTGTGTGTGTGTGTGTGTGTGTGTGTGTGTGTGTGTGTGTGTGTGTGTGTGTGTGTGTGCTACTTACTTTAAAAACAACCGAGAAAAACAATAAGCTGTCATAGTGACATTGCAATCTCCGAGGTATTGATCTGTTTCTCACCCACACCTATCATATCATTTCAGAAGATATGGATTTAAGCACTGGGGTCATTTGGATTACTTTTATGCAGCCTTCATTTGCTTTTGGAGCTTTAAATATTTGGTACCCATTAACTTGCATTTTATGGTCCAACAGATCTGAGATATTTTCAAAAAATCTTTGTTTGTGTTTAGCAAAAGAAAGGAAGTCATACATATCTGTAATGTCATGAGGATGAGTAAATGATAAGATATATTGTTAAACAATTGCCTCAAATTTCTTGCTGATTGACTTTTTCAAAATTGGGTCCTAGCTGTTTGTGCATGACTTTAGAATACTAAACAATATAAAGTTGTCAAACTTCCAAAAAGTTTGAATATGCTGTTTTCTTTGCCCTTATACTCAGCAATGCTTTTTAGTTAATCGTCATTGAGGAATTTTTCGTCAGCCATCCACATCTGATAAATGTACGTGCCAGAACTCAAGTGCTTACAATTATCCCATGGCAAAAATAACCAAGAAATTATATTATTTTTATCTTTTTCTATTTAATAAAATTAAATAGTGACTGAGGCTGTCATCTAGCCTAGCATATACTTTTTTCTATGGAATAAAGTCATACAGGTTTGGAAGGACATTATATATGTACACAGTATTTCAAGGACTATATATATATATATATATATATATATATATATATATATATATATATATATTGTCCTTGAAATACTGTGTACATATATAATGTCCTTCCAAACCTGTATGATATATATATATATATATATATCCAATAACATAAATCTCTTGAGTGGTATTTTCATTCAGTGCTGACTTTTGCTTTGGCTTTTTGTGGTGGGATTTTTTCACAATAATGAAAGCCTTTGTGTTGTGCACAACTTTAATTTAATGAATTCAGAAATATCTAGAAATAAGGAAAAGGATTTGGCCACTATATAAAATGACCATAATGGGAAAACAACAGAATTGGAGTAATACAATTGCAGATCAGTACTCATTTCACTGAGGCTTAGTTTGAAATATACAGCACACTTCTGGGGGTGTGAGAGAAGAGAATGCAACGTGACGAATGTTTTTTTTCTGGTTGTGTCCTAGAATTCTGAATAAGGGTACATAACAAGACTCTTGAGTTTATGAGCTAGACTTAATAATTTCTGAAAAGGGTGCTGGCACATATTCCAAATGTTACAGCAGATTTCATCAACACAAGTTCAATGATAAGCACATTCTGCTTTTAGGGATACAAAGCAATAAAACAGCACAGAAATAAAAAAAAAAATACCACATGTATGCTGAATGCTTGATTCTGACTGGTTGACTGACATTCTAAGTGTGCAATTATTTTACAAGTAAACACACGGGTACGAAGTAGTTCCAGGTCTTGACCGAATAATAGTTCCATATCGCTTCGCCAAATTATTTCTGTTATTTCAAAGAGCAGGACAGGCTACCGCAGCAAAATATTCAGTTAAAACAAATACATTGATTAAGTACATTGGATAAAAACAACAAACAATGTCTATAATATCCCAAATGTATTTTAATTTCGGTTGAAAAGTGGCCTTCTCTCTATCTTGCCAGCACGCACACACACACACACACACATGTAGACTCAAGTCACGACCAACAAACAGAGCCGCAACCCCACTACTTGATCAATACAAGAGTTTCTAAACAATCTGAAATAACTTTTAATATGTGCAAGTGTTTCATTGTATATCGCCCTAATCAGCCTCACTGTAAAGCACCCTCGCGCTCCCCCTCTTTCAACCATACTCTAACACACCCATTTTTTCTACACACATACACATATTACTTGCGAGCCTGACACATAGTGATGTCAACGGACCAGCACAACTTAATAAAACAGTTGTGTAGCAACTGAAAAGCTATATACAAGAATGGTGGCACTGAGAATATACTTAAACTTACATCTTGGCAATTTGAAGCTATGTTTCTGCTGACAAGAGCCGCAAACACAGGTAAACCAACACACAATCTCTGTTTTATTTCTTTCTCTCGCTTTCGCTCATGAGCACACAAACACATACAAACGCTCTATATTGTTATTTCAGTAAGTGCTCCAGAAAAGCAGGGCATGCATGTTCAAGATGCTCACACAAAAACACATTCTAACATGCGTCCGGTATCCATAGAAGTAGACCTGAAGGACGAGTACTTCCACGTCTCTATCTTGATACCGACCCTTCCTACAGTTCACGTTTGACGGCCAGGCATATCAGTACAAGGTCCTCCCCTTCGTTGCTAGTTCTAAAGTGACTTTTTGTAACTAGCAAAGGAGGCTCAGGCTTAATCAAAACATGACACTGAATCTGTGGCTGCAGAAAGTAGTTCCATTCACAAGAGCGTTTTACGGACGAACACCAGAAAATGTCATGACCACATTAATACTTCAGGTGAGCATTATTTTTCAATAATTCAATGGTTTGTTGCCAAATTTTTTCTTGTTATTCAGTAAAAATGTATAAACATTCTTAACCTTTTCCCAATCCTGTAAAATTAGCCTAAAATGCCTATTCAAGGCATACCTAAAGTAAATTTAAAGCTGTTCTTGAACAATTTGGAGTACATGCATGGTGTTGGTTGCTTTTGAAAGGAGACACTCTGAATTTTTTTCCCGAGCAGTCAGAATTACTCTATGTGTTATCGGTTTAGAGTAACAGAAATTTGAACACATTGAAATAGAATTTGATATAGAAGTCCACCTGAATTATTAGAATTTGTTGCATACAGGTGCCTGCAGATGACTATATCTGGGAGCTAATAGCTGGAAAACACAATGGGACAACAGCATGAAGCCTTACTTAGTCCAAATTCAAATTTTATAACAATACTACAGAAAATGAAAATTTCACACATGTTTTTCTTAGGGTACATCCAGGCGTTTTCCAAAAAAATGCCACTTAGGTCTTCCATGTCCCTTCCAAGGGCGAGACATGGAGATTCCAGAGGTCTGGTCAAGGTTGCCAGATGGTGCCCCATCCCTGAGAGAGGAGGTCCTCCCTCAGGGAAACTCACCTGGGAGGGGCTGTCGTGAGGAGTTTGAGCTCCAAGAACCAAGCCTGGGTGGGCCAGTAGAGCGTCACCAGGACGACCTGTTCCTCTTCCTCCCTGACCTGGCACAAAGTCTGTGCAAGCAGGCTCACTGGGGAAAATGCATACTTGCACAGCCCCCGGGGCCAGCTATGTGCCAAGCCATCTGTGCCAAGAGGAGTCTCGGTCAGGGCATACCAGAGCGGGCAGTGGGAGGATTCCCGGAAAGCAAACAGGTCTACCTGCGCTTGGCAGATTCAACTCTAAATCAGCTGGACCACATGGGGGTGGAGTCTCCACTCTCCCCTGAGCATGACCATCCACGACAGAGGTCGCCCAGGATGTGAGTGGCTCGCAACAACTCCAGAAGAGGAGATGTGGGTGAGTTGCAGCATGCCATATGAGCATAAGCCACGTTGGTGGTTTATATACGCTACCATCACCGTGTAGTCCGTATCACACGTGCTTCCCCTGGATCAATGGCCGATGCCTCTGCAGGGCCAGCAAAACCACAAACAACTCGAGGCAGTTGATATGCCAACACAGTCACAGCCCTGTCCAGGAGCCCGTGACTGCGTGCCTATTGCACACGGCACCCCAGCCTAGCTTGGAGGTGTCTGTCGTAACAACGACACACCTGAACACTTGCACTAAGGAGACCCCTGCCTGCAGAAATGTAAGGTCCATCCAAGGAATGAACATGTGGAGGCAGATCTGCATGATGGCCACACGATGCGTGTCACGATATCATGCACATCTTGGGATTCGAGTCTTAAGCCAGTGTTGGAGCGGTCTCATATGCATATACCCGAGCGGTGTGACTGCCATCGAGGCTGCAATATGCCCCAGGAGCCTCAGTTGGATCGCCTTTTTCCACCTGAATGACTTCAGGCAGTTCAGCACTGACTGCGTACACACATTTGTGAGGCATGCTATCATAGAGACTGAGTCTAACTCCATCCCGAGAAATGAAATGCTCTAAACCGGGGAGAGCTTGCTCTTGTCCCAGTTGACCTGAAGCCCCAAACGGCTAAGGTGCTAGAGCACCAGGTTCCGTAGTGCTGTGCTAGCCATGAGCATTGTTATCCCACGTTATAACGATGGCCGTAAACACCGGCTGTGTGACCCAGGAAATAAGGAAACCACTCTTTCTTTGAAAATGTTGGTGTGCTGCAGCCAAATCAAATTGAAAGGAAAGAAAAAATTCTCTTCCCAGCCCTCCACCAGGGGACGGAGTGGTATGAGCCATCCACGAATTCTATCTCAGCGTGTCTGTAGCCCAGACACGTGAGGCAGCGATCTTGGCCATCAGAGGCGGAGAGGTATCAACCGCAACCAGGAAATGTATACAGATGGAAAGTCATCTTTAAAAGACGCTCTCTCTGTCAGTGGCACACTTTTAGAAGAAAATATACTCTTTTATTATTAGAATATACTCTCTTTTAGCTATCTGGGGCATTCTCTGCAATTATTCGTGCACAAGGGGGAGAAACCACTGAAATGTGCTGTATGTATGAACACTGCTCAGCTCCGAAGACAAAATCTGAATGAGTGGTTGTGAGCCAGCTCCTTTTATACACGTATGTCCAGGGGAGTGGCATGCAAATTCCTCTCGCCCATTCCTATTGGACTTTTCTCAAAGATTAGAGGTGTTGGGGCTCACAAGAGTGACCCCTAGTGTCAGTATATCAACACAAACAGTGAGTGACAGATGGGGAACACTTGTTTTCAGAGAATATTTCTTGAATTAAGTTATAGGTGCTGTAAGCTATTTAAGCCATTCTATAGTTTAAACAAGCTGAGCCATTGTATTAGTCACTGTGGAGGGGAAGAGGGCGGGGCAGGGCTAGCATGTCGCACACCCGGTCCCCAATCGGCCTGATGGGGCGCGCGAGGGATAAAGGCGGCCGGTGGCGACGGTTCTCGAGAGAGAGAAAATTACAAATTGCTGCCCTGTATGTGTTTATGTTTGTGTTTTGGTTTAAGTTCTCATTAAATTATTATTTATATTGACAAGCCGGTTCTCGCCTTCTCCTTGCCCATCATAACCCGCTTTACAGTCACGACACCTCTTTCCAAAACCCTGCACTCCCTAAAATAGCAAATGAGCTTAATTAAGACAGAGATTATGCAGAAACAGTTGTCAAAAACAACAGCAGCAAAATAGCGCCCTTAACTGACAACTGTTAGAACAGCATGGTATAAAAGCTTTAAGCTTCAGTAATTCACTGCAACTACAATAAAATGAGAGTGCGCATAATAATTGACAGGCTTACAATTTGTTTACTTATGGTTTTGCAGTCCAATAGTCCAATTTTAATTGTCCCATTTTTCAATAACGGTTCCTTTGCAAAGATTAAATAATATTGTGACGAGGCAAGCAAAGAATGTGGATCTAAGTGCAGCTTTATTAAAATAAACAAGAAAACACAGAACAAAGAAAAACAGTTAACCTAGTACAGAGCATAACAAAACATGCAAGATCTTCTTCTTGTTTCCGGCAGACTAGACGCATCTATGGCATATTGCTGCCCTCCACTGTTCGTTATTCGTTATTCACATATTAATGGTGATTGCCTATATCTTTTTGTATAATCCAGTTTCATGTAGGTACTCCATCAGTTTCTTCATTTTGTTCCATCTATCCAAATTAAGTATAGTGCGTAGGCTAAATATTGTTTCTCCAAATGCTCCCAGGTCTCTGAACAATTCCCTCCATTGACGAGAGAACTTTCTACAATGAACTAATACATGCTTCACCGTTTCCTTGTCTCTACAGTCACATTTTCCATCAGGATGTTTACCAATCAGAGTCAGCCCTCTCCTAATCCCACTATGCCCAAACCTCAATCTGGATAAGACTACTGCATCTCTTTTCTTACTTCTAAGTGCACATTTTCCTTTCTGTACAAATTCCTTTCTGTACAATTCTGAATAGTATGCCCTCCCCTTCCTTTCATTTTCCCATGATGTTTGCCACATTTCTTTTACTGACCTATTTATTATTTATGTGTAATCTGGTGACCCATACTCTATATTGATTTGAACTCTTTCCTCCTGCACCGCCTTCTTTGCAACCTCATCTTCCTCCTCATTACTCTCCACACCCATGAACCCACAGAAACCCCACCTCATACCCTGCTTTGTGAATTCTATATAACACCTGCATAATTTCCACAAGTAAATCAGGTCTGGATTTCGTTTTAGTATTTTTAATTGTAACTAAAGTTGCTGCTGAGTCACTACATACGACTGAATGCTTCTGTTTATTATCTTCAACCCAGCTTAATGCCCAGAGAACTGCCACCATCTCTGCTGTGAAGACTGACATGTGGTCTGGAATCCTACACCCTTTTTTAAAACCTATTTCTGGTATGCTAACACCAAAAGCCACTTTGCCACTCTCAGGATCCATTGACCCATCAGTATAGATTTGTAAGTAGCCTCCCCATAATTGATACATCCGAACTTTTATCTCCTTCACTACAGCCTCTGACATTTTTATTTTGCTTCATAAAATATAGGTCAACAATGGGATATCCGAACGACATATTGGTGGACATACATTCAAATTCATAATACCAATTTCATCTGCCATAAATTTGAGTTTTTCTGTAAAGTTTGTTTTGACCCTTCTTGCTGTTCCCATAAACTCCCAATGCTGACTCAACAGGCTTTTTGTTGGTAGTTTTCCATTCTGTCCATTTAGTTTCATTAAATACTTCAAACCAAGTTTACGTCTTCTTATTTCTAATGGCATCTCCCCTGATTCTATTAATAGTGCCGGTGTTGGAGTTGTACGAAACGCCCCACTACATACTCTAAGGGCTTTTGCTTGGACTCTATCAAGTTGACTAATCACGGCTGCTGACCCATATACCACACAGCCATAATCAATAATTGATCTTATCATTGCTCTGTATATCATCATCATAGATTCACTATCATCCCCCCAATCAGATCCAGCCACACACATTAGGACATTAATTATTTTCCCACACTTCAAAGAAACCATCTTAATATGCTTTTTCCATGTCATCCTTTCATTTAACCACATTTCTAAAAAAAAAAAATTCAATAGTCCTATTATATATTCCGTTTTTTCTGCAGAAAATATAAAAGAGGTTCCTCCCTCGCTTCCAGATGGCCCCATCATCTGCAAACAATGAAAACATAAATTCTTTCCCCACTCAACTAAACATACAGATTAAGAAAATTCTTAATCCAGTTGAACATTCTTCCTCTGATTCCAGCATCATAAAGTGCAATTAGCAACCCCTCCTTCCAAAGCATGTCATAGGCTTTTTCAATATCCAGAAACTCTGCTACAACTGCTTCTTTATTTGCAATGACTTTTTTAATGCCAATATCCAAGTCTAAAACAGCATCCATTGTTGATCGTCCTTGTCTAAATCCAGCAACCCCTCCTTCCAAAGCATGTCATAGGCTTTTTCAATATCCAGAAACACTGCTACAACTGCTTCTTTATTTGCAATGACTTTTTTAATGCCAATATCCAAGTCTAAAACAGCATCCATTGTTGATCGTCCGTGTCTAAATCCACTCACATATTCCACAAACAACCCGCTTTTCTCCAGTTTATCCACAAGTCTATCTGCCAATCTCAGCCTTCCAGTAGCTTGAATTACAGTTGCACGCCACCGTGCCCGACTAACAAACTATCTGGGGGAAACAAGGGCTTAAATATACAAGGGAACAAACAAGGGAATGAGGAACACCTGGGGAAACAATCAGGGAAAACCAATCAAGGAATAAAACTACAATGGACTACAAAATCTAACAGGAAACATAAAAGCACAAAAACAAAAAACAAATCATCCATGGAGTGAAGGGGAAAACATGAGGCTCGGGGGGGCAAAAGGGGAAAACAGGCATTCCAAGGGGGCACAAGGGGCAAGGAGAGCAGAGGAACATGGCAAGGTCAGGGAGCAGATCAGGCGGCCAGCCAGGAGACCAAGGGGACCAGAACAGATCAGGTGGGCTGCCAGGAGACCAAGGGGACCAGAACAGATCAGGCGGGCTGCCAGGAGACCAAAGGGACCAGAGAAGATCAGGCGGGCAGACAGGAGACCAGGGCAGATCCGGGGGATGGCCAGGAGACTGGGGCAGACCAGACAGGTGGCCAGGAGACCAGAACTGATCAGGTGGACAGCCAGGAGACCAAGGGGACCAGAGCAGACGAGACAGGTGGCCAGGAGACCAAGGTGACCAGAGCAGATCAAGCAGGCGACCAGAAGACCAAGGGGACCAGAGCCGATCAGGCGGATGGCCAGGAGACCAAGGGGATGACCTCAAAGTGGGGACGGGTCTGAAGGCCTGGGAGGTGGCCGTAGGACAGGATCTAGGTCTGGAGGCCTGGGAGATGGCTGCAGGACAGGGACTGGGTCAGGAGGCCTGGGAGCAGAAGCCTTTCTTCTTTTCCTCCTCCTCCGGATGGTCGAAGTTGGCAACGCAGGCTCTGGGATGGACGAGGCTGGCAACGCAGGCTCTGGGACAGACGAGGCTGGCAATGCTAGCTCTGGGACGTACAAGACTGTCAACGCTGGCTCTGGGACGGACGAGACTTCCAGCTCGTTGGCTGTGGCAGGCGTGGCTGTTGGCTCATTGGCCGTGGCAGGCATGGGCGTTGGCTCTTTAAGAGTACTCTCAGAAGCAAACATCTCTAAAATTAAATCCACGTACTCCTCCCACATGTAATCACCGGTCTCTGGCAATTCCTTCCATTCATGGGAAAGGAGGTCGATCTGGTAAATGGACTTCAAGTGACTATCAGCAAATCCAGTGCATCTGGCAATGGTGCTGAGCAGACAATTATTCAATTATAGGGAGGTTCGCTCGGCTCAACTGGATGATGCTAGATCCATCTTGGGTCAGTTCTTCTGTGATGAGGCAGGCAAAGAATGAGGATCTAAGTGCAGTTTTATTAACATAAACAAGAAAATTCAGAATAAAGAAAAACAAAGGGAACCTAGCACAAAGCATAACAAAACATGCAAGAACTGACAAACAATCTGGGGGAAACAAGGGTTTAAGTGTACAAGGGAACAAACAAGGGAACGAAGAACACCTGGGAAAACAATCAGGGAATGAGAAATAATCAGGGAGAACCAATAAAGAAATAAAACTACAAAGGACTACAAAAACTAACAGGAAACAGGAACTACTTACTGCACACACACGCGACCCCTCACTAACATTTGGCTAGTAGATAACTTGGTGATAAATATCAGCTTTGTCCCCAAGTTATCATACAAGCGGAGACACGCGGTAAACGGGCAGACACCATTAACCGGCTTCTCTCCGCCCACATTTGCAGCCATATTTTCTGGCCGGATATCTCACGTGACGTACTCCACGAGAGTCACATCTGCCATTTTGTATTCTTCACTCCTCACATGCACACACATACACACACACACACACACACACACACACACACACACACACACACACACACACACACATACCATCCTCTCATGAGTTATAGGCATTTTTGGTTATCATATCTAATCATGTCACTGTTTAGTTTGCATTTGTAAGTCAGAAGTTTATTTACTGCATTGTATTGATTATTAATTGATACTACTGCATCAATAAACTTTGATATTTCAAAGAGAAGTGTTCTGGTTTGATATGCTTACACCTGTGTCAAAGGCTGGCAGTGGATCTTAGTGCTCGGATTCAACCCTTCATTGTTTCCTTTTGAATGTTGATGTTCTACGGATATCGATTTTCCTAAGAGAACAATTTAATATTGAGACTGTTATACAGTCTGGGTATTATTCCCTGATTCCAGGGTGTAGCCCTGGTGATATTAATCATTATTAATTTACTATTGATTTTGATAATTGACTGTTATCTTTCATGATTGTTGAATTTGAAGGATCAATAACCTAGTGTTGATTCTAATCAATGTTCCATTAATTTTAATAATTCATGATTATCTTAGATAATAATTAATATCTTATTGAATTTGATAATTGATGGTTGTCTTTGATGATTGTTGATTTAAAGGATTAAAAAACATAGATTCTAATCAGAGTAATATTGATTTTAATAATTGATAATTATCTTTGATAATTATTAATTATTGATAATAACCAAACCCGCTCCTGAATGTAGCATACTACAGAAGTATGACTAAACAGTTGTAACAGCTGAGACTTTTGCCTGAGCGGCCACCAGAGGTCACTAGGAGTTTAGAGACTTTTAGTTTATAGTTCTAAGTATTCATTGTGTTTTCATGTGACCTCCTGTTTCCCTGATGTTTGTGTCTTGTTCTTATTGGTTTATTTTTTGTTAACTTGTTATCAGTTCTGTAATGTTATAGGTTCCTGTTTAATAGTCTTGTTTTTGTTATTAGTTAAGTCTTGTCATCAGTTGTCTTGCTCAGTTGTTTTCCTTGTCGGTGTATTTAAGTGTATGTTTGTTTTGTTCTGTTACCAGCAATGTAAATAAACTGCACTTGGGTTCACACTTCAGTTACTTGTCTCCGTCTGTTCCTGTCTTCAGCCTGCCAGAATGTTACAGAATTCTCAACCAAAGATGAACTCCGCAGGAGCAATTTTTTGCCTATGGCAAAGGGAATCGTTCCATGGAGGAATTTGTTGTAAAATTCTGTGGACCAGGTGAGTTTCGAAGATATCGCCCTGAAGCTGTTTTTCTATGCAGAAAAAATGAGCCCTTCTATTCATTGATGCCACCAGGGGGAATAGATTGGACTTTTCAAAAATATATTGAATTGCCCTGCTCTTGAGTGTTTTTACCTTCACTGTGGGACCTTCACTGTGGAACTCAGTGGGTCTGTTAGCATGCTCGGTGGATCTTGTCCATCAAGATGGAGACTGTATGGCCAAAGTGTCAAGAAATTATGTTAATTCCTTGTGCAATGAGGCTACACCTAAGAGCAGCAGAGCTGCTACTAGACATGGCATTTCCCCGTCTGTCGCTCACTTCGACGTCGTGTCGAAGAAGCGACACTAGGGGTCTCTCTTGAGCGCCGAAAGATGCCTCTGATCTATGAAAAAAGGCCAATGAGAGTTGGCGAACAGTATTTGCAAACCCCGCCTCCGGATACGGATATAAAGGCGAAGGAAATACGCTCATTCATTCAGTAATTTTCTTTGGAGCCGATGGTCGTGTGTATGCAGCCAGCTGCGAATGACACAACTGATCCTGCTTCTATCCTCTGACACTCTGCTTTCCTGTTGGATCTACGTTGCACTCCAGCGGCTTATCTCTTCACTGCATGGTGTGCAGCTTTGCCCCTGGGCGCTTTGACAGCGCAAAGTTTGAAAGAGTTGAAAGAGTGATTTTCTCTGTAAAAGAGTTTATTTCTCTGAAAGAGCATTACACAGCGGCATTGAACGTCCTTTTCAGGACGCGTCTTTATTAAGATGTCATTGCCGCCCCTGTGTAGATTTTGGATGCAGTGATTTCTCCCCATCTCTCACGGTCATAAAAGCTGTCTTGCATGCCTGGGCTGCGATCACACGCAGGCAACGTTTTATGAATGGTTCATGTTCTCAGTGCGAGAACATAGCCATGGCGACATTGCAGTCGCGCGGCTTTCTTTTGTAATGAGAGAAAGCCACTTCAGCCGCCCCCCCGCGCTTCGCCTCCTTCCTACGGGATTGACGCAGGCACCGCGGGCGATGAAGGCGATTTGGAGACTATGACGGGCTCTGTTCGCCGGGTAAACCCCCTAGAGCCACCCGCCTCCACGGCACGCTTGCATGCTTCAGAATTGGATGACATCAACGCAACAACGTTGTTGCCTACCGCAACAACCGCTCCACTGACGATGCCATTGCATCTACAATACACACTGCTCTCTCCCATCTGGAAAAAAGGAACACATATGTGAGAATGCTGTTTGTGGACTACAGCTCAGCGTTCAACACCATATTGCCCTCCAAGCTTGATGAGAAACTCCGGGCTCTGGGCTTAAACAGCTCGCTGTGCAGCTGGATCCTGGATTTCCTGTCAGGCAGATGTCAGGTGGTTCGAATGGGCAGCAACATCTCCTCATCACTGACCCTCAACACTGGAGCCCCACACGGCTGTGTTCTCAGCCCACTCTTGTATTCCCTTTATACACATGACTGTGTGGCGATAGCTCCAATGCCATCATTAAGTTTGCTGAAGATACGATGGTGGTAGGTCTGATCACTGACAATGATGAAACTTGATGGTGTCAGGAGCACAACCTCTCCCTCAACGTCAGTAAAACCAAGGAGCTTGTAGTGGACTTCATGAAGAAAGACAGAGAGCACAGCCCCATCACCATTAATGGAGCACCGGTGAAGAGAGTCAGCAGCTTCAAGTTCCTCGGTGTCCACGATTACTGAGGAACTCACATGGTCCGTCCACACTGAGGCCGTTGTGAAGAAGGCTCACCAGCGCCTCTTCTTCCTGAGACGGCTGAGGAAGTTCGGAATGAATCACCACATCCTCACCCGGTTCTACACCAGCACTGTAGAGAGCATCCTGACTGGCTGCATCACCACCTGGTACGGCAATAGCACCGCCCACAACCGCAAAGAACTGCAAAGGGTGGTACGAACTGCCAGACACATCATCGGAGGTGAGCTTCCCTCCCTCCAGGACATATATAACAGGCGGTGTGTGAAAAAAGCTCGGAGGATCATCAGAGACTCCAGCCACCCGAGTCATGGGCTGCTCTCACTGCTACCATCAGGCAGGCGGTATCGCAGCATCAGGACCCGAACCAGCCAACTACATGACAGCTTCTTCCCACAAGCAATCAGACTTTTGAACACTTGATCGATCACGATCAACAATCAGCACTGCACTTTATTAATCTTCATCTTGTATCACATACTGGACTGTCAATATATTCTCCTCAATTCACTTAGGGTATATAAACATGTATGTACACTATCTAGTGTATGTGTATTCTATATTGTGTGTATTGTTTACTGTACATTGTACATCAGTACTATGTTGTGTAATTATGTGTACATTTGTTATGTAAATTGTGTTGTGTAAATATGTTGTTTACTGTAAAGTGGTTTATGTCTCGTCACTGTCATGACTGCTATGTTGCTCGGAACTGCACACAAGAATTTCACCTACTGTTGCACTCGTGTACACAGTAGTGTGACAATAAAGTGATTTGATTTTGATTTTGATTTTGACATCACCGCTGCATCGGAAAGCGTTACAGCGGTGTTGGATGCTGATCACTCGCCTGGGCCGCCACCTTCGGGTCTGCCGCCCAGCCTGAGCCTGACGCACGTAGATCCGCTATGCTTTCCAGGGCTACTTGATCGGTCCCGCAGGCAGGTGCGCCGCTCACAGCCGCTCACATTTGTTGAATTAGTTTTCACATTCTCATATTCTCTATAACGAGCTATTTCCTTTTGTCTCTGGGTCACCTGGCCCGCAAATGCCATTCTCACGGCACTCTGCCACCAGATCTCAACAGTCCCGGCATCCTGGACGCGGACCACCTGCCTCCAGCCCCCACAACTGTTCCTCGGCCGGCTGGTGTCCTCTAGACTTCGACGAGTCTAGAGGATGCCTACCAAAAACTGGACCTCCTCCTGCTCAGTCGCTAACCCGCCCCCTGCCGGGTGCGCGGAGCAAGGTAAGTGCTTTGAGTCTTTTCTCAGCACCCCGCTGCGAAGCCCCACCGGGTATGTCAAAATAGTCGTCACCTTGGTGCCCCTAGTGCAGAGTTGGACGCGTGGCTCTCACTTCCCATCTCGCTAGCTGGCCCGGACCATTCGACTCGGTTACGCAATTCAGTTTGCCAGGCTTCTGCCCCCCCCCCCCCCCCCACAGTACACAGCGTACAAGCCAGGTCCCTGCGCGCAGAAATCACTACACTCTTATTCAAAGACGCGATAGAGCCTGTCCCTCCAACCGAGATGAAGAAGGGTCTCTACAGCCCTCACTTCATCATACCCAAGAAAGGCAGCGGCTTAAATATGTCAATCATATGACTGATGGGCGGAGCGAACGCTGGTGTGTTTGGCTGCCACTGCTCTGCTGGTGTTTTCTTGGTTTTATTATTTTATTATTTTAAATTTAAATTAAAATTTTTAGCCTAACTTTGAGGATTTTTTATGTCCTTCGATCGAGGAGATCTCGCCTGACTACAGTTGGGTATTCTTTTATTATTTGTTATGGTTAAATAAGTCGGAGGATCTGAATACGTGGATCTACTGAGACTCGTTTGGTGAACTTGCACGTGGAGGAGTGAATCCACATTGAAATGTGGTGTTATATCATTTGTACACTGGTACACCACAAATATGGCGCTTAAATACTCTTCAAGGGATTTACAGAGGCTAAATTCATCCTGCTGTCTCTCCGGCGGAATTTATAACCACTGCGTCGCTTTGGGAATTGCACGCCGCCACAGGTACATCCATCGTGGATCTCGCCGTGACCCCCTTGTGAGGACTTCGACTGTGTCTCAGGATAATTATCCCATCCCGGTCATCTGGTCGCCACATCGCTGCTCTTCCATTAGATCAAATGGTAGGAGTCAGAGTGTCAATTCTGGAAACATTACTTTGATCGTGCCACTCAGCTCTCGGCAGTCTGATTGCCCTGTTACTGTAAGGATGGCCTTAGTAAATGCAAGGTCAATATCGAACAAATCGTTTATTTTAAACGACTTCTTTACATCTCACTTCTTAGACTTTTTATTTGTGACTGAGACTTGGTTAAAACAGGGTGACTTGATGCCTCTTGCCGAGATTGCCCCTCCTGACTGTGCTTTTTTCAGTTCTCCATGGGCCTCTGGGCATGGTGGTGGAGTTGCAACAATTTTTAAAAACTCCAAAAAGTCCAGTTATTGAAGGTTGATTTAAATGGTCCTATGTTATGTGCTCTGATTTACAGACCTCCTAAATGCAATAAGGATTTTATTCAACAATTTTCAGATTTTCTCTCTGATCTGGTGACTCGGGCTGACAGACTATTAATTCTTGGGGATTTTAACATACATCTCTGCTGTCCCTCTAAAGCGTTGGTCAAAGAATTTTGTACAATCTGTATGTGGTCCAACCCATAATTTGGGTCACACACTAGATTTGGTACTGTCTCAGTGTTTTTTTATTTCAAATTTAAAGGTTATTGATGCATGTGTGTCGGACCATTATCCTATTGTTTTTAATTCTGAGTGCTTTCTTCCATCCTATATTTGCTCTCAGCCTTCATGTCTCTCTCGAGCTATTCACTCAAACACTGCAAATTTGTTTTCAGAATTTTTTTCTTCACATTTTAATATTAATAATTTTCTGAATGAAACAGATACTGAATGCTTGGTTGAGATACTTTATAAAGCATCCTCTATATCTATGGATGCTGTTGCCCCGCTTAAGCGTAAAAAGATGAAGGTTGCTGGTCAGCCGTGGTTGAATGATGTTACTCGCGCTTTCAGACAGGAGTGTCGAAAAGCGGAGCGAAAGTGGAAGAAAGATAGCCTACAGGTTTCAATGGATATGTTAAAATTAAGTTTGTTTAATTATCAAACGGCAGTAAAGAAGGCTAAATCAAAGTTCTTTTCTCAATTAATTTCAGACAACACAAAGAGGCCAAAAGTATTATTTGATACAACTGACTCTATTCTAAACCTGACTACAAATATTTTATCTGAGGCTTCTTTTGAGCTTTGTGAAGATTTTTTAAAATATTTCACTCAAAAAATAAATGATATTAGAAGCTCAATTGTTCCATCTGAACCTTGTCACCTGAAACTGCCAGGTGCTATGAGCTGTTTGTCAAACTTTAGAGATGTCTCTCAAACTCAGCTAGCTGATATAATCTCTACTATTAAGTGTTCTGGTTCTAAGTTAGATATTATCCCGGCTCGTCTTTGTAAGGATGTATTTTCTACTATTACTCCAATGGTAACTGCTATCATAAACAGCTCTTTAGCAAAAGGTGCCGTTCCGGCTAGTTTTAAACATGCAATTGTGCAGCCAATGTTGAAAAAACCTCAACTTGATCCAGATTTGTGCAGTAACTATCGACGATCTCCAAACTGCCTTTTATCTCTAAACTTTTAGAGAAAGTCGTTTTTGAACAGCTTCAGTTTTATTTGAATTCTTTAAATATTTTGGACATGTTCCAATCTGGTTTTAGATCATTACATAGCACTGAGTCAGCTCTGTTGAGGGTTACAAATGATATCCTGCTTGCTTTGGATTCAGGCTCTTGTGCTGTGTTGGTTTTGATTGACTTGAGCACTGCATTTGATACTATTGACCACAACATTCTTCTTGAACGGCTTGAACACATGATAGGTGTCAGAGGCACTGTATTACAATGGTTTGCTTCCTACCTCGAAAAAAGGACTTTTTCTGTAAATATAGGAAATTGTTCTTCGTCATCTGCTCCAGTTTTGTTTGGTGTGCCTCAAGGATCTATATTGGGACCTTTATTATTTTCCCTTTATATGCTCCCCTTGGCCTTCATTTTTCAAAAGTATGACATTTCATATCACTGTTATGCAGATGATACTCAGCTTTACCTTCCAGTAAAGCTTGACAATACTACTCCATTTGATGAGTTAATGGAATGTGTAGATGATATTAAGAGGTGGATGACAAGCAATTTTTTGCAGTTGAATGAGGATAAAACTGAGGTTTTAATTCTGGGTTGTCCGGCAGATTTTTCTCCTGTTCTGGAAGCTCAGTTAGGTCCTCTCTCGACAAATGTGTGCAAACAGATCAAGAACCTTGGAGTGATCTTTGACCCATCGTTATGTTTTGATAAACAAATTAGTGCAGTTATTAGAGGAAGCTTTTTCCATTTAAGATCTATTGCAAAGTTAAAAAATATTCTTTCAAGCAAAGATTTAGAAGTTGCAATTCATGCTTTTGTAACATCACGATTAGATTATTGCAACTCTCTTTATTGTGGTCTTCCCCAATCTTCATTATCCAGATTACAAATTGTTCAAAATGCAGCAGCAAGACTGTTGACTGGATCTAAAAAGAGGGACCATATTTCACCTGTTTTGGCATCACTTCACTGGCTTCCCATTAAGTATCGAGTCGATTTTAAGATCCTTATGTTTGTTTATAAGGCGTTGTCTGGCTGTGCACCAAGGTATATTTGTGAACTTATTGTGCCATATTGTCCTGCTAGGGCACTTAGATCTTCAAGTCATTTGCTTTTAAATATGCCACGATGTTGTTACAAATTAAAGGGTGAACGGGCCTTTTCTGTAGCTGGGCCTAAGCTTTGGAATGCTCTCCCTTATCATGTGAGATCTGCTCCTTCATTGGATATTTTTAAATCTGTTTTAAAAACTTATTTTTATTCATTAGCTTTTGGAAATTTGTAATTTGATGTTTTTTATAATGTAGCCCTTCTTGGCACTATGTACAGCACTTTGGATCAATTTGTATTGTGTTAAATGTGCTTTATAAATAAAGGTTGTTGTTACGACCGATCTTGAACTTGCGAGTTCTCAACCAAGCGTTGCACAAACTCCCGTTCAAAATGCTCACGCTTAACCTGCATCTGGCATCTAGATTGGTCCGCAGCGGTAGACCTGAAGGACGCGTACTCCCATGTCTCAATTTTGCCTCGACACTGCCCCTTTCTGCGGCTCGCGTTCGAT
This sequence comes from Moxostoma hubbsi, assembly GCA_032164185.1. Lineage (NCBI taxonomy): Eukaryota > Metazoa > Chordata > Actinopteri > Cypriniformes > Catostomidae > Moxostoma > Moxostoma hubbsi. The sequence goes on along the minus strand of JAVLUX010000035.1, from coordinate 14,988,142 downwards.
GGCCAGGCGTATCAGTACAAGTCCTCCCCTTCGGCATGTCTCTGTCCCCTCGCGTCTTCACGGAAGTCCCCTCCACTTGCCCCACTCCAAGAAGCCGGCATCCGCATACTCAATTACCTATGCACTCACAGAGACCTGGTGCTCAAGCACCTCAGCCGTTTGGGGTTTGTTTGCATGTCTCCTCAACGATCATGCGCAGTCAGTGTTGAGGTGCCTTGCCGCTTTCAGGTCGGGCACAATGGTCCCCTTAAAACTTTGCCAGAGGCTCCTGGGGCATATGGCATCCTCCGCGGCGGACGCGCCGCTGGGGTTGATGCATATGAGACCGCTTCAGCACTGGCTTCAGACTCGAGTCCCGAGACGAGCATGGCGCTGCAGCAGGCAACGCATAACAATCACCCCCGCCTGCCGCCAAACATCCAAACCCTGGACAGACCTCTGTTTCTTACGGGCTGGAGTACCCTTACAGCAGGTGTCGCGTCACATCCTGGTCACGACCGACGCCTTCAGATCGTGTTGGGGCGCCGTATGCAACGGGCACGTAGCCGCAGGCCGTTGGAGGGCCCAGCTGCGTTGGCACATCAACTGCCTCGAGTTGTTGACTGTCCTTCTGGCCCTGCGGAAGTTTCTCCCGTTAGTTCGAGAGAAACATATCCTGGTCAGGTAAAAGGACAGCACCACTGCGGTCAGGGAGGATGAGGATCAAATAACTCTTGTGGCTCCCTACTGGCCCACCCGGGCCCGGTTCTCGGACCTCGTACTCCTCGCTACAGCCCCTCCCTGGCGAATTCCCCTGAGGAAAGACCTTTCTCAGGGACGGGGCACGCTCTGGCATCTGCATCTAGACCTCTGGAACCTCCATGTCTGGTCCCTGGACGGGACGCGGAAGATCTAGCTGGTCTACCACCCACAGTCGTAGCCACGATCAAACAAGCCAGAGCCCCTTCTACCAGGCAACTCTACGCCCTGAAATGGCGTCTGTTCGTGAATTGGTGTTCTTCCTGGGCAGAAGACCCAAAGAGGTGCGCAGTTAGGTCAGTGCTCCTGTTCCTACAGGAGGGGTTGGAGGGGAGGCTTTCCCCGTCCACCTTGAAGGTGGATGTTGCCGCTAGCGCAGCTCACCATGACCCAGTAGACGGCAAGTCCCTGGGTAAGCACGACTTAATCGTCAGGTTCCTAAGAGGTGCCCGGAGGCTAAATCCCTCCCGGCCAAACCTGTTCCCCTCCTGGGATCTCTCGGTGGTCCTCACCGGTCTTCAGAGATACCCCTCCGAGCCGCTAGAATCAGTTGGCTCAGGGCCCTCTCTTCAAAAAGACGACCCTGCTGATCGCGCTCGCTGCCATCTAGAGGGTCGGGGACCTGCAAGCGTTCTCTACTAACGACACTTGCCTGGAGTTCGGTCCGGCAGACACATATGTGATCCTAAGACCTCGACCGGGCTATGTGCCCAAGGTTCCTACCACACCCTTCAGAAGATCAGGTAGTGAACCTGCAAGCACTGCCCTGGGAGGAGGCAGACCCAGCCCCCTCACTACTGTGTCCGGTATGTGCTTTGCGTGCCTACCTGGAACGCACCCAGAGCTTCAGATGCTCTGAGCAGCTCTTTGTCTGCTTTGGGCGACAGCAGAATGGGAACGCTGTTTCCAAACAGAGGCTGTCCCACTGGGTAGTGAACGCCATTCAGTTGGCCTATCACAACCAGGCCCCCCCCAAAAGCGGGTCCGAGCCCACTCCACCAGGAGTGTGGCGTCCTCATGGGCACTGGCTAGGGGCACCTCCCTAGCAGACATTTGCAGAGCTGCGGGCTGGGCAACACCTAACACCTTTGCGAGATTTTACAATCTCATGGTTGAGTCAGTCTTCTCCCGTGTTTTCTCAGGTCTGAGCTCGTAGAACTCGGTACACGTCGCCGGTCTGACCGGGTGAATCGCTTGCGTCCAGCGCCCTTTCCCTCTATCAAGGTAAAACAGTGCGCCTTCTTCCTAGGAGACCCCTTTTAGGTTCCTGGTCGATACCTCCCTAGCCCATTTGGGTCCGCAACAGTTCAGCGGAGGAACTTGCCGGCCCAGTCCACTACGGGTACCCCAGGCTACCCCTACTGGAATAGGTGCTCCACAGGTTAGGCATCCTATGCGGACTCTTCCTGTGTGTTCTTCCGTGGTACGGTCACCTTACGAGCTGACCCGCGTCTCCCTTAGGCAGTCCTTTGCTGCCCTCCGGTCGCCGTGTTGTAGCAACTCCCCCCTCCTCGAGGTTGGAGGCCATGTGATGTATTTTGCCACCTCTACCTCCCCTTTCGGGTGGGTGTGGCCTCCGCAGGGTCTTTTCCCCCTGAAAAATAGGAATTCGGGTAAGACCCCCTTCCCTCGATGTGGTAAGGGCCCCGGCTGCTCTTGCTCTATGCCGAGAAAGGGTCTTTTCCCCCTGAAAAATAGGAATTTGGGTAAGACCCCCTTCCCTCGATGCGGTAAGGGCCCCGGCTGCTCTTGCTCTATGCCGAGAAAACATAGAGAGAAAAGAGGCCCAGCCAGGCTTGGCCCATTCCCTAGTTGGGAGTGTCACCTTGTCCCCCCCTAGGGTAACCAAAAGGATTCTGATGACTTTTTTGGGCATTGGGGAAGAGTATGTGCAGCCTGAACACAGTCGGTCGCTTGTGCACATAGAATACCTGCCAGCTTCTGTGTCAGCAGTACACATACACGGCTCAGCGCATGGTGAGTTTTGAAGTGGACCCCTAGTGTCGCTTTTTCGACACGACGTCGAAGTGAGTGACAGACGGGGAACGTCTTGGTTACGTATGTAACCTCCGTTCCCTGATGGAGGGAACGAGACGTCGTGTCTTCCCGGCCACGTCGCTGAGCTGAGCCGCTGAGGTGCCCGGAACACTCCCGGCTCCTCAGAAAAATCCTGAATGAACGAGCGTATTTCCCTCACCTTTATATCCATATCCGGAGGCGGGGTATGCAAATACTGTTCGCCAACTCTCATTGGCCTTTTTTCATAGATCAGAGGCATCTTTTGGCGCTCAAGAGAGACCACTAGTGTCGCTTCTTCGACACGACGTCTCGTTCCCTCCATCAGGGAACGGAGGTTACATACGTAACCGAGACGGTACTGTTGCTAGAAGCAGAAAGATCTCAGAGGTTTTTCTTCTCCCGATGATGTCATGGTTGAGGGCGTGTTCTGTCGAGCACATCATCCAATAGGAGTTTCATAATTTCACACATAGATGCAAAGTGAGCAAGGCTTCATGGGATCTGTTTGGACTCTGTTTTGATTTTGGCATGGTTTGTTGTAGTCAGGCTTCATGACTGTACTGTATGTAGGCTTCAGTCAGGCTTTATGTCTGTATGTAGGCCTTCCTTTGTCTTAATATCTGAATACATGAGGCCCAACACAAATCAGAATGTATGAATGCAGCTGTAAGACTAAAAACTTGTCAAACTCTTATACAGTTTATCTTCATCCTCGCATAGAAGCAGCTGACAGCATGCATCACCTCCCACAACCTCACAGTGCAACTCTATCCAGCTCATCTTCACAACCCATGAAGAAACTCCGAACTGAGAAAACCAGAAAAGTGACACGAACATCAAGGTCTTCACTAGCATTTCAAATTAGTTAGCATGCTTGTCCATCATGGTACTGTATTGTGAATACATTTCATGTTTTGTTATAGGTATTTATTTGGACTTCACAACAACCTTCAGTCTACTTTCATATACATACATTTTAAAAGACGACAGCCTCTCTTTCACGCAAATCTATCAGGTGTAAAATATTTATGACAAATTTCCATTGACATTATTGAAAGTCATTTAGCTCTTATTGCTTGGAAAAATAAGCAATAAGAGATATAAGTAAAAATAAGAAAAACTAGTGTCAATATAAATGTAATTTTCAACAATTTTCAAGCACTGCAATGAATAATCATGCTTCCAGAAGAGTCCTTTTGGAGGGAAAAAAATATTTTTTATCAGAATTAGATTATTTCATAACCAGGTAGCATTATTGTCAAGTGACGACACATATAATTTAAAATGAGGACATGCAAAATTATGAGTTTATGTTTCATTTAAAATTACAGAGTATAACTAGCGCTATTTTTAGAGCTTAATGTGGAAAATATTAAGCTTCAGTTAATATTGTAATAGCTATAAAATCTTACTAATTAGATATCTTGGTAAGATACAAAATACAATTTAAAACCATAAGGCTGCTCATGTTAATAGACTCACTAAGTAAAATAGACTTGCTACCTACACAGAGGTCATTGTCGACTCAATTCAGAGAGTATTTAAAGCATCTTACACTTAATTTACCTCATACAGTCAAATTTTTTGTTTACTGACTAGCATTTTCCATTAATGTACTCCTTTTAAAAATTATTTTTTTTAGGCAGCAAAATGCAGTATTCAAATAGATATTAGAAGCAGCTATATACAGTGCTTGAATCAAACACCACATTTATCCTTCCTTGTGCCTCTACTGTTCAACTCTCTTTGGGGGCATCATTATTCCACCAAATCACAGACTGGCTGTGACTTCTCAGAAAGTCCCGTACTCCCTCCAGCCACTCATTCTTTTTGATAAAGGAGTAGAGTAACATGGCAGAGACAGCTTTGTAGTCAACACTACAAACTAATGACTGTCACAAAACCAACTCCCTATGATCAAAAGGCCCTGTAAATAAGGTCTGTCAGAGGGGGATTGTCTTTCTCAACAAGAGTGCCAAACCACAAAAGGTACATCTCACAGCTGAATGTCAAGCATCAATGCTGCAATAGCAGGGCCGACTATGATCCACTGAAATAAAAAAGGACTCTTAAAAATCAAGTGGCAAACAACAGCCAGACATGGACTTTATATGACTGCTCATTTTGTCCACAATTTAAAGTTTCAAAAAAAGTGTTGTTGCTCGGGTGTGAGAATGTTTCAGAATGTTACCATTTTGTTTAAGTTCATGCAGTCATTCCCTGCATCACATGGAGCAATTACATACAAAGTGTGTAATGTTTTAATGTTAAAAAAACATTCTAATATCCTATCTTAATACATTGAGACAACTATTAGTATGCTATTTGTAGGTTCATTAGTAAAAAACAATTATCTTATCTCAGCACTGCTCTGTTGGAGCATCCTGACCATTCCGGCACAGTAAAATGGTCTCAATCCATGTCTCAATCTGTTTGAATGATCAATGGATCTTTAGTCGCTACTGACTCCAGAGGAGGAGACGGTAGGCAAGTTGTGACATGTGACGCGAGCGTAAGCAGCCTTGGTGGTTTATATACGCTACCGTTGCCATGTTGTCCGTCTGGACCAACACGTGCTTGCCCTGGATCAATGGCCGAAAGCCTCCGCAGGGCCAGCAACACTGACAGCTACTGATATGCCAGCACATGGTGCCCCAGCCAAACTTGGAGGCATCTGTCATAACAATGACATGCCTGGACAATTGCTCTGAGGGGACCCCTGTCCGCAGAAATGTATGGTCCGTCCAAGGGCTGAACATGCGGCAGCAGATCAGCATGATGACCACACGATGTGTGCCGCAGTTCCATTCCCATCTCGGGACTCGAATCTGAAGCCAGTGCTGGAGCGGTCTCTGAAACTTTTTCAGTGGGAACGAACTCAGTCTGTTAAGCACCGACTGCGTGCACTCGTTCATGATGCGCGCTATCATAGAGACTGAGTCTAACTCCATCCTGGGAAAAGAGATGCTCTGAACCGGGGAGAGCTTGCTCTTTTCCCAGTTGACCCGAAGCCCCAACCGGCTGAGGTGTCTGAGCACCAGGTTGCTGTGCGCACACAACAGGTCTCGAGAGTGAACTAGAATCAGCCAAGGGCTGCCTCTGCAATATTCATGAAGACGCGAGGTGACAGGGACAGATCGAATGTGAGGACCTTGATTGATACACCCGGCCCTAGAACGTGAACCGCACGTGATGCCTCTTCCTAATATTTGATATGAAAATTCATTGCATTTGTATTCTCATCATGCATTATTATCGGAAACCAGCTAAGAAGCCCTTACAGATGTATAATTGCCTAATTTGTCCACAAGATTTCCCTGTACAGGGAATTACAAAGATCAAAGTGTCTAACAAAAGCGAAAAGGTGAAATTAATTGCACACCAGTGCAAGTTTCACAGAAATACTATAAACAAAACTAGATTTCTCAGAGCAGCCCTCCATAATGTCAAAATGTATGATTTTATTGATTCATTACTCATAGGACATTATTTATTTATTTATAAAATCCACAATGGATACCAACATTAATCGGCAAACCCCTAGGCAGGGGTTAAATCTCTCACTGGATAGGTCCAGTTGAGCTTAAAGTAGGATGCTTACACAATGAAGAAATAATCTTTCTGGTTCTGGTGAATTCCACTGCCGACATAGTCTTGGGGCGTCCTTGGATCATACTTCATTCCTCAATCATTTCCTGGTCTACCGGCGACATACAGAAGTGGGGATCACAGTGCTTTCCAACCTGTTTTCCTGACCTACCTACTCCAAAACCCCGGAATTCAGTCAAGCGATCTCTTTCTCTCAATCTCAATAGTAACACCATCGAGAGCCCAGCCGGTTCCAATCCTGTGGAAATCCCTTCTTTTTATTCAAATTTCCAGGATGTCTTTTGCCCCCTACCCACCTCACAATTGCCTCCTCACTGACAATGGGACTGGTCAATAGACCTTCTCCCTGGTGAGCCAGTGCCCCATGACAAAATATATCCCCTCTCCATTCCAGAGCAAAAGGCCATAGAGGAATACATCGTTGTGGCACTATCCCAGGGCTACATCCGTCCTTCCACTTATCCTGCTGCTTCAAGCTTTTTCTTTGTATCGAAGAAGGATGGAGGCCTACTGCCCTGCATCGTTTACCACTCCCTCAAGATAAACGTTAAGCTCTGGTATCCAGTGCCTTGGAACTGATCTACGTAGCGCTTACAACCTCATTTGGATCCGGAGGGGAAACCAAAAATCCCTGCAGTTCCAAGGATATAACATCAGTCCAGAAGGCATCCAGATGGACGAAGGGAAGGTAGAAGCTGTGCGAGCCTGGCCCACTTCAACCACCATTAAAGAACTCCAATGCTTCTTGGGTTTCATCAACTTCTACTGTCGGTTTATCAGGAACTACAGCTCCCTCACTGCACCGTTAACCTCACTTCTCAAGTCCAAGCCTATGTCTCTGTCCTGGACCCCTGGGTACTAAAGTATGCCTTCACTGAAGCTCCACTTCTTGTCAACCCTGATCCAAGCAGACCTTTTGTGGTCGAGATAGATGTCTCTACTAATGGTGTAGGAGCCATCCTTTCTCAGCAGCAGGGGAAACCATCCAGACTCCACTTTTGGAAAAGTGTGCCTACTTTTCCAAAAATCCCTCCCCGTTGGAGAAAAATTAAGATAACGGAAACAGAGATCTCTTGGCAATCAAACTAGCGAAGAGTGGGCAGTGTGGCGGCATTGGCTGGATGGGGCCCAACATCCCTTTCTGGGACTGACGGACCATAAAATCCATGAGTATCTTCAGGGCCCTCTTCTTCACGCGCTTCAACTTCACCATCTCCTATTTTTCTGGAGACAAGAAAGGCGTATGCCCTTTCCCGTCTCTACACTCCAGAGGAAACCCTCGAGGAACTGGACACCATTCTTCCACCTGGCAATGTAAACCCAATCCAATGGACCCTGGATGACAACATCATGGAGGCCTGCCACCACTGAACCAGCTCTGCTGGGCTGTCCTGCCAATAATACTGTCCGTGGAGGGGGGTATTGTCACGGATGTACCTGACACTCCTAGCCCTAATATCCTACCATCCCTCTCCACCGAGTACTGATCACCTGCACCTGCCTCTCATCACTGCATCAATCAGCTCCACTACATAAAATCCGGATTCACCTTTCATTCTTCGTCTGGTCTCTATTCAGAATACAGACTTGCATACCTGTTATTGCTGAAAGCCTCTCCGAAGACACTCCTGTGCAATCTTTTCATGATTTCTCTCCTTCGCTACTCCAACGATCCCCAAGGTCACTGTAATTCATATCATATCTGTGTTTGTTATTCTATAACATGCCAGTTAATCTCTGTTGTTGTTTTGTTTGTTACCTGCCACCGGGTTCAACATCATCTTTGAGTCTGGGTATCTGTGACATGGTTATGAATAGGAATTCAATCTAACTAACATTTGAAACTGAAGTGTGTAATTTCTACAAAAGAAGCATCACCAAACATAACTGCTAAAATAATCACTGTATTCAAACAGATTGCAGAAATCTCCCTTTGTCTTCCATTGACCATTTTTATGTGCACTTAAGAAAACGTTTTTTGCAGTAAGCGGCATTCTAAAACATCATGTAAACGAGAATGCCGTTTTCCTTATGCCATTTAAGAGTTTAATAGAAAGCGGTTTAACACCCATGTTTTTTCAAGAGAGTGTAGTTTATGTGGCCATGTAAACACATTAACTGTGTTCTTACAGGTTTTTGAAAAGTGGGCATGTGCGTGGAACAGTCTAGATACCTAACTTCATAGGATGGAGTCATACATCATATCAACAACTCAACTTAGCAGAAAGAATTTCTGGGAGTACATTGGGAAAAGGAAATAGCACATGCACTACAAAATATACAAATTTATATACACCAATTATATATATCAACAAATGGCCCTCGCATCCACGTATATGCAGTCAAGTACATTGAGGGTATCCAAGAGAACAATTGCAGTGCAATTCCGCTACAGGTCATGATGAAATAGGAAACAAAGACATCAACAATTCTGGAATATCTGAAAATAAAGCAAAGAAACAGAGAATAAAATAGCTAAGTCTTCTTTGGATCCCATGTTTGCTATTTATTCAAGCGTCGTGAGAAATTATGTTGCTGTGGAGAAAGCTGCTTTCTGAATGAGACGCATGTATATGGGAGTAAAGTGAAAGGCATTTACACAAGCATGTAAACAGGAACACTGATTTCTTGCAACAAACGGCTTTCTGGTGTGCATGTAAATTAGCTCAATGTTATACAAACAGACAATCCCACCCCAAACTCACATAATTGTTAAAGCAACTGTTGCTGTGTCAGGCTGAATGGGCTGCTCAAACAACCAGATTAATCTTTTGATAGTGCCACGGAGCCATAGTAACACTTTTAGGTGAAATCAAATTACAAATGGCTTACATACACTGTAGGTAACTCTGCATGTGAGAAAACTCCGCTGGGATACGAAACACAATTTTAACATAAAAATTTAAGTGTTATATTCCTCATTAACCAATCATAACGTAAGAGAGCGATTGTGTTCGGTGTTCTGAACTGTGCTTATTTAGTAGAGGCTGTGTGAGAAAAAGTCAAGGGAGAATGTTTTGTGCACTGAGACAGGATGTAATTGCAGCCCACATATGACATCACCCATGAGAGCACTGTGTAAACTAATGACAATGATGGCATAACTGTGGGTACATGGAGATAAAGGTGCTCAAACATCACAGCTGATATTATCAGTTTACTACAGCACTCCAGCTTGTTCTGCCCCGTATATATCACATGAGATTTCAAAACAAACTTGCCGAGTGTGAATATACATGTAGCACCTTATAGTTTAGGCTGTAACAGCTCTAACAATGAACTGTCTGTTAAGGTATTGTTCCAACACAGTCTTGATAACTGCATTGGGGTAATTATTTGAGTGTTGTTCCCTTTTTTTGCAGAACTCTTAAAATAAACACCACACTTCACACCATGAGGACATTGAATATAATAACGCTTTTATAGGCTTCCTATTTAGCAGTAGCAAATGATTGCATGTGCTCTAAGCTGTCTCATTTTGGTTTGCAGTAATTGCACCGGCAGCAGGAGTCTGAGAGGCAATCACATTTGCAGACAATCAATGAACAACCTTTTAAAAAAACAGAACAATATAGGCCTAAATATACAGTGTATGTATGTATGTATGTATGTATGTATGTGTGTGTATATATACACACACAAAGTGTTGTTGCTCGGGTGTGAGAATGTTTCAGAATGTTACCATTTTGCTTAAGTTCATGCAGTCATTCCCTGCATCACATGGAGCAATTACATACAAAGTGTGTAATGTTTTAATGTTAAAAAACATTCTAATATCCTATCTTAATACATTGAGACAACTATTAGTATGCTATTTGTAGGTTCATTAGTAAAAAACAATTATCTTATCTCAGCACTGCTCTGCTGTTGTGTCGAATGAAGTTACACAAGGGGTCCCATCAAGAAATGCCACGCACTGACCGTGTTATGTGAACTGTCGAGACAGATGCAAGCAGGCTACCGCTGCCTTTTTTCTCACCATGTCTCTCACAAAGGACGTGAAGTGGCTGGGGCTATCTTAATGCTATGAATTGCATCGGGGAAGGCAGTCTTTTCAGGGGGAAAAGACCCTGCGTATACCACATCTTGCCCAATCTAGGGGGAGGTAACGTGTGGCAAATACACCATAAGGGTTGTGAAGCCGTACGTGGGACTGGCGCGGTGGTAGGTCCAGCCTAATGAGGGGGGAAACCTACAATCACGGCGACCGGGGCAGCGAGGCTGCCCAAGGGAAACGCGGGTCCGCCGACAGGGGAACCGTTCCACAGGAAATATATAACAGGGAGTTTTCCTGAGAAGGGAACTAAGCCCGTGGAGCTCGACCCAGTACAGCGCACCTGTGACTCGTAGTGGGTCTGGACGCGAATTGCTCCCCTGAATTCGCTGGCCAGAAGGCTAGGGAGGAGTACATTCAGGGAGCAATGCTTAGTGGCTAATCTGGGATAGAAGGCGCACTGGATCAACTTGGTGAAGGGTGCTGTGTGCAAGCGGAACACCTGGTCGGTTGTGCCATGTAACCGAGTTCTACCGGCTCAGAACTGACAAAACACGGGACGAGACCGACTCAACCCTGAGATTATAAAATCTGGCGAAGGTATTCGGTGTTGCCCAGCCTGCTGCTCTGCAGATGTCTGTTAGGGAGGTGCCGTCGGCTAGTGCCCACGAGGATGCCACACTTCTCGTTGAGTGTGCTTGAACCCGCAAGGGGGGGGGGGGGGTTCACGGCCTGGGTGTGATAGGCTAAGGGATAGAATCAACAACCTCTGTTTGGAGACGGTGTTCCCTGGGTTAGGGTTAGGGTTAGGGTTAGGGTCTAGAGAATCTAAAATCATGTTAACTTGTCTCCTAATATACATCACATGTTTTAGAGCAGGTGTTTGCACCCCAGAGAGATCGCTTTGAATGGACTAACAATTTTCCCAAAACGAACTAACTCATGCTCCAACACTTCATCGGTTATGAACAGAGGGATGTTTGAAATCATGATTTTAGAAGAGGCCGCATAATATGGAGTAACTTGCACCAAATCGTCATTTACAATAAGGCCACTTTCAATTATTTGGTTAACAAGATGCTGCGCTTTCAAAAAGACCACAACGACCTTATTCATGAGAGAAGCAGATTGAATATTTTCATGGCCTACCGCCTCCCCTGTCGTAACAAGCACATCTTCCACCATTGTCCCATCAGCAGGTACATACCTGAATCCATTGTGCAAGGACAACGCCTCGGCCTGAGACGCCATCCCTCCACGAAAAAAACACTGAACAGCACCAATAAACTAGAATAAATTAAACACTTACCAAACCATGCATAAACAAGATGAAATTGAAAAATTAAGCATAAAGAGAAAAAAGGATAAGTAAAATCCACCACTCAGTCTTCACCTCCCTACTACTGTCGCACGTGCAAACTCCCATAATGCCCAGAGAGAGTGAGAGAGAGAGAGAGAGAGAGATGAAGGCGTTTCAATGGCATTAATCCACGCGCGTTATTGTCGCTCGCACGCGCGATAGATTAAAGCCACATGAGGAAAAAGGAAGAAATTGTGCACATTATTGACACTTGCGCACAGTATTTAATTGCCGCATGAGGAAACGTAAAGATGCCGCGCATGCATGACATCTCCTACGCACACAATACAAGATCTTGCATGCGAGGACATGCCTGACAGCACGCACAAGAGGGTGGGCTTTGCTCTTTTGATTGTAAACTAAAATGTTATTGGTTACTTACCCTTTTCCGGAAGTCTGTTATTTTATTATATTTTTTTTTTATTCTTGTATGAACATCAACAGAAAAGCAGTCATACCTGAAAGATTTACAAACAAATACTGAGATTAAAATTCAATTTACACATCACATTCTCCAAAGTAAACCAAACAATAAATTAAAAAATAAGTAAATAACTAAAATAAAAATAAAAATAAAGTAGGGGAGTAAGAGATTTTTACATTACAAAACCAATCCTTCAACAAAGAATACACATATTTTGCTTTGGGACTTTTCATCCCACTCAATGTCTCTAAATACACTGAAAATTCCTCTTTAAAAGAAAGACAATTCCCCAAAGTCTCCTGCTCTACCTAATCTCATCTGCTGCTTTTGCTCGCTCAAACAATGACTCCCATGCACCGTGTCCATTGATGAAGCCATGTCTAAAGGTGAAGTTGAGCTTGTTATGAATCCTCTTATAACAGGCATTCAATCAAAACAGACTTCTGGAAATGGGCAACATATCTGGCGTTAATTTAGAAGGGAATCAGTTTATTGTCAGGCAGTTTGCTGATGACACTGAAAATGAACAGCAAATACCCCTAGCACTTTCAAAAGCTCAATTTCTCAAAGTTATTGGCCATCCTTGATCATCCTAATAGAGCATTGTACAATATCCCAGTTAAAAATGTTGTTAAATAATTAGGTATCTGGATATCTAAGTCTTAATTTTTTTTAGATAAAAATTTTGAGGAATGTAAATTAATTATGAATACTTTTTTATTCTGAAGAATTATATTGACGAAAGTAGAGAGTCTTTCTTGATTCATTTATCCGTGTTTCTCACTAGCAGCTTCTGCTAAAAAGATAAAAAAAAAAAAATACATTTAATTTTGATTTTATATGGAAAAGGAAAAGTCATTATATACATAAAAGTGATATGATTAAAGATTATGAAGCCGGAGGTCTTAAGACGATTGACTTTGACATTATGAATGGGGCTATCAAGCTTAAATGGTTACAATCTTTTTTTTAATAATGAGTTCTCATTCCGGTTTGAGATTCCTTCAGCTGTATTTAAAAAATGTGGTGGCATAAGTTTTCTGTTACAGTGTGACTTTGAAAGGTCTAAACACCCTGTAAAACTTTCTTCTTTTCACCAACAAGTACTATTATATTGGAAATTGATTTTCAAACGTAATTTTAGCCCACATAACATGTCAATATGGAATAACAGATGTATAACAGTGAGCAGAAAATCTTTGTTTATTAATTTGTGGTGGCAGAGTGACACATGTTATGGATAACATAGAGAATATAATGAGTCTCGATAATGTTTGTGTTAAATACAATATAAGTTGCTCACCTAAAGTGTATGATAAAATTATTAAAAGTATCACATTGTCAATGATTAAATTAGTTAAGGAAAAAATTTAAATATTCAGTGGTAAAATCTAAATTGCATGATCTCATGATAGAAAATTAAAACTTTGCAGATAAAAAAGCCATGCCCAAAAAAATAAATGAAGTATTCTAAACAGCCCTATACAAAAAGAGCCAACAAAATCAGACATATATCAAATCAGCACAATGGACAGCTCTATTTTCTGATCACTGCACAAATAACCCTCGATGGTCAAATAACTAAACTGGAAACATGTTTATTAACTATTAATGTTATCTCAATTGAATAAGGGCTATTTTGGAGATTTTAGGCTACTTAAGCCAATTCAACTTTGAAAACGTCTCGGGTTACGTATGTAACCCTTGTTCCCTGAAAAAAGCGTAACGAGATGCTGCGCTGCTAAGCGCTTTGGGAACAATCTTGCATTGTGACCAGCTGTGAATATGTGTGTAACACGTCAATGTAACATTGACCGGAAATTTATAGCCTCGGTTGGTGAGATCATTGGACGCACCTGTGACCAAGCTATAAATAGAGGCGTCACCAGCGTGTTCGTCAGATACTACTTGTCTTTTCTGAAGAGCAGTCCTGGGACGACCCAGGGCGGAAAACAAGCGCAGCATCTCATTCCGCTTTTTTCAGGTAACAAGGGTTACATACGTAACCCGAGACGTTCCCTTTACACAAAGCTACACTATGATGCTGCGCTGCTAAGCGCTTTGGGAACAAAATACCCACGCATCCGCACTGGGGCTGTCCGGACCCCCGCGGTTGTGAGGTGTGTTCACAAGGACATGAGAGGTCTCAGACATGAGCTCGAGATGTGGACTCAAGGGCGAAAGACCCGGAGTAGCAAAAATCCTACTCATAAGAATCGTAGAATGTGAGCGGAAAGGACTAGCCTGCCGCATCACAGACTTATTTGAGACTTGGCTTCAGATGTCGACTCAAGGGCGTAGGCCCGGAGTACCATAAACATCCAAACCATAGATCCTGAAGAATGCGTGCGGAAAGGAGTAACCTGCCTCATCACAAACTTGTTCAGGCATAAGGATCTAAATCGTAAGATTTAGGAATGTGTACGAAAAGGACCCGCCTGCCGTACACAAACCTTCTTAGACTTGAGATCATAAATGAACACAAGGCAATCCAGATATGTTGCCTGAAGAATGTGTGCGGGAAGGACTAGCCTGCCACATCACAAACTTGTTCAGGCATGAATGGTAAGATTTTAGGAATGTGTACGGAAAAGACCAGCCTGCCGTACACAGACCATCTTAAACTTGAGATCAGAAATGAACTCAGGGGCATGAGAGTCCAGACATAGGGCCTGAAGAATGTGTGCGGGAAGGACCAGCCTGCCACATCACAAACTTGTTCAGGCATGAATCATAAGATTTTAGGAATGTGTACGGAAAGGACCAGCCTGCCGTACACAGACCATCTTAAACTTGAGATCAGAAATGCACTCAGGGGCATGGGAGCCCAGACATAGGGCCTGAAGAATGTGTGCGGAAAGGACCAGCCTGCCGCATCACAAACTTGTTCAGGCATAAAAAGAGTTTAGCCAATAAAGTCTGAGACTGTGCGCGGAAAGGAACTAGCCTGCCGCAACACAAACCCAACTAAAACTCCTACCCCCGGACCTAAGGGCCCGGGGTAGCTTGAACACCTAGACCATGAGAACACAGGAATGTGCGCGGAGAGGGCCAGCCTGCTGCATCACAAACTTGTAGAGGCATGGAGTTGAGATGTCGACTCGAGGATGTAAGAGCCTGGAGTAGCGTGAACATCTAAACTATAGAACTTGATGAATGTGTGTGGAAAGGACCAGCCTGCCGCATCACAAACTTGCTGCAGAGGGACACCTCTAGCCAAGGCTTTAGAGGAAGTGACACCTCTGGTGGAGTGAGCCCTGATACCTACTGGCGAAGCTTGACTGCGCGCCTCGTAGGACAGGGCAATAGCATCCCTCACCCAATGTGACATTGTCGGTTTGGTAGCGGCCGCCCCTTTGTTGTGGCCCCCAAAACAGACAAACAACTGCCCTGACTTACGCCACTGGCTAGTGCAGTGGACATAAGTCTGAAGGGCACAGACAGGACAGAGTCAGTGAAGTCTTTCTTGCTCCGGCGTTAAAAACGGCTGGGAGCAGAAGGCTTCCAGAGTGACAGGATGTACTGTCGAAAAAGGCACCTTGGGGAGATAGACTGGATACGGATATAGAATAGCTTTTAGCTGTACCTGGGGCAAATTCTAAACAGGCCGGCAAAACAGACAGAGCCTGTAGATTCCCAACCCTCTTGAGAGAGGTAATCGCCATAAGAAAGACCATGTTTAGAGTCAGAAGTCTGTCAGATGCTGAATCTAGAGGTTCAAAGGGGGTCTCAACTAGACCTTCCAGGACTATTGCCAAGTCCCAGGAAGGAGATCTAGTCCTGACAGGGGGCCTCAACCGCATGGCTCCACGAATGAAGCGAGCGAGCAGAGGATGTCTCCCTACAGGCGCCCCATCGATCAAGGCATGGCAAGCCGAAATGGCGGCCACTTAGACCCTGAGAGTGGCGGGGCATATGCCTGCTGACAGTTTTCCTTGCAGAAAACCCAGAACTGAAACAATTTGGCAGTTAACTGGATCTGCATCATGTGAACTGCACCACTTTTCAAAGACACCCCACTTATTGGCATAAATTCTTCTAGTGGAAGGGGACTTGCACTAAGAATGGTCTCGATAACCTCAGGCGACAGCCCTGTGTTCCTCAGTTGGTACCCTTCAGGGGCCAAACATGAAGATTTCACAGTTCGGGACGGGGATGAAGTGTCATCCCCTGTGCCTGAGACAGAAGATCCTTCCTGATCGGAATTGCCCAAGGCGAGCCGTCGAGGAGGAGCATCAGTTCTGAGAACCAAGTCCTGTTCGGCCAATAAGGCGCTATCAGCAAGAGGCAAGACCCTTGTTGGCGAACTCTGGCTAAGACCCCCGGGAGCAGAGAAACCGGGGGAAATGCATACAGGCGCATTCTGGGCCATGTATGTGCCATTGCGTCCAGACCCAGGGGGGCTGGGTGACTCAGAGAGAAGTAGAGGGGACATTGCGCAGTCTCTTGAGAGGCGAAGAGGTCCACTTCTGCACTGTAAAATTTCTCCCAAATTTATTCCACTACCTCGGGGTGGAGTTTCCACTCGCTCGTCGGCAGGTTGTCTGGACAGAAAATCTGCTCCCACGTTTAGGCGTCCAGGGATATAGATAGCCCTGAGTAACAGGAGCTTGGCCTGGGCCCAAAGGAGAACCCGACGCGTCAGAAGTACAGCTGACAAGAACGTGGATCTCCCTGATGATTTATGTAAGAGGCTACCGCTGCATTGTCCACCCGCACCAAGACATGGCAGCCTCAGGAGGAGGTATTTCAGGGCCAGAAATACAGCCATCAACCCGAGACAGTGACTGTGACAACCGAGCTGATGACCCTCCTATCCCCTTAAGCTGGACGACCACCTAAGGCCGCTACCCCACCCGTCAGGGAGGTGTCTGTCATTAGCAACCTGCGACAACAAGACGCACCTAGTGTGGGACCCAAGGCAGAAAACCGGGGTCTGAACCACGTAGAAAGGGAACGAAGCCTGAGGCACGTAACCCTTATTAGCCTAGGGGTTTTGGCCCCTGGAAGAAAAACCCCTGGCTTTGAGCCACAACAATAACGGTCTCATGAGCAGAAGGTCCAGAGGGATCACCGAGGACGTGGTCGCCCTGAGACCTGGAAATCATTGATACTGATAACAGTGCAACATTGGCCTAGCCTGACTTTGCTCAGGGTGATCTGAATGGAGTCAATCCTAGCGGGAGACAGTTGTGCCCGCATTGTGATTGAACTCCATACGATGCCCCGATAGACAGTGTTCTGGGTAGGAGAGAGGACACTTTTCTGGCATTGAGCCTCAACCCCAGCGAAACCGATGAGCTAAGACAATGTCCCTGTGCTGACTGCCAGTTCCTGGAACTGCGCTAGGATCAGCCAGTCGTCTAGACAATTCAGAATGCAGATGCCCCGGAGTCACAAGGAGCCAGCGCTACATCATGCATTGTGAATGTGCGGGTAAAAAGGGCTAGGCCGAATGAAAGAACCTGACACTGGAAGACTTCGCCCCCGGAAGCGAACCTCAGGAACTTTCCATGTTGTGGCAGAACTTCTAAATGGAGTATAGAAGTGCGTCACAAGATACCATGGCCTCTTTAACCAGGAGATTTGAGGGGTTTTTTTTCTTTTTTCTTTTTTTTTTTTTTTTTGCTATTCATAGCAGACATAAAAAGAAATCCGGTTTACGGTAGTGAGACCACGCCCTTGAAACACGGAAAGGCGGCGAGTGAATTAAATCCTGATGCTCTTTTAAGACCCACAGCAAAGAAAGATATCTGGCAGAAGTTTCCACGCTGCCAGGTTCTCTGAAATGGGAACTAATTTCAGCACTTCCTGTTGAGGGGGTGTTGAGTGTTCCGTGTCCTGGACTAAGGCAGGAAGCAACGGTACACCCAACTTTCTGTCGGAAAACTCTGTCACCCAAAACACCAAGGGTGGCGGGAGTGAAGGGTTTTCTTGAGGGTATCGGGAGGGCCGAAGTGA
Source organism: Moxostoma hubbsi (assembly GCA_032164185.1). Classification (NCBI taxonomy): domain Eukaryota; kingdom Metazoa; phylum Chordata; class Actinopteri; order Cypriniformes; family Catostomidae; genus Moxostoma; species Moxostoma hubbsi. The sequence continues at coordinate 14,970,037 of JAVLUX010000035.1, read as the reverse complement.
ATAAAACACGCGCCCCTTCCCGAAGGGAACTACCCCCAAAAGGTTGGGTACAAGACCATCAGGGTTTTTTCCTTTTGGAAATTATAGCCCTGAGGTCTTGCTTAGGGGGTTGCTGAGGACGACGAGCCTGTCCCCTGTCTCTGCGAGGGGGAGCACGACGAGCCACGCTCTGTTTTTGAGCTTCCCTCCTAACAGCCTCGGGGCGAGACCGGGTGGCCGACGGCCCCGCCCCCTGAGTGCGGCGAGGAAAAAACTGCCCAAAGGCTTCCTCGTGGCTTTTTGCCTCCTGAAATCTGGAGATAACCAAGTTCATGGCGTCTCCAAAGAGACCAGAAGGCGAGACTGGGGCATCGAGCAGGAACATGCGGTCCTTGTCACTGATGCCCGAAAGGTTAAGCCATAAATGTCTCTCCGTGCTGATTAAAGCAGACATAGACCGGCCAATGGCACGGGCTGACTGCTTGGTCGCACTGAGAGACAGATCTGTGGCTCGACGAAGCTCTAAAAATGCTTGCTCATCGAGCGTTTCACCCGCACTCAGGTCTTTTAGCAGATCAGCCTGGTAAGCCTGTAACACAGCCATGGTGTGCAGCGCTGCACCAGCCTGACCTGCTGCTTGATAAGCCCTTCCCACTAGCATGGAGGTAGTTCTGCATGGCTTAGAGGGGAGGGCGGGGCTTTTTAGTGATGACGCCGAACCCGGCGAGAGATAACCCGCAAGCGTCTCTTCAACCGGCGGCAACATTGAATAACCTTTTGCGTCAGCACCCACGATAGTCGAGTATAACGACGTCGAGGGCACGTGAACACGCGAGGTATAAGGTTTTCTCCATGAACGAGCGAGCTCGTCGTGGAGATCATCAAAGAAGGGAAGGGACTGATGAGGCGTTCCCTTCCCTCGGCCACCAGACAGAATTCTGTCCTCTAATTTGGAGTGTTTGGGGGTTTCTTGGTCGCGTGGCCAGTCTAATTGAAGCCTGGCCACTGCACGAGTGATCACGTCGAGCAACTCCTCAGAAGATTTAAAATCGCGTTTGGAATGCTCTGACGCGGGTAACACACTCCGAACCAAGAGATATAAGGTCCTCCCTGTGAACCGAAGAAATGCCGGAGCGCGCTTCGAGATCGCGTGAAGGACCGGCTGCGTCTGGGGAGAGCGAGCGAAAGGGACGAACCCATCTCTCGCTCCTCAGCCAGATCCATGCGAGAGCCTCACGAGTGAAGTGTGGGTGCTGGCTCGCGAAAGTAGGTCACAATGAGCGCACCCGCCCTGCCCCAACGCGAGAGCAGCGTGCTCTTCCCCCAAACAAACAAAGCAGAACTCATGCGTGTCCTTGTCGGTCATAGACCGCTGGCAAGGAAACACGCAGCGTTTGCCTTGTTTCTCTGACATATTTTTACTTCTCCTTATATATATATCTATATATATATATATATATATATCTTCTTTTCTTTTTTTTCTTTTTTTTCTTTTTTAAAAGAACAGAGAAAGAAGGAAGAAGGAAATTTCTGCGCACTGCCTAACAGTTTCTAACTCCTAACAAAGGAAAGAAAAGTTTTTATCAGCAGTCTTGTGAAACACAGCACAGTATGATCTGAAGAAAAGAGATCTGACGAACACGCTGGTGACGCCTCCATTTATAGCCTGGTCACAGGTGCGTCCAATGATCTCACCAACCGAGGCTATAAATTCCCGGTTAATGTTACATTGACGTGTTACACACATATTCACAGCTGGTCACAATGCAAGATTGTTCCCAAAGCGCTTAGCAGCGCAGCACCATAGTGTAGCTTTTTGTAAAGGGAACATCAACATCAGATATCAAACGACATCAGCAAGATCTTGTCACAGAATAAAATGCGTACAAATCAATTCCATATAGGCCTAAGCAAAAAAAAATAAAAAATTCGATAGCAGATTTTGCCTCTTACCTACATCAGTGGGAACATGAGTCTGGCTTTTTGATGCTCACAGGTGATCGATGCTGGGCTGCATGGTAGAAAGGAATAAACGTAAATCGTCCTCCACCTGCAGCCTTGATCGGTATTTGCTTTAAAGCAGGGTCAAAGTGGAAAACCCACACTCACATAAGTGGAGGTGAAGGGGATGACGACTTTCATAGCCTTTCAAGAGAGGTGGGGAACCTCAGTCAATACAAAGCGATCCATTTTGCAACACGCACTTTAACACGCAAGCTAGCAGGACAGATGTGTACAGCCGTGAACCGTTATCAGTGTTCATACGCATTTTTACCAATCATTTTCCATGACTTTGAGGCGAATTTTCATGACCATACATTTCCTAAAACATCTATGTACACATGCCAAAAAAGAAAAATCCATGTCAAAATTTACCACAGCATATCTTATCTAAAATGAATGACAAATGATAAGCTATGTGGTTTACTAGAAAATAAACATTTATTTACCATTTATTCACCAGTAAGGCAAGGCAAGGCAAGTTTATTTATATAGCACATTTCATACACAATGGTAATTCAAAGTGCTTTACATAGTAGAAATTAAAAAGAAAAAAACAAGAATAATAAAATAAGAATAATTAAAACAGTTTAGAATAAAAAAAAAAATCTAATAAAACACAGTACAAACAGTCGGACACACAGTGGCACATTGCTCATTCAGTAAATGCACAGCTAAACAGATGTGTTTTGAGTCTGGATTTGAATGTGACTACTGTAGGAGCACATCTGATATCTTCTGGAACCTGGTTCCAGCTGCGGCTGGCATAATATCTAAAAGCAGACTCTCCTTGCTTAGAGTGAACCCTTGGTATTTCTAGCTGATGTGATTCTAATGACCTCAGTGATCTGTTGGGTTTATATTCAGTGAGCATGTCTGCAATATATGGAGGTCCTAGCCCATTGAGTGATTTATATACCAGTAATAATACTTTAAAATCAATCCTAAATGTAACTGGGAGCCAGTGTAAAGACCTGAGGACCGGTGTGATATGTTCATATTTTCTGGTTTTGCTCAGAATTCTGGCAGCAGTGTTCTGTATGAGTTGCAACTGTCTTATGGTCTTCTTGGGAAGGCCCGTGAGGAGTCCATTACAGTAATCCACCCTGCTGGTGATGAAAGCATGCACAAGTTTCTCTAGGTCTTGACTGGAAACAAAGCATCTAATTCTTGCAATATTTTTCAGATGATAATATGCTGATTTAGTTATTGCTTTGACATGACTACTGAAACTAAGGTCTGACTCTAGAGACACACCAAGATTCCTGACTTGATTTTTAGTTGTTTGACCCCTAGCGTCAAGGTATGCATTCACCTTGAGAACTTCATCTTTGTTTCCAAACGCAATGACTTCAGTTTTGTCTTTGTTTAACTGAAGAAAGTTTTGGCACATCCAACTGTTTAGTTCATCAATACATTGACACAGGGAGTCAATGGGGCTGTAATCGTTAGGTGATAGGGCTAAGTAGATCTGTGTGTCATATGCATAGCTGTGGTAAGCCATTTGGTTCTTTCTCATTATTTGGCTAATTGGGAGCATATACAGTATGACTGTTAAATAATATAATGTGTCAAACCCTGAGAACTCTATTGTGTAGCCTTCATAAACATAAATGACTCAGAGGGACAAGAATGTTTGGGGGGAAAAAAGGAGAAAAAGGAAATAAAAATGAAAAAAAAAAATGCTTTTAAGATAAATGAGTGTTTGTTTTGTGCAACTGATGATGTAAACATGTTTAAATAGGCAAAAACGCATGCACACGTCATTTTCGTGTTCTGTACTGTGGTCTGCAAAACAGTTTTCACATTAACACATTTTTATGTGAACCGTGCTCTGTTTCGGACTAAACTGCCAGCGTGAAATCCCCTGCTTTTGCTCTGGTACACTGATGCGACTCTTGACAGAAAGATCAAGGGACATCAGTTTCAACTAGTGCTGGTCTTTTCTCATGTTTTCCATTAAAAACAGGAGAATGTATGTGATACTGAGACTTTTAATGATTGCTCCTCAAGAAGTGAATAACACTGCTCAGACTCACAAGCAAACATCCCCATAAGCTTAATTAACATGGCAGTTATTACATACTAACATTTAAAGTCTTTATATATTCAAACAATAATGTAAATGTGAAATTTACTTATTCCTTGTACACTATCCATATGAACTTGTGCAATCGTGAGCAAACTTTTCTGCCGTTATTGAGGTGCCAAGTGCGACACTGCATGGCGCTACGCATATTCACAATCTACTCAGTTTCCGCAGCAATGCATTTTGCATACTGCTCCGTGCGGGCTCTAAGTAGCGCTTATTCACGTATCCACGTATCCATGTATCACCAAACTTGAAGAATTATTAGCACACTTGTACTGCTGAAATTTTTTTTTAGATAATTGACCTTGACTTTTCCAGGCCTGGAAAGTACGGACCCGAAAATTCTTCCTCCTCCATCCCAGGCTGTCACAGGGAGCCAGGTAAGTGCTTAGATGCTCCTAGACCCAGCACCCCGTGCTCTGCCCCGTCACGAGGCCCCGCCTGCCGGTATGTCCGACGCTATAGTCCCCTTGGTCCCTCTCGAATGGAGCTTGGGGGTGTGGCTCGCGCTCCCCAACCAGTCGCATTGGCTGATCAGGACCGTCCAACTCGGCTATGCGATTCAGTTCGCCAGGCACCCGCCCAGGTTCAACGGTGTCTGCTCCACCATGGTGAGAGGCGAGAACGCCGCTGCCTTGCATGCGGAAATCGCCTACCTTCCACGGAAGGGCGCGATAGAGCCTGTCCCTCCAGCCGAGATGAAGAAGGGGTTTTACAGTACTTCATCGTACCCAAAAAAGGCGGCAGGTTGCGGACAATCCTCGACCTGCGAGTTCTGAACCGGGCTCTGCACAGACTCCCGTTCAAGATGCTCACGCAGAAACACATTCTAGCGAGTGTCCAGCATCTGGATTGTTTTGCGGTAGTAGACCTGAAGGACGCGTACTTTCATGTCTCGATCCTTCCTCGACACAGACCCTTTCTCCGGTTTGCCTTCAAGAGTCAGGCATATCAGTACAAAGTCCTCCACGTTGGCCTGTCCCTAGCCCCTCTGGCCTTCACAAAGGTCACAGAGGCAGCCCTTGCCCCACTGAGGGAAGCGGGCGTCCGCATCCTCAACTACCTCGATGACTGGCTAATCTTAGCTCACTCGTGAGACATGTTGTGTGCTCACAGGGACCTGGTGCTCAGGCACCTCAGCCGCTTGGGGCTTCGGGTCAACTGGGAAAAGAGCAAGCTCGTCCCGGTTCAGAGCATCTCTTTTCTCGGTATGGAGTTGGACTCGGTCTCAATGATGGCGCGTCTCACCAGCGAGCACACAGTCAGTGCTGAGCTGTCTGCATACGTTCAGATGGAACACGTTGGCCCCACTGAAATCCTTTCAGAGGCTCCTGGGGCATATGGCATCCTCAGCGACAGTCACGCCGCTTGGGTTGATGCATATGAGACCACTCCAGCACTGGCTACAGACCCGAGTCGAGAGATGAGCATGGCGCCATGGCACACACCGCGTCCTCGTCGCTCAGGCTTGTTGCCGCTCTCTCAGCTCCTGATCAGACCTATCGTTCTCATGGGCAGGAGTTCCCCTAGGCCAGGTCTCCAGGCACATCATCATTACGACAGATGCCTCCCAATGGGGCTGGGGCACCGTATGCAACGGGCACTCAGTCACCTGCCCTTGGACTGGCCCATGACTGCGTTGGCACCTCAACTGCCTCGAGTTGCTGGCAGTACTACTTGCCCTGAGGAAGCTTTTGCCGTTGATCCGGGGCAAGCACGTGTTCCTCCGCCAAGGCGGTTTACGCTCTCACGCATGTCACAACTCGCCCACCATCTCCTCCTTTGTAGTCAGCACTGACTCAAGTCGCTGCAAGCCACTCACATCCCAGGCTACCTCAACGCGCTGTCATGGCAGGTTACATCCAGGGGAGAGTGGAGGCTCCACCCCCAGGTGGTTCAGCTGATCTGGAGTCGATTTGGCCAAGCGCAGGTAGACCTGTTCGCTTCCCCAGATTCCTCCCATTGCCCACTATGGTACTCTCTGACCGAGGCTCCCCTGGGCACAGATGTCTTGGCACACAGCTTGCCCCCTGGGCTTCGCAAGTATGCATTTCCCCCAGTGAGCCTACTTGCACAGATGTTGTGCAAAGTCAGGGAGGACAGGGAGCACGTCCTCTTAGTGGCCCCTTATTGGCCCTCCCAAAACAATGTAGCCTACTAAATGTTCAGTTTTTTCTATTTGAGTAATGGAAAGTTCTAAAGTGCTGATGATGACAAAATCAAAAATATACTGTCTGTAGTATGTCATGATATATTGAGCAATCAACTGAACTCTTAAAACTTTACACTTCTTTTTGATGATTCAAGATAATTCTGCTTATGCCAGTAACACAGGGAAAAAAAGTGGGGGCATGCTTTAAACAAATTGAACCAATCATATTTATAGAAGGTGACAACATGTTAGTCACAATGATCGTATTTGTTGTGTCTGTCCCTATTCTATAAAAACTGTTGTATCCGTGTTTTCGGTGGGATTCTCTATGAAATTTGTCTGAGATCCTCCGGCCTTGCTTCTTGGGGGAGATTCTCTGAGAACTGTACAAGAATTCCCAGCCGTAATAAGAGCATTTGAGGGACAATTGCTGAAGTCTGTCTGTCATTTAAGCTGCGCAGCAAAACAAGTAAATTAAAATGATTAGACTCGGCTGTAGTCGATGTGAAGACTCGCTGGAGTATAGGATTAGACGGATGCTGAAGTCGACTGGAGACTCGTTGAAGTATAGGTAGGGAACTGATGCTGAAGTCGCCTGGAGACTCGTTGAAGTATAGATAGGGAACTGATGCTGAAGTCGACTGGAGACTCGTTGAAGTATAGGTAGGGAACTGATGCTGAAGTCGACTGGAGACTCGTTGAAGTATAGGTAGGGAACTGATGCTGAAGTCGACTGGAGACTCGTTGAAGTATAGGTAGGGAACTGATGCTGAAGTCGACTGGAGACTCGTTGAAGTATAGGTACTGAGGTGTAAACTTAGCTAACGTCAATATAATAGACGCACTAGAGTATAAGTATTATTGGTAGAGTAGTTAGGTTTAGGGAAAAATCTACAACACAGGCTTTTGAATTTTTTTTTATTTACTGTATAACAACATTCACAGCTTATGGAACAAAACAATGGGATTGAACATTTCCTTAATTCGTGGTGTTCTCCTCCGTCACCCACTGTGGCGGCCAAGTTTTCCCACTGTAATAAAAAGAGATAGTTATTAACTTAGGTCTTTACATCAGCCATTAATTAAATTAAAAACAAACATGGCAAGGTTAAGGGCAATGAGGAACAGCAAGCCACCCCTTCATTCAGTAGGTTTATAAACTTACAGTAACCTGATAACAGTAAATTACCTGCCTATGGTAATATTATGGTAAGGTTTGAATATGCATTACATGCGGTGTAGCCATTTATTTAAAATCGGATACCTCTACTCTGAAGGTATCCATTGTAAAAGACCTCTGCAATATTCTGCACAATAATAGTCTTGAAAATTTGGTCATGAAAGACCTCCCAAGTCTTTGGACTTTTGTAAATGCCTTTAACCAATGTGTGTTACTTTAGCATCCCAATGTCAACATCTAATCAAAATTCAATGTAAAGAAAAAGGAAATCCTTGCTCAGAATAAATTGATGATTATGTCCAACATATGTCTCTCCATTATGGCAGTCAGGTTTATCTGCCTTAAGCACCACATAACTGATAAAATACACAAACACTGTAAAACTTGAACTAAAATCTCAGTGCCAAAAATTGTCCACCCTCTTACGGGCCTGATGTGATAGCACATTTTGATAAATGAAACTCTGTCTCAGTTAGTTGCTTTGCGTAGTAGATCTCTGTTCCCTTGCGCTGCTTAGCGTGTATGTTTAAACTTTAGGCAGCATCCGACATATCATTATTTAGTTTTGATTCTAAACAACACTGGGGGGAAAGTGTGGGTTAAGTGTCTTTCCCAAGGACACTTCGACACACTGAGCCACAGCCACCCACAAATACAAGCCTAGGCTATACTTTAAGTTTTGAAGTACTAAGAATTTGGCTATTCCAATAAAAACTATGCTGAATTGTACATACCAGAGTGAACAGGGCTCCCATTCCACCAACTTCATTTTGATCCCCTGAAAAAACATCAAAGTTGGGGGGTTAAGGGGTTTCCATTGCTGCAATTCCACTGAGTACATCTAAGACTTTTAATTATTGTAAAGCTAACCTTCTGCATTTTGCAGCGGATCACCCTCTTCACTGGGTAGTAAGGTTCCCCTTCTAGGATCCCATGGTTACATTCTGAAAGAGCAAAAAAAGTACATGAGTTTGACCTCATACATCTTCATCAATGTATAAAAAAATTATTTTGACAGGCAACACATGATAAATTTATGACTTAAGTATATCTGGCTAAGGCAAACTAATCACTGTATTTGAAGTCTGATTTGAAATGGTGAAATGTAAATCTAGGAAAGCTTAATAACCTTTGGTTGATTTTTTCTCCCTCAGTTTCTTCCTTGTAGACCTGTCTGAGGCTGCAGAATTCTCCCGCTTCTTTTTATTGTTTAAAGACATATCTGTTGAGATTAAGGAAATGTATCTGTGAAGAGCTGTTATTACAATGAATACTAGTCTAAATACCTGTATTCCAATAACAAATATATAATGTCACATTACAATTGGAAAGATATAGATTGTAATCTTTTGCAGGGCACTCATTGAAATGGAAATTGTTTAACCATATGCTGTATTGTCACTTCTTCGCTCTACCAAGGGCTATAGACTACAAGATGTACAAACAGGTGACCAATTGAAGGAAAAGCCTGGAAGATGAGGGGAAAAACAATGAATGTAGTTCCTCCTACACATATTACCTTTATCCTATAATCTCAATATTGATGGGAGATGTGTCTTCATTTAAAATAGTTTTGGAAATCATGGACGTCGTGTTCCTCGGGATAAAGAGGAAAAGGACCTCCCAGATTGTTATCAGCGCTAAGTTCAAAAGCCATGGGGGTGTGTTAAGTGTCCATGGCATACCCATGACATTCAAAATTAGTGAATCTTTGCAAACAAACAATAAAGCTTTTCAGTTTGAACATTAAATATCTTGTCTTCGTTGTATATTCATTGAATATAGGAACTTCACTGGAATAGGGGTTTGTATGATCATCAGGGGCCTAATTTATAAATGTATAAACACATATAAACAAACTGAGAAATAAGAAACTGATTATGATGACAGAAATCCACGCTCCCCACAGAATAAGAAAGCTTAGACTTAGATTTTACAGTAAGCTACTGACTTCCAGCCACAGCCATAGATTTATTCAACTGAAAAGAAAAGAAGACAATAAATATCTAAAGATCTCAGCAGAGGAGGATTAAATAACTCATTACCAGCCTCACTTGTCAAGGTTTTTTTGAGAATTAACTGAGGTTTAGATGTTGATGATTTATTGTTTAGTTTATAGTCACCATGATGGTGATAAGTGTTGGCTTTAGTTGGGCTCTTACCCTTGACATTGCAACATTATTTTTTCTCCAAGGCAATGGTAAATCTGGGTAATTACCACATAACATATGAGGAAACAAGTATTAAAGGAAAAAAACCTAAATTTTCGATGGTCACAGTGTCTTCAGTTGTGCTGGTAGACGGAGCACAGGAGGGTGTAACGCTTGCTGAAGAAACTGCAAAAATATGAATATCCATTTAGAACTTGCTCAATGAATAATGAATGCAACTACTGATGAAAAAACAAACAAAAAACTAACCAGTAGCTGAATTTCGCTTTTGTTTCTCCCCAGCTCTACATCTTTTTGGCAGAGGTTGACCATCTTTGTCCTCATCAAGCCAAACACACAGCTCTGTGGATTGTTTTGACCCTCCTTTAGTGTGTCCATGCTGATCCACCTAAATAAACAATTGAGCCACAGAATGAACCACCACCCATCAAGGTTACCGCCACCTACAAACATCTCATTATAAAACCAATGTTATAATATTACATTAATACATTGTAAAAATTCAGTCTAACGCTTGTGTCCTGTATTGTACTGACAGATCTAGAAAACCCTTTCTACATTAAAAAAAAAAGAAAAGAAAGTGAAACGTTTTGACAGAATATTGAATTAAACTCTCACTGGCTCTAACGTGTGAACTCAGCTCAGCACTATAGCTTGCATTTGAATAAAGGCATTGAACCAGGTACTGTATAGTTGCACTTTGTTTGGAGTGTTTTCAGTTTTGCACCTTGATACTTCTATATACCTCAGAGTCTATTAAGGTCTTAGACCTTGTAATTAGCATGTAATTAGTATGCTTTTTCCACCACTGAGATAATGTTATTTACCTTGCACTCATCCAGGAACGCATCAACCAGGAATATGGCATCTTCGGGGTCAAGGTGATTCATTTGTTCAACTTGGTCAAGTTATTTTTCCACGCTTCCTTTTCCCTCGTTTCTTTCTGCTTCTTCTTCTTCTGCTTCTTCTTCGTGGGGCCATGACGCGTCAAAACCCATCAATTAGATCGCACCACAAAGGAAGTTATATGCACAGAAGATCCGGTACATTTCAAAATTAAACACAGTGGACGATCGTAACCCATCGTAACCATCGTAACTCGTCACTTTGTCAACATTAGTTTCTCCCGCTGCCACGGAATAATGTGTTGATCAGCAAATCAACCTCAGACGCAATGCAAGGCGATAGCAGCGTCCATAGCAACCAAAACGTTTCAGTTTCACATTATTCTGGCGAGATCTGAAAAATCTTCGCAACAACGAGCAATCGAGTGATTATGTACATTCACTGAGTGAATATAATGAAAATAAAATATATATTTCTCGCTAGAAATGTAATCAAAACTTATTTTTATGCAGAAACTAACTCAAAATATAGATTTTGCGTCCATAGCAACCAAAACGTTTCAGTTTCACATTATTCTGGCGAGATCTGAAAAATCTTCGCAACAACGAGCAAGCGAGTGATTATGTACATTCACTGAGTGAATATAATGAAAATAAAATATATATTTCTCGCTAGAAATGTAATCAAAACTTATTTTTATGCAGAAACTAACTCAAAATCTAGATTTTTTTCACTAAAAATGAGAGAAATGTCCGCCATATTTTTTGTTCTCACGGCCGGAATCTTGAAAGTCACGTGACTTGGACGGAAAAGAATAGGCAAAGAAAATGTAACAGTCATACAATTCAAGTGTCATTAATGTAACCCCTCTACGTTTTGCACTTTGGACCAACGTAGTCAGGATACATTTTTAGATGAGACTGGGTTGGCGTTGAAATGCCTTCATAGAGAGAGAGAGAGAGAGAGAGAGAGAGAGAGAGAGAGAGAGAGAGAGAGAGAGAGAGAGAGAGAGAGAGAGAGAGAGTGTTTTATGGGGTCATCATTTTTAAATCAAAGTGTTACCAGATATACAAACAAGTAAATCAGTACACTGATTTTTATGTTGTCTTATCATGTGAGATTGAAAGATAATTTCTAACACTGGAGGGTACATTTAGCAAATTGGTGTTGAGTGCTCTTCAAAGAGGTATTACAGCAGTATGAAACCTTGAAATCTTGACAGAAAGCTGAAGTGTGCAGTTTGCTTATCTAATTATAAACAGCATGAAGGTCATTTGTTTAAGCATTTATGTGCCTTGAAGTTTTTTACAGTGTTCATTTTACACTGTATATACTGAAAGACAAAATATACAAATGAATAATGCAATAATTAAAATAATAAAAATAAGAGTAAATTAAAAGTAAAAATATAAAAAATAAAAGTATAATATTACTTATCCCTAATGTGCTCCAAACCCATATAACTTATTTTCTTCTGTGGAAAACAATTTTTTTTTTTTTTTTACTCTTCACAACTCTCATATATTGAAATTGAATAGATGAAGGTACTGTTTACAAACAAATGCTAGATGGTGGAACTTACGGTTCTGTTGGTGCCCCAGAAAAGAACTGCTGTCAATAGACACCACTCAAATTAAGCTGAAAATTTCCAAAAAGTGATGTTTGTAGAGTTCTCAAGCAGGGAGGGAGCAAGGAAAAGGGCAAGATTTATTTCTAACCCCTTCCTATTTATTTCTACCACACTGGAAGGAGAAAGATCAGGGAACCTCAATGCAACAACAGCAGAGTTAGAAGAGCATCTCCAAGGGATGCATTCAGATCCAGACAAAATCAACACTCTTTTGGGCAATGAAGGATTTCCACAGCAGACCAGTCCCTAGTACCTGTTGAATACAGATGCTCCATCATGGAAGAAAGTATTAAAGGTGATCAAGAAGGCAAGAGGGAAATCTGCCACTGGCCCGAATGGCCTACCATACAAAGTTTACAATAGTTGTCCCAAGCTGCTTCATTGGTAATGGAAACTGCTTAGCTCAGTATTTCCAACATGTTGGAGGATGGCAGTGGTAGTTTTTATCCTGAAAGAGAAGAACTCCTCCCACATCAGCCAGTTCCA